>JAQFVV010012749.1:220220-675962 GCA_028023455.1 Epiperipatus broadwayi | reverse complement strand
GTACATTTAATATATAGTATAGTATAATATTAAATGTGAGTTTTGTGTAAACTAAGTTATAGAAATTGGATAATAAAGTTAGAAAAATAAAATAAATTTATTTTAAGTTAAGTTTTAATTAAAAAATCAAAATGGTAGCTGAGGAATGCAAGTAATTAAAAAAATCAATTATGGTAATTAAAGAAAGTGAAGGAAGGTAAGCAACCAAGATCCTTATCTTCCACCTTCCAATGTTAACTTTTTTAGAATTTAAAATTAGTAAAGTTTAAGGAATAGTAAAATAAGATCACCGAAGGTGATGATTAAATCTTAAAGGGAAAGGTAAATAAAAAGGGGTTAATGATTGTAGAATTAGCAATCATAAAATTTCAGTCGCAATTATAAATAAAAATAAATAGATTTATAAAAAGATAAAAATCACCTCTTCAAACTACACATGTGAATGCATGAAATATATGTATGGCTATGTGAAGGTAATAAAGAGTGTGTAAATAAGAAAATTATTTCATTAAAAAGAAATGGAAGTAAATAAAATAAATAAATAAATAAAAAAACAAGAAGAAAATTTTATGTATTTAATGAAAGTAAAATAAATGTGTGAAATGTAATTAATGACATTCCAAAAACAATCAAGAAGATAAGAAAAGGATTCTGGGACAATTAAGTAAGAAATTGTAAAAGAAATAGCCATGTTTAGTTATTCTTGAGTCTGCTGAGCTGAAAGACAGAGTAGTTCGAGAGCTGTGAACAAAAATGTACCAAGAAGTTGAAACATCGAGAATGCAGAGCTAAGGGGCCACAACGGAACCCAGTTGATCCACGCTCGCCTTAGGTGTAAGGTCATCTTCCCTATGAAGTAATAATAGAGATAGCGCCTGCCTGATGGTTCACCTTCCCTGTCATTGAAGCCTCAAGAATACAACCTAAGTAAGCTGCAAGAAAGAATCCAGCCGGATCCCAAGAATTTCCATCTCTACAAAAGAAGTGGAGTAATCCACATGATGGGTAATAATTCCCTCGTCAACGTCCAGAAAACCTAGGTAATTAAATTTAATATAACACGCGTGCACACACTTTCGTAAATGGCCACATAAATTTAAAAAAAAATGCAATTGCAAATGTGAATCTGAATGAACCAAATAATTAGTAATTTTCTGTATCAAAGAATACGTGAAGAAAAGACTATAAGCTATAAATATCTACATATAAACATTTAGAATCAAAGAATTATCATTTTAGGTGAAGGGCTAATTAAATTAAATATAATTTGTGTTATTGTAATGATTGCTTGTTTTATGTTGAAGTATTACATTTTAATGTTTATGAATGTATTATATTAAACAATATTTATTTATGCATAGCTCCTTACGTCTCGTCTTTCCTTCTTCACCATACTAATTACAATAATATACCCGCAGGGTTTATAAAATACTAAGTAGACATTTATTCTAGTACAAGTACACGTGTCGATATAGTACAGTAATATTAAATCTTGCAAAAATTATAAATATTTCAAGCGCTGGATTATTTTAAGTAAAAATCATTCTTATGAATGAATATCCAGCAGTCGAAGAAGTGTCTGATCGGGAAAGATAATACTGAAATATTCCATTGGTAATCTCAGTATTCGATCAGGAATATAGACTTAATTAATGAGTCCATATTGGCTTCTTTGCTTGACGTGACAGTTGTCTCGATCGTAAAGTGTAAAATTAAATGTTTACAAATGGTCGAAAAGGTAATTCTGTTACAATATATATTTGTACGCTTATATAAACAAGTTCACTAATTACATATATTTAAATAAATATATATTGTAAGGTGATGTCCAATCCTTATTTAAAAAAAAAAAAATAACAATTTGGAGACATATACACATATATATATATATATATATACCACAAATCTAACCATACATTCATGAAGGAATGAACACATTTTTTTTATTAAATGTAAAATAAAATATATACATATACACATATATATACATGAATGTAGATTTTAAATCATGACGTGACAAAATAAAAAAAAGAATATTAACATTAAATTCTAGTAACCACATTTCTATTGTTTAAAAGAGGAAAAAAAAAAGAGTAAACCTTTGTTGATTTTAGGAACGTGAAAAAAAAAATATATCTAGGCAACAGATTTTTTTTTTTTTTGTTTTAAGTTGTTGTTGGTTTTGCTTGTTCAACTGAAATGCACGAAAGTAAAGTTGTAAAGAATATTTTAATTAATATATTAGTTATTAGGATTTCCATTCTTTATTAATATTAAACTATTTAATATTTGGAATTTTATTATTGATAATTGTAAAATGTTTTAAAAAGAAAAAAAAACTATTTAATCGATGAACTTTCGTTCAGTTGAAATAAATGCTAAGAGCATCATAGTTATTTAACATTGTTAAAAAAATATAATTGCAATCAAATGTTTCTGGGATAAAATAAAATCAACTAATGATGAAATAGAACTTTATTAACATTACTTTAAAAGTAAAATCTTTATCATACGTTTCATACATATATAAATAAAACTGCATAGAGATAGCGTTCGTCTTATTATATAACGTAAGCTTTAAAAAAAGGATTCGTATTTAATAATTTATATTGTGTAAATAAAATCTAAAAATGCACTTTTGCTAATTGAGTGTCAGGGGATTTTTCTATCCTCTTGGTGTCGTTGACGTGTGATGGAGGATCGTATTTATTGGTATATATATATTTTTTAAATCAACGTGGAAAAATCTTGTTATAAATGGAAATGCATGGTTTTAAAATCAAACGCCGAGGAATTCAATTTCGTCATGGAAGTGTAATGCTTAAAACGTCAACATGATTTAATATACATGAAGGAAAGAAAGACATTATCTGCTAAGAATCCCGAAGCTGCTCTTAAAAATTTAATGTGTTATTGTTTTAAGGAATTCCAAAATTTCATTATATTTTATGTTTCAAATTTTTTTTTTTTAATGTATACCGAGAGTTGGGTTGTGAATTTTTCTCACTCTTATATCCAAGTGTAGCAAACATTTTTTTTAAAAAAAAAAAAAAACAAAAGAACCCATTTGTTTGGATTTTTATAGGGTGAGAGAGATGCACAACTCAAACTATACATCAATATATTATAAATGTTTTGTAAATAAAATATTATCATAATGGAAGGTTTAAAACTGGACAATGACTGAAACAAAAAGGTAAGATTTTAAATATTTACATTTATTAAATAATTAATACGATAAAATCAAACTAATTAATAATTAGATATATATAATATTTTCTTAACTATACAAAACACAAATTAGCAATTCATAGACATAACTTTGAGGTATATTTAAAGGACGTAAACAGAATGATAATCATACATTAATAATATAATTTTATATTCAAAATAATTAATACGTTATTGTAAATTATGCATTAAATTTTATAATTCTTATTTCAGCCCATATTTTAATATTTGAATTACAGTTAGTCATATTGTTGTAAGGATAAATTAATGTTTTATAATAATCATGTATATATTCGGTTGATTTATAAATATTATAACTATAAGCATGATCTGTTAATAAATATTTATTGTTTAAAGTTAAAACCTTTGTTTCTCTGGTCTCTATATTGTCAAGCATCATTCATACTTCACTCACCAGTATAGCTATTATACCTACATACAGATTTTAATTTATTATTAGCAATAGCCATTAAGGATCTATATAGAGGTCACATTATTGCCATCCTATTTAATTCCATCCTTGAGCAGAGTTAAAGGCTAGTATCTGCACTGAGTTAGAACTCCGAGTAGTAATAGGACCTATAAGTAGAGAAGGCTCTGGGTGTACTATCCTAAAAGGTTTTATAGTCCATTACATATTTTGGCAACCCAAACATTTGGGGCAGCAATTAATTAAATATCTTACCCTGTAGACGCCCAGTACATTTTACGGTCCGTTACATATTTTTGGCGCGCAACGTTTTGGGCCTGAAAATGTAAGTTCACCACAGATACAAACTACATACTGTTACATTTTTGACACCATCAACAGTGAAGCCTGTACACTGATATATATAGACTTAATGAAAGTTGATTATCATGTCGCATTCATGATAGCCAATTATTAAATTCATTCTAGTTGATAGTCTGTTACATTTTGGCATGCAATGTGGTAAGCTTGAATACTTAGATTCACTGCATGTGAAAAGTTTTGTCTATTATATTGTGATATACAATGTGTTGAGCTTTAAAGAGTTGGGTCTATCACATGTTATTGTATATTTTTAGTGTGACATAAATTGAATTTATGAGAAATTGTCCATAATTTCAGTATAACCTGATTTATCATATTTTAGTTAGTCAGTTAATAAACTATAAATTACATAACCCTATGGATTAAATGGTGTGGCAACTTAATGCTATGGTTAATTTAGTCAATAAACAATAAGTTCAAATAACTCTGAGTGAAAGTATGAATTGATAAATAGAGACCAAAGCTAAATAGATGATCATGAATCTAATAAGAGTAGGCAAGTGAAGCAGATAAGGGAAAAATATATAAAGCCAGCATTAATACCAATGATATGTAAATACTTAAGGTAACTAAAATCACGTGTGATGACACAAGTTGGTAGAAGATCCTATGACATATTATAGAATATTATATAAAAAGAAATAATTTTTCCATAGAGTAGATATTTTTAAGGAAAAGTGTTAGTTTATTTTGTATGTTTCTCAGAAGTGGTAGGTATTTATCAGATATGAATAAAGAGTCAAATGTTAAGCCACAGGATGTTAGTGGCAATGAAGTTGAGTATGATCCTAATAGGGAACAAGAAGGATCAGTAGACATAGATGTGTCTGGAGGGTCAATGGTTGGAAATGAGCATTCTTTCTCAATGCAAAGGAAAAACAAATGATATCTCAAATTCAAGGAGACTCTAATGAACAGTCTGCTCAATCACCTGGAATTGGACTAACACAGGTTACAGAAAATAGTGGAGCCATGATGCAGATGCTCCAAACATTATTGGATCGGATGGATAGCATGAGTGGTCGGATGGATAGCATGAGTGGTCAGATGAATGATCGGATGGATGCACATGAATGGTCGGATGGATAGCATAAGTGGTCAGATAGATATAGTCAAGGCTGACATGAATGGTCGGATGGATAGCATGAGTGGTCAGATAGATACAATCAAGGCTGAAATAAGCAACATGGTAACTAAGGCTGATATTGACAAATTGGATGAGGAGGTTAAGAAAAGAATTAGTGGCATTGAAATGAAAGTTTCTACAGCCATGGAACAGTTATCTTCAGAGATGAATGAAGTGCATAACAGTAGTACGGAATTAAAGCGAAATGTAGAGGAGATGAAAATAAATATAGATGAAGTGAACTTGCAGTGTCAAGAGCAGTATACTGAATTTAAGGAAAGTATTACCACTCAAATTGAAAATAAAGTTAAGGAAGTTCACCAAGCCCAGGAATCTACTAAAATAGAGGATATAAAGTTTACTATGGTAACTAAAACTGATATTGATGATTTGGAGATCCAAATAAATAGTAATTTGGAAGCAAATATAATGTGTATAAAAGAAAATATAGATAGGATAGAATCTAAAACTTATGATATTAATAATAGGATAGATAGTATGAGCTGTGATATTAATGATATAAAAAAACATCTAGTTTTATTTTTGAATCAATCAAGTACTAAATATTCTGTTACTATGGAAACTTCTCTTGTACATGAATGTCCTGCTACATGGACTCAGCAAGTACTTGAAGACATAATAGAAAATCTTCCACCAATTTTAAGTTGAAAGGGGCAATCCCAAAAACATTTTGGGATGATGCTGATTCAATCCTTCCCATGAAGAGTATAAGAGAATGAATATGTTAGATGATCAAGCAGAACAAGTTAATGTGAGCATCCAATGTTCAGAACATAAAGTTTGTTCTAAATACAAGCTCCATGAACATAGTAGCAAAATCCAAGAAAAGCTATTATATGCTCAAAGGCTTTTACAAAAGAAAATTGTCCCATTATTGAAACCAACTTTGAAAGGACAAATGAAGTGGATACACTTGTTCATCTTAGAAAGGGTATTATGGCACAACAAGCTCTCTTCATAATCAGGAAGATAGACCAAGTCATAGACAGTTGCCAGATTTTACTAGAGTCAACTATCCTCCCTACAAAGAAACAGAAAGGTCCCAGATTCCATAAGCTTTGCAACAACACTTTGAAGGTCCCTTCACATTTATTGAAAGTCCTTAAAAAGAGAAGGTCACAAATTAAGGGACAGACTTCATGATTGCAACTCTGGAACATAAAAAATGGACTTTCTTAATGATTGAACCCTGTAAATAATGTTAAGTGAATATATATGTATATAAAAAAAATGTTGAGTTTACTTTTGACTATTAAATCTTATAAAAATAATAGAGGGTGGGTGAAGCAGACAGAGCAGGTAGTGAATGATTACATAAATTGGGGTGCAAATGAATCTACTGGATTGCACCCATCCAACTTCATTTTAACCAACCTATTCCTTCATTATTTGTGAAATAACAAACCTCCAATTGAATGTCACTGCGACATAGAAATCAAAAATTCAAATATTCTAATAACGACAGCAGTTAATTAATAAATCCAATTTTAGAAAAAAAAAGGAAAGAAAAGCAGACATCACTTTAAGATTGGAGACAAGGTTTTTGTGAAAACACATAGCCCAAGTAAACCAATGGATAATTTTTATCATAAAATTTTGTCAATAATATGCTGGACCATATGCTATTGTGAAACAAACTGAGCCCAAATGCATTTTGGTTAAATATTGATGGAGAGATAAAAGGAACTTATAATGGCTTCGGATATTAAAGCCATACAGTGGTTGTCAAGAATTACCATGTACAGAAGCGTAGTTATTTGTAAACAGATGACCATGATTAAAGTAGATGAAAGTGAAGTTTATAAAAAAAAAAAATGTAAATGGGTATATGCAAGTGTATTGTAATGAGAAAGACATCATTGTTCATGAGTAAATAGCTAGAGTAGGTAGATGTGATGAGGATGCACTCAAATTAATGTTGAAACATTTTATTGAGGTATCTTAGAATTGGCTGAGATGTGGGAATGGACCCATAGGTATGGGAATCCCATATTTTGTTCAGACCTTATAAAAATCCAATAAGACTCCTAGGGAGCAGGATATAGGCTGACAAACTCAAATATGTGCCTTCTGAAACAGAGAGACACTTAACCAGTCAAATTCAGACTATTCAACCGTCTAAAGTTAGCCAATTTTAGAAAAGATAATAGAAACAATGTTAATAATGACAGTAATTCAATGTTAAGATGAAAGAGATAAGGATAGGAGTCTAACCAAAAATGAGTAATATAAAAAAAAAAGCCAATGTATATTGATGGGTAAATGAAAATAAGTACTACAGCATTAGGAACTCTCCCTATTTAAAAAGAATAAAATTATCCAACACAATAATTATCCAAACCTTTGTTCAGGTGCTAAAATTTTGACAATGGTCTAAATTTTAACCTTCTAAGGGTAGGGGAAATGTAAGGTGATGTCCAATCCTTATTTAAAAAAAAAAAAATAACAATTTGGAGACATATACACATATATATATATATATATACCACAAATCTAACCATACATTCATGAAGGAATGAACACATTTTTTTTATTAAATGTAAAATAAAATATATACATATACACATATATATACAATGAATGTAGATTTTAAATCATGACGTGACAAAATAAAAAAAAAGAATATTTAACATTAAATTCTAGTAACCACATTTCTATTGTTTAAAAGAGGAAAAAAAAAAGAGTAAACCTTTGTTGATTTTAGGAACGTGAAAAAAAATATATCTAGGCAACAGATTTTTTTTTTTTTGTTTTAAGTTCTTGTTGGTTTTGCTTGTTCAACTGAAATGCACGAAAGTAAAGTTGTAAAGAATATTTTAATTAATATATTAGTTATTAGGATTTCCATTCTTTATTAATATTAAACTATTTAATATTTGGAATTTTATTATTGATAATTGTAAAATGTTTTAAAAAGAAAAAAAAAACTATTTAATCGATGAACTTTCGTTGTTCAATGAAATAATGCTTAGAGCATCATAGTTATTTAACATTGTTAAAAAAATATAATTAAAATCAAATGTTTTGGGATAAAATAAAATCAACTAATGATGAAATAGAACTTTATTAACATTACTTTAAAAGTAAAATCTTTATCACGTGCTTCATACATATATAAATAAAACTGCATAGAGATAGCGTTAGCCTTATTTATAACGTAAGCTTTAAAAAAGGATTCGTATTTAATAATTTATATTGTGTAAATAAAATCTAAAAATGACTTTTGCTAATTGAGTGTCAGGGGATTTTTCTATCCTCTTGAAGTGTCTTGACGTGTGATGGAGGATCGTATTTATTGGTATGATATATATTTTTGAAATCAACGTGGAAAAATCTTGTTATAAATGGAAATGCATGGTTTTTAAAATCAAACGCCAGAAGTTGAATTCAGTCATGGAAGTGTAATGCTTAAAACGTCAACATGATTTAATATACATGAAGGAAAGAAAGACATTATCTGCAAAGAATCCCGAAGCTGCTCTTAAAAATTTAATGTGTTATTGTTTTAAGGAATTCCAAAATTTCATTATATTTTATGTTTCAAATTTTTTTTTTTATAATGTATACCGAGAGTTGGGTTGTGAATTTTCTACTCTTATATCCAAGTGTAGCAAACATTTTTTTTTTAAAAAAAAAAAACAAAAGACCCATTTGTTTGGATTTTTATAGGGTGAGAGAGATGCAACAACCTCAAACTAAGGTACATCAATATATTATAAAATGTTTTGTAAATAAAATATTATCTATAATGGAAGGTTTAAAAACTTGGACAATGACTAAATAAAAAAGGTAAGATTTTAAATATTTACATTTATTAGAATACCATTAATACGATAAAATCAAACTAATTAATAATTAGATATATATAATATTTTCTTAACTATACAAAATACAAATTAGCAATTCATAGACATAACTTTTAGGAGGTATATTTAAAGGTACGTTAACAGAAATTGATAATCATACATTAATAATATAATTTTATATTTAAAATAGATTAATACGTTATTGTAAATTATGCATTAAATTTTATGTAATTCTTATTTCAGCTTATATTTTAATATTTGAATTGCAGTTAGTCATATTGTTAAAAGGATAAATTATGGTTTATAATAATCATGTATATATGTCGATTGATTTTATAAATATTATAAACTATAGCATGGATCTATTAATAAATATTTATTGTTTAAAGGATTAAAACCTTTGTTTCTCTGGTCTCTATATTGTTTCAACATCATTCATATACTTCACTCTACCAGGTATAGCTATTATACCTCATGACATAGATTTTAATTTATTATTAGCAATAGCCATTAAGGATCTATATAGAGGTCACATTATTGCCATCCCTATTTAATTCCATCCTTGAGCAGGGTTAAAGGCTAGTATCTGCACTGAGTTAGAACTCCGAGTAGTAATAGGACCTATAAGTGGAGAAGGCCTGGGTGTACTATCCTAAAAGGTTTTTATAGTCCATCATATTTTGGCAACCCAAACATTTGGGGCAGCAATTAATTAAATAAAGATTCTAGCCCACTACATGGCACGATTTTCCATGTTACACACGGAAAAACAACGCACTGATAGAGTTTATGTACATACTACTTAAAAGATGAATGGCGTATAATGTACAGGTGTGATTAATTAAGAAGCTACAACTATTTAAATATTCTTTCAAACTTAATAGTATCACATGCTATTTCAATTTTATAAATGGATGTACTTTTAAATTTTTTTTTTTTTAAAAATCAATCTTTTTTTTTTTAATTATTTACTCTGTGTCAAAATGTTATGTATAAGTCAAGCGGTGAAATTTGCTATCATGGCCGCTTGATTGGCATCATAGATTTACATACGAAAGTACGCTATAATTAGACAGGTTTGATAAAATTATAGAGTAGAAATCCTCATAATTATTCATAAAATATTTTATTAATCTATAAGTCAATTCTAAATTTTATATTTGTATTATATTCGTATGTGGATGGATAATTTAAACCATGAAATTATGGCATAATGATTTGTACATATAATATTTAAGATTAAATAAAAATAATGTAAAATGTTTTCTTTATAATATATTTACGGTTTTCTGATTTAATGTTTAATAGATATAACTGAAACTAAAGTATTTTTTTATAAGATCTGACAAATTTGCTTTTTTAAAAATAAACAATATAAAGAAAATATGTTAAAAGTTATTTATATCTAGTTAAAATAAGTCATCGGTTTATAATTAAAAATGGGAATTTTGTGTAAACAAGAAATCAATTAGTGACCGCACCTGGGGTAAAAGTAAAATCTAGTTTACTGATTGAATTTGTTTCAACAAAAGATTTTATCATTAAATCAGAATACCGTTACTATCTACTAAGCCATAACATTTTACAACACCTAAAAAGAAATTTAATTAATGAAATCGGAATCAAAATTATATAATTTATATATTTTAATAATTTTTTAAAGTAAATTAAAAATAACACCTTGGAGACTTTATCAGTAGATTATATGATTTTTTTTAATTAAAAGTCGATTGGTCCTGAGGCAAACGAAATTCCAAAAAGGTGTTACGGCTTGATGAAAATATATAAATAGGCTAGCGGACTCCATCTTGCTTTTGAAGAGCTGTTACTACGAGAAGCTGAAAATTTGTTAATTTATCTATGGCCTGCTAGTCAGGTAAGAATTTGTTGCCTTTCCCGTGATGGAACGTCGGAATTTGATCCATCCAAGGCCGGAGCAACAACCAACACTGCCTTAACAAGCTTATATTAAAGAGAAGATGCCATAAGCCGTTAAAAGAACTCACCGTTCAAATTCAACTACCCCAACTCCAGCTATAGGAATATCATCTTAAATCGTCTCCCAACTAAAGAGAAGATGCCATAAGCCGCCAAAGAACTGACCTTTGTTCCAGCTCGAGTATCTCCAGTCCAGCAATAGGAGAACTGTTTTAAAATTATTAAAATCGCAGAGCTCTGTGTAAAATTCAAAATAATCATTATTGCTTCAAAATCAGGTTAGCTAACTATATTGTAAACTCTTTCTAAATTGTCTTATCAATAATATTTCAATTATATAAATGACATACTTTTGTTAATTTTCTTTATTAACTTCTTGTTTTGCTATATAACTTAATCACTGCAGTTATATTTATTTCTCTCTTGCTTATTTTAGTTATTATTAATTATGCCTGTCTCGAAATGGCGCGCATTTAGTTACGAAATATATACTTTTTGAAGATATTATTTAAAATCTTCGTATTGTATTAATTATAGCGTCATTTAGCGCTCCGTTTCGAAACACTAATTTATAAATAATGGCGACCCTTTATGCTCGTTATTATTTTGTCATTTAGTAAATAAATAATGTAAATATAAAATGTGGCTTATAAATCCAAACTTTCAACCTTTAATTATTATGTACTAAAGATTAAACTAGCCTGGAGTGTAATCATAAGTACATTTTTCTTATTAAGTAAATATACTTTTCCCCTTTTAAAAGTTTATTAATTATACATAACTAAGAGACTGAACGGGATAAAGTAAAGTTTATGTATGTATATATATATATTCCCGTCAGTAGCATATATGTATTTCTCATGCTACAGAAGAGTTGACTCTTTTAATCAAGCTGATAAACTAGTTTTCATTTAAAGTATGGTATTTAATTTATAATATACTTCGGCTTGGCGGATGTGAAATTTATCAATATTTTATCGTTGTGCTGTTTTTTTAAATATATAAGATGGAGCCATGGTAAGTCCAGCTCATCTTCCTCTCTTATGGGTAGTGCAGTAGCTAAGACTGAGCTAAGGGCCAGATTAGTACGTAAGTCCCCCGCCTCTTATGAACCAAATAAAGGTTCCCTTTTAGCAGCATGACGATCGGTCATTGGGTAAACCGGTGTTGGTCATGAAAACCCTAAAATCTATTCATCTATCCGCAGAGCCACTTTATTATTATATTTTACTTGTGCGTAGCGTATTAGTAAAATCTTTATAGCCAACTCTCGCGTTGAACCGAAGCATTCTTGAAAACCTTTTCGATCTAAAGCTATCTGTGAAGTTTTATATGCCCATATTTAATATATAAATTTATCATAATTGGATGTATAATTAAGCTTCACTCCAGACTTGGTTTGATTACATGTATAATAAGCCACTCAAACTGATGATGAAAGCGCATAACTAATAAGTGGAATGTAGTGATTTATTATATAGCATAAAATTAGCGCAATTAAATAATAGCCACAAATTTATTTTGCTAAATAGCTTAGAGTAATGTTGTTTAGTAAATAAAATGCCTGCGTGCATTTATCCAATGCTAAGTAATGGGTTATATCAAGTATATATGAAATTGTCAATAAATATAATTCATCATATATCAGTTTCTGTCTCATTATTAAATCAATCCAATTCACTAATTGACCATAGCTATTCATTAGTAAAGCCCCTATTAATTAAATATATTAGATTTTATCTTTGGAATGTCTCTAGTTTTGAAAGAAGGGGGGAAAAAATTAGTTTTTTTTTTTAAAAAAAAACAGATTGTCGTAAAAATTACATTTTTTTTAATTTAAAAAAAAAACCACTTTTAGAGTAAATAATTAAAAAAAAAAGATCGATTTTTAAATTTAGAATTGACTTATAGATTAATAAAATATTTTATGAATAATTATGAAGATTTCTACGCTATAATTTTATCAAACCTGTCTAATTATAGCGTACTTTCGTATGTAAACCTATGATGCCATTTAAGCGGCCATGATAGCAAATTTCACCGCTCGACTTATATATAACATTTTGACATAGAGTAAATAATTAAAAAAAAAAAGGATCGATTTTTAAAAAAAAAAATTTTAAAAATACATCCATTTATAAAACTGTGAAATAGTATGTGATACTATTAAGTTTGAAAGAATATTTAAATAGTTGTAGCTTCTTAATTAATCACACCTGTACATTATACGCCATTCATCTTTTAAGTAGTATGTACATAAACTCTATCAGTGCGTTGTTTTTCCATGTGTAACGTGGAGAAACAGCGCCACGTAGTGGGCTAGCATCTTGGTAGTTTCTGGTAGCAGACGACACATAAGCTAGATGTGCTTACAGCAGTCAGCGCCACCTAGGTTCTTGGTAGTCGCTGGTAGCAGACTATGTAAGCTAAATGGGCTTATGCATTGCGACCAGCAGCACCAAGCGGGCAGCTTTGCTGCCAGCCAGCTGGTGGAATGTTCCCGTGCTTACGCATTGTGAACAGCGCCACCTTTCGGCTGGAATTTGCAATGCTGCATTTGGGGCCCCTACTCTAAGTATTTCTGTGATTGACCCCGACCAGCACCTCTGGTGGCCACATGGGTCAAAAGTCACAACTACCATAATAAATAACAAAAGAAACAAAATTTATTATTAAAACAAATTAATTTATTTTTAAAAAATAACAATAATATTGTAATAGCTACCAATATTTAAATTAATACATCAAAATCAACAAATGCAAGTATGATTAACTATCTGAGACATGCCAAAAAAAACCAAGCCATCTTTGATTGCAACATCCAGTAGCACAGCAACCTATACACCGAGGGCTATAAAATTAAGCAATGGGTGAAATGCTTGTTATATATAAGCTTAACTCTCTACTATAATATTCTAGGTAACGGCATAGAAACAACAACTACTTTTAAAATTTCATATGGAAAATATTTAAATATTAATTCATCATTATAGCCATATTTTTTATAAAGATAAAAACATTACCCATGTTTAAGAAAGTGTCACTACAAAATAAAGTCATTGTAAAATGAAGCCATAGGAATTTATAAATGGAACTAACCAACAAATATTGAGCTAAACACATAAAATATCTCAGTTGCCAATATATACAGCATCAATTAAATCCCATATATATAAAAAAATATAAATATCATTAAATGACACATATTATATATTTCATTATCTGTATTGAAATATTATGATGTCTATAAAATAAAAATAAACTATCATTTATTACATCTGTATTATTTTTGAACATTATATTTAAAACGTTTTAAAAATATTACTTAGATATAGCTTTGATATTTAAACAAATAGTGATCGATACACTATTTAAGAATTGACAATTTAAAATAATTGATATCGGCATAATATTTATGTGAAAAACAATTTATTACAAATAAAAAATATTTAATAAAGATTTATAAGTTGTTTTGTAATTTTAACAAATATATTACCAATAGAAAATGTTAACGTTCCCCAAATTTAAGATAAATCAAATGAACTTCTTTTATAATGGCACTTCATTTGAAATATAGAAGATAGGTCTAAATAAAGTTGTAAAAAATCATGATTTTGCAGCAGTTGATGATTATGAAGTAATTCTATTTATGATAAATGAAAATATGAAAAAGTAGATTATCCATTTGAGTCTTGTTTCCCTAATTCTTAGGATAAAAACTATTTATTTAGAAGTTCATTTTGAGAATTTTAAAATCCAATGTTTTGTTTTTAATTCAATAGATGACAATTCTGTTCATGTGATCAAAACAGTTTTCTTGATAAGAAATCATTTTTGGCTACTTGTTGCCAATAGAACAATAAATAATGCTTGTCTATTTAAAAGTACATTTAAAACAAATAATTATCAATTCTTTAAAATTAATATTTTTCAAATTAAACAATTGAATTTCTTTTTAAATTATAGTTTAATAAAATCAATTTTTATTTATAAAGAGTATATGTAAGTGTGGATATCCAATTATGATGTCTATTGAAGACATTTATAGAGTTAATAATTAACAAAAAAAATTGTACAATCATAATTTTGTTTAAATAACATCATTATTTAAATTTATTTTATCAAATGATAGGTTTGCAAGCAATTAATATTCATAGAACACTGTATATAATGTGTTTATTAAGATTATTTAACAAAAGTTTTTTTTTTTTAATATGACAAAGCAATACAAATTCTAATGTTTATTATTATTATAAAGTCTCAAAATACTAAAAATAAAATTACCTTTTCTGTTGGTGTCATCAAATAGATAGCTTCCAACATAGGAAGTGGCTCCCGCTTTTTATTGATATCTTCAACAACTGAAAATATGATTATATTATTTAATATAGTACAAAAAAATAAAAATCAATTTCTTAGAATTTTAAAGAAAGTTGAATTTCTGAAACAACTTTAATTATTATATATATAAACATTTACTATTTTAATGTTATTCAAAGGAAATCTGACATTCCATAGTGAACAAGTCTATATAAATGCATAATAACAATAATCTAATCAAAGAATTTGAGACAAATTTAATATTAAATCTATAGCATTTAACACTTTTTATCAATAAAAATTAAAAACTTGATTAACATCATCAGATAAGAATATAGTTTGCTGATCAATGATTGATTAAAGCATAGTAGTAATCAGAATCGGAAATTATTTTTAATCGACCACAGAAGCAAAACTGCCACCGATTTAAATGTTAGTAAAGATGTGATAGTAAATTCTATGAAATTTAGATCTGTAAAATCAAATATTTACTGAATGCATTCCTGCAAAAATTGGAACCCAAAGATGACTCGACTTCCCCCCAATCAAATTTCAAAATAATAAATTTTTATTCTCTGTCATTTATAATAGTTTTTTAGAATTATTTATCATATAACCTTTTTAAAAACATTTTCTCCTCACTTTTTTATTTCAAAATCACTAATTACTTATTTCAAGTTTCATTTTCAATGCCTCTTTATGTTAAATAGCTAGTATTACAAGATATCTTTAACCTTGATTTAGCCAATCAAATTTTTTTTGAAATCATTTTCTATTTTTTACTAAGATTTTTCAACTTTTTGCATAATTTACTCAAAGTGTGAAAAATAACAGGAAAACTAAATTACTATGCTTAGTAATGAATAATTTAGAAAATTGCTAGTCATTTTTTTTGATGAAATCTTTTTCAAATGAAATTATTTGAATTAATTATTCATTAAACTATTCTGAGAAAAAATTCAAACTAAAAGTTATGATTTTAACATACTAATGAAAATCCAACAGTGTGTTAAAACAAATTTTAAGTTTATGGGTCTCTCACTCATGTGAACCCTCAGAAATTATTTTCCATTATGACTTGATATTTACACCATTGCTGCTAATATAGAAATTATCATATTCTTTATATCAGTATATATAGTTGATTACTTTCTTCTCTCATTATGTTATTACTGTATTATGCCGATTAACAATAATCAGTGAAAACTATTTCTTGACTTAAAAAAAAATTGTGACAAATTGTCAAGTTAATCAAAATACAGTACCCACATTATTATATTTTCTTACAAAATATTTAAAGATACAAACTTGTTGCCAGCATGAAAACATGAATCTGCTACTCCCCCCCCCCCCCCAAATAATGAAAAAATTCAAATAAAAAAACTTATTTCAATGTTCAGTTTAAAAATAATTCACTCAATATATGCATAAAAATATTTTAATATAAAAATGAAATACCAAGAATCCAATAATGTATAACACAATCAAACAATTAGTAAACAGTTTACATACGAATTATCATATGGCTTACAGAAACATCTGAAACTAAATTAAGCCAGTCAATTATCCTGGATAACTAACTTAATATAAGCATAACAAAGATATAACTACATGTGTATAATACGTAATAACTTTTCATATAAATATTTATAGTAATTACACAAATATAAATTATAAGTCCACATATACATATCATACATAATGTGTATACACACATCCACAAAGTAAATTAACTACATATGCAAAACACACACACATAGTGGAATATGTAATAAATGGTATGGACAATCACTGATAATTTATGCCTCAAGTTGAGCTTCCAAGGTTGAAATGCCAATTATATAATGGAAATACTAGATGAAGAAAATTAATTATTATATCAAAATAAGTACAGATGAACTTCCTTCCAGATTGTGTTGGTTAATAAAAACTTATAAATATGCCCATTTGAATGTTGTTAACTAAATAATAAAATAATATACATACATATCTATCATTTGGCTGGAAACCTTAGATAATCCATCCTTAGACATCTCTTACTATTACAGTCCAAGTCTAAACTCAGTGGAAAATTACGAGACCATGCTAATATAATGAATTGTCAAGAATATGGAGCAATGATTAAAGAATGCCAAGAATATTTAATATCTATTGCTTTTTACATAATAATAAAATATAAATTGATATACAGGGTGGCCCAAAAGTAGGTTTACAGTTATCACGTAGACTATTTATTTGAAAATTCGACACTAAAACAGCGGGAAATTCGTTATACCTGTTAACATAAACAATTTAATCTCTCAGATGCTCAAAATATCCTCCTTCAACATTGCAACATTCTTCAAATCTCTCCAGGACACTCTGACACACAGTGCAGCACAAATTCCGCTCTTCATCAATTTCTGTGAATGCGAGATGAATGTAATCTTATAAATCATTTATTGTTTTGGGTTTCTTCTCATAAACCTTGTTCTTAACAACACCCCAAAAAAAAAAATCCATAGGTGTTAGGTCAGGTGAACGTGGTGGCCATTCGATGCTGCCCCTTCTTCCGAACCAATGCTGTGGAAAAACTTGGTTAAGGTATTCTCTTATTGTAGATGCATAATGTGGTGGTGCTCCATCCTGCTGAAGGAAAAAGCTATTTATGTAAGTTAGATTTATACTCTGAGGAATGTTTTATATTGGTATTACTAAGCAAGTAACTTCAACCATATAAAAGGTAGTTTAATAACTGTAAACCTACTTTTGGGCCACCCTGTAGTAAATGTAAAAAATAAAAAATTTAATGACCATTAATTATCAAAGTCCCCACTCTAATTGCATGCTTTTGCTCCAAATATTAATCTTGGAAAATTAAATGAATAGCACAATAGAAATTACAATGACATTCTGAGTAACAAATATACCTGTTAATATTTTGCAAATGAATATAATCCCTGAATAAAAATAAATATTTTAACAGTAATAAATATAAAGTATTCAGTAGGATATAAATTATTACTTATGAATATCCAAATGTTCAGAAGAAAAAATTAAAGTTTGGGAATATTTCATACTTGAGGGAATTTAATTGATAAAAATTCTATTTTTTCTCCATTCAACTCCAACATACATTTTTAGTAGGATATCTAAATATAATAAATATTATAAATAGGAATAATCTCAGCATCACCTACTTATTTAAAATAAAATCTCAAATCTAGAAACTTTTGTACTTTGGGGCTCCTGATTCAATTATACAAGTGAATATATTATTCTTTTCTTTTGTCATTATTTCCCCCTTCTGCATGAATGGAATTTCATTATGATGGCTAGATATAAATCTGTTGTTATATCAGAATATAAATTTTGATAGACAAATTCTTTTAAGACTCTATAGAAATATTAAATCTTTCCCTTTTTGAGAGGATTTTTGTTATGTAAAACTGCTTATTATGATAATCATTGATTGAAAAATGTCCATATAAATATGATACGGCAATTTCAAATGATTCAAATGAATTTTCTTAGCCACTCACCCTTCATCAGCAAATACACAATATTCTGTCAGATGTTTGCTCTGCTCCCTGTGATTTCTTGCTGTCACTTTCTTATAAATCATTTACTACTATTGTTACTAATATTGAGATTTTATATGTTTTTCAATTTTTCTGTCTCTAAAATACTTTAAGAATTCTTTTTTAAATATGCAACAGCCTCTTGATCAAGTACTTAATTATTGTTTTTTATTTTCCAATAAACAAATTACAGAGACAAATAATATTTTTTATCTAAGATTTAATTACTTATATCTAAATTTATATATAAACAACTAATCTTTTCTTAAAATAAATGTAAATTACAGTAAAAGAGAAAACAAATCATAATATTTTTTTAACTAAAGAATTACATAAAATGAATTTATTTTATGTCTAATTAAAAATATATACATAAGTAAGATTTAAATAAAATAAAAAATTAAAGAATTTCTCAATAGCACAAATCTATATATGTTGTAGTATTTCTATTACTATGGCAAGAGACCTGTTTCAGATCTGCCTCTTTAAATACATATATATATATTCTAACATTCTTTGATAAAATAATATTACTAAATTTTAATAACATTATTTTTCTATATTGGAAACAATTAAATTTTTTTTCTACAGAAGGTATTTGTACATTCCAAGATTGATGTAATAAGATTGGATTACAAGATGTCTTTATCTTATTATCAACAAATTCATATAATAAAATAACAATTCAAGCACCATTATTCTTTGAAAAACTTGGAAGATTTACCATTAGTTAAAATTGATAAATTTTCTTTATTCCAAATTATCCAAAGTTCATCCATCATATTCATAAGCTATGTGAATTTAAAAAGTTTTTAAATTTATCATATCTGAAAATATCTGACAAAGTCGTGAATAGAAAAAAGAAAAATTTCTACAATCAGGAATTTCAGATTTGGTGGAATAAGTTCTAAACCAAAGTATATATATATATATGGTATCTCTATTTTAGCAATAAAATAAAAAAAATATTTACTTTTAAATTGACTTTGATTATTCCAGTATAAATTGTTAGATTAGCAAAATGTCTATACTTAAACAAATTCCATATTAAATTTAGTATCTTTCTTCTAATCAATATAATAAATTTTCTCAACATGACTTTTCTTAATAAGTTCATAAGAATAATCTAGGGAATTTTGTTTCTACTTTTCACTTATGTTATTGGGTTCAATCTTAAAATAAGTTTTTTATATAGTTGTACCCACTTAAGAAATCTAATTCTAAGTAAAGGGTACATGCTTTTTGAATGTTTAATTAGACAAAATACTATTATCTTCCAATTATTTATCAAAAATTAAATATTGTTGAATAAGTGGAACTGCTTCTTTCTCATATATTCTATTTTTGATATTTTCAAGATTTGTACTTGGTTCAACTTTCTAAAAAAATAATTTGCAAATGTGATCTAATGGTTTCATTTCAAAATTCATATACTTTTGATAATTAAAAAATGCATTTTTCTTCCATAGTTGCACTCATTTTCATCTCTAAAGGAGCTTTTAGTCTAAATTTTTCAGTAAAACTATTTTAATATTTACACTCTTGATTTCATTTATTCAGTGTCTATAGATTTTTAGATTTCTTTTATTTTGCCTTTCAACAGATTCCACACACACCAATTAAAAATTGTTGTTAAACTTCTTCCATTTCATTTACTAAGCTTCTCTAATATTTGTTCACATTGTATTTTAATTTGTGTACTCCCTCGAAAGCAAAGCAATTATTCTTCATATTCTCCATGAAGTTTTTCCAACAGTGTTTTAGTATCATCAAGCTTAAATATAAATTTTAATTTTCATATGTTTTAACATCCTGATAAAATTTAATTATACTACTTTCCACATATTTTATTAATTCAGAATATTTTGTTTTGCATTTAAAAATATTCTGCTTCTATAATTCAAAATTGCAATTCTCTTTTTAATCTAATTACACTTTTATTTCTTAGTTTCGTGCTATAGCTGCAGCATTTTGAACAACTATAATAGAATCTACATCCATAATTTTTCTTTTGTTTTTTAATTCTTCAATCCCAGAATTCAAATAACTTACAGCTTAACCTTTTCAGTAAATGCCAGCTACTCTTCATCATTTTCAACCATTATCAGTCTACTGCAGAATAAAGTCTCTCCAAGTTAAATTTAGTTTTTATGATCCATAGCCTCTCTTACTCCACATCAAACAACAAATATACTTACTTCATCTTTTCATCTCACATTTGCTCTTTTTCTTGGTGTTTTACAATCTTTTGGAATTCAGTTTAAGATTTCAACTGTGCATTTATTGTCATCTCTTCTAGAAATATATCCACTTCAATTCAAATTCAATCTCTTTAATTCTTTCAATGATGCTACCTGTTTATTATCTCAGTCAAGTATTTTGCTTTTAATCCCTTTTATTTCCAATATTCATTTCCCCACATTGTCCTTCTGTTAAGTATCCAAGTCCCAGATCCATAAGTAAGAATCAGTAAAATAAATCTATTAAAACCTTCCTTTTTAAACATGTTGGCATATTTCCTTTTAATATTTATTTATTTCTGCCAAAAGCACTCTATCCAAGTTTAATCCTATAATTAATTTTATTTGTTGTAATAATCTGATCAATGGTTTTGTAGTTGTTAACTTATTCTAATTCATTATTATCGATCTTAAGTTTCATCTTCTGAAAAAATCCATAGAATAACATTTAGTCTTTTTAGTATTTATCTTTAGACTTTGTTATTTTCATCTGATAACTGTTGGAGTATTTCCTGAAACTTTGAAGTATTATTTGTAAAAACAACTACATTATCTACAAAATATCCCCAATTATTTTTATTCCTTTACTTTTACATTTTAATTTACAAAATATATCTCATAAAACTGCTATAAAAAGTTTTGGTAATAATGAATCATTCTGTAGCACACCTTTTTAGTGTCACCACATAATCTAGTCACTGTTGTTGGATTCTGATAAATATTTTTCATAATATGACAATACCTTGGGTCTACATCTTGATGTTATGTTCAATTTTCCCTTTTTTAAATAAAGATTCTTGCCACACAATTCTATTTTATTAATAAATATGTGCCAATTTTAAATTTTAGAGAGTTTTTAGCCTGAATGAATTAGCTTTTGATGTTCTAGTGATTTTTTTTTAGTTAACTGGCAAATTTTTTTATTATTTTGAATACAATTCTAAAAATGAATTCCAATTCTATGATTTTTTTTTAAAAAATAACATCCATCTTTAATGCTGTTCCTTTATGATCAATAAATTATCAAACAGCCATACTAACAGTTATTTTAATATACCCAATTCTTTGGTTTCTATTCTTTATGATTCTTCAGATGCTTCTGTAGCTAGTACTAATTCATTTTTCAAATCTGATGTAATTTTCTCTCGGAAAATAAAAAAATTTGATAACCCATTTATAATGAGATATTATTTTACATAGCGCTATGTTTTTATACTGTAATAGTGATATTAGCGATTAAGCCAATGCACATGCACTTTAAAGATAAATTATAAATGAATACTCTCACTTTTTCAGACACAAGATATAGTTTTTTAGAAAAAATGGAATGAATCCACCCATCCTTTCGACCCAAACATTTATGTATGGGCAAATCTTAAGCATATGGAAATGAGAGCATGAAGATGTTATGTCACTTTAAATTACATTTATTATTCTTGAGCAAATGACGCTTGCGAAATCTTTACAATTTACGATATGTCATTCTTTAGTTTCCATACGCTTAAGATTTGCCCATACATAAATGTTTGGGTCGAAAGAATGGGTGGATTCATTCCATCTTTTCTAAAAAACTATATCTTGTGTCTGGAAAAGTGAGAGTATTCATTTATAATTTATCTTTAAAGTGCATGTGCATTGGCTTAATCGCTAATATCACTATTACAGTATAAAAACATAGCGCTATATAAAATATCTCATTATATATGTTTAATTTCAACTAAAGAATGACGTATCGTAAAATGTAAAGATTTCGCAAGCGTCATTTGTTCACGAATAATAAATGTAATTTAAAGTGATTGCTTAACATCTTCACATTCTCATTTCCATACGCTTAAGATTTGCCTATACATAAATGTTTGGGTCGAAAGGATGGGTGGATTCATTCCATCTTTTCTAAAAAACTATATCGTGTCTGGAAAAGTGAGAGTATTCATTTATAATTTATCTTTAAAGCGTATGTGCATTGGCTTAATCGCTAATATCACTATAACCCATTTATATAAATTCTTCATATTTTTTGAATATTTTTGGATAACTTTTCCAATGTGAAATAACTTTCTACTAATTTTTCTTGTAAAGTCTGATTTTTTTGTTTGAGTTGAATTGACAAATGCAATTAACAACAAAGTGTTTATGGAATCCTTTAGATCAGTGGTCTTCAACCTTTTCACACCTGCGGCCTGGTAAAAATAAGAATAAGATTTCGCGGACCGGCAAAAGTTTAGATAAATTTTCTTAAAGATGTAACCTGCTTAGCCTTAGATAAGCATAATTGTTTTAACTGACCAAAACAGCACACTAGTTATTGTGTATTGTAATGGTGTTACTTACCTCCACATGCTAAACACTTCCTCGAGTTGCGCAGTCATACTGCTACAGAAAACATATAATAACAATCGTTCTCATTAATGTGCTTGCATTTTACGTTTATTATTTCATTGTTAAAACGTGCAAGAATAAAATGTTATTCACCTGAATGTTGAAAAAGTCAAAAGTTTTGATCTTTTTTTTTGGGGGGGGGGGTGAGAAATACTGAGACAAAAGATAGACACCAAAGTTATTTTTTGTTTGTTTTTATTTTTAAAAAAAGGTAACAGAAATTGGTTTTAAAAATAAAAGTTTTAGTATTTTAGCAGTATACAAATAAAGCCCAAAAAAATATTGCCTTATAGGCCAAAAAAAAGTGGGCGTATTTTTAAACAAAAAAAAAAAAACGAAACTTGAAAAAGTCAAAAGTTTTGATCTTACTTTATTTTGGGGTGGTGGGGGTGTATTGAGAAATACTTTGTAAAAGTTAGAAACAGAACTTATTTTTTGGTTTTTATTTTTAAAAAAAGGTAATAAAAATTGATTTAAAGCCAAAAAAAAAAAAAAAATCGCCATAGAAAAAATTTAAGAGATCAAAAAAAGTCACGTTACATTTTATTGTTTTAACAATGCTGATAAGCAGCCATGATTGGCTATCAAAAGACAACCGGAGTTTGTATAATAAAAAACTTTTTCCTACCCCCCCCCCCCATAAACATCTGTGATACATAGAAAAACAAATTAATTTATGTATGATTGATTAGATTTTGTTCTGTTTCTTTTTTTTAAATCGGGAAAAAATGCGATGAAAAAATAAATAAAAATTGTTCACATTAATTAAAAGTTTAAAATATTATTTTGTTATTACAAACTTTCTTGCTAGTCTAGCTGCAGACCGACAGAAAACTTCTGCAGCCCGGTGGTTGAAGACCACTGCTTTAGATGAAACACTTTGCAAATTATTTACAGTATTATTTATTTCATTTAAGATGGATTCACTTTCTACACATTAGAGAAAGTCAATACTTAATTTTAAATCCTATACTCCAAATACTAATTTTGGCATATTAAGTTGAACTTTTTAAAATTCAAATATTCTAAAATTTAAATAGCACAGCATTGATTATAATAGCATTCTAACAAACACATATATTCAAATTATCACAAACTTATTATTTTACAATCAGATATTAAATATGAATTCTTAAAAATTGAGAATATTTCATATCTGTAGGATTTCAATTTAATTATGAAAATTTTATTTTTTTCCATTCCCCCTCCTTTAGCTCTAATATAAATTTTTATTAAAGATATTTTACATATAGTAAATACTATGTTTAGCAACAATCTTGGCATTTAATTATTTTGTCTAAAAACTCTTGTAATTTTGACATTTTGATTCAGTTATAAGCAAATACAATAATTTTTTCTTTATCATTATTTATTTCCACTTGAATACAATTTTGTTGTGATAGATAGATATCCATCTCCTGAAATATTAACAATTTTTTTCTATTTTTGGAGATGGCATATGTGAAATTACTATTATGATAGTTGATAGAAATAATTATTTGAAGACTGTTCATAATTGTTTTCCAATTTGGTTACTGTTATATATATATATATATTACTTGCACATATCCAGGATCAGTTAATAAAACTTAAGACACTTGCAACTGATTCAAATGAGTTTTTCTTTAAAGAATTTTTGTTATCAGATACTAAATTAGATACATTATTCTGTTATGACTCCTTGTCACTGTTTATTAACTCATTTTCTCATTATTAATGAAATGGTATTTTCTGCTATCTCATATATATATATATAAGTGTTTATATATTTTATTTAATAAAATTGTCCATAGTTATAAAAAAATATTTTAAAATAATACATTATCTTTTAAATCAGTTTAAAGTTGTTGTTTTTTTATCTTAGGTGGATTTTTCTTTTAAATTATTTAAATTAATTAGATCTTGAGATATAAGTTTTTCCTTAAAAGCTTTTTTTTGTATTTCTTGAAAAAACATGGGTTGGAGAAAAAATTAGAGATTTGCAATTAACACTATTGTTGAAAAACTGGAGATATAAAAAGTATTTGTAATTAAAAATATTGCTAGTCTATCTATTGCATTAAATGATGAAGAACTTTTTTGTAATTAGAAGTGACAAAATGTAATTAAAAATAAACTGCAAAGTGTGAATCCTGTTCGCTGAAAAATGTATAAATTGCGAAGTTTGCTTTTGATTAAATAATTCAGAACTTTTGCTTAAAAAGTGTTATTAACCATCGCCATGAAAATGTTCTTTGGCTAGAGGACATTAAGGACTTCCCTCCTGGGGAAAAACGTCTCCCAACCACACCTAGAGCCAAGTGATTTCCAATTACAGAAAAAATGAAGCCAGCAAGCTAGCCAAGAATATGTCAAAAACCAGTGGACAAAAACAAAGGATTCATGTCAGCAGTTCAGGACTAAAATCATATATGGACAATATTCTCTTGGTGAAAGTTAAACAGCTGATCGATCAGGATAAATATGAACTGTTACTTAAGTAAACTTTTATTCTATTTAGCGTGATAGCAACCTAGACTCTATTAACTAGATTCGTTGTTCATTAAAAGTTTCAACAATAGTGTGGGGATTTTTAATAGAAATTTTTCATGTTATTTTGATTGGAATTAAAAAGGAGGGTATGGTGTTATCTTACTTAGTTTTGTTCATTAAAATTATGTATAATTTTAATTCATTTTTATTATATTCAATGTTTGTACAGTTAGAATCCCAAAATATTAACCGTTCGATCTTGAAAGACAAACAGTGGGAGGTAAAGATCAGTTAAGAATTCCACCCATAAGCAAACACCGGAAACTTATGCCGGAATCAGGAGTACGTAAAGGTATGCTCGATGGTCGTAAGCAAACAATAGAAACTTATGCCGTCCATTAAGAATAGAATAAAATTATTTAACGTGTAACATAAAGGGTCTGAGTGATCCACAAAGCTGCCCACTCTTATTAGTAAGTCACTTTAAAGTTCACACCTATTTGGACAGGGTCTCCATAATAAACTTGGGTTGTTGTCATTCGTAGGATTTGTGCGGCACATGTTTTCTCTAGAAAAAGTTATAAAATGTTAAATAATTGGTCCGTATTAAAATGATAAAGAATGGAATTAAAATTTATGCTTGTAGTTTGTCTTAAATTTTGATTGAGTCAGTTCGGAGTGCTAAGAAGGGGAAATTGGAAAAGTAGTAAGGAATGATAATGAATATATTAAATATTTAAAGCCATACCTAAGAGCCTTTCTCTTTAATTTAATTATAATGTTAACAACTAGTGTCCTCTGGTAAGAACATAAATTATAATTAATAGAGTCCACATAAAATACGCCTTAAAATTTATTATGTGACTGTAATGCATAAATAAATTAATACTACAATCATGGAAGAATCTTCTTGATCTAGTGATGATGTGATGTGATGTTCTGTAGCTTCTCCTTAAGCGAAGTCAAGAATCTCTCAGCAATTATGCCCAGAGAAACCTGTTAGCCACTTTATTTTCCATTCCCCACTCTTTCCCATAATCTGCTCCATCCTATTTCCACAACATAATCTTTGTCAACTCTATGGCCTTTATATCTAAATCCTCCTTATCTCTTCCCAAACCCAGTATAAAAACCAATAATCCACTTTCTGTATAATCACTTTTTTCATATTTATTCTTACATAACTTCATTATATGTACCCTTTCTATGTTCAAGCATTTACATTCAATTAACAGATGCCTAATATTTTCTATTCCTTCCTTACATAATTTACAGACTAAATCACCCATATTTTACTATTTACATATATATTCTCTTGTTGCTAAAGATCCCATTCGAGCCTTAAACAATAAACTACTTTCCTTACTATTATTATATATTAACTCACACCTAATATTGTTTATTTCTATATATATTTAAACTCTTTTTACTCTCCATACTAGTTCTCCATCTCTCTAACTCCCTATTCTTTATTAATAAATCTATTCTTTTATCCCATTCCTTACCACTATAGCGCTCAACAATCCTCCTAACACAATCATCCAATCTTTTATACAAATATACTGATATAAATTCTTTATCCAAATCTTTTGCATACTGCATTACCTTTCTCACCCATCTTTGTTGCCTGCCCTTTACTCATAACCCAATTAAATACTATTTTGACTATTCTTTTAATATCCATAAACTGCAATCTACCAAACATTTTCATTTTATTTTTTACATCTCTCATATGAAAACTTGACCATCCCATTTCTCCTTGAATTGCCTCCCTTGATGTTCATACATCTGCATCCAATGCATGTCTTCCTACTTTCCTTTGAACTTTTTCTAAGTAATCTAATACCCCTTTACTAACACATAATGCATTATTACCATATGTTAACCCTTGTATTGGTCACCATAATATGGGTAATCTTCAGAATTTTGTGAACATAGTGACGATTTGTAGCATCCGATAGTTAATAGGATTTATTGTTATTGCTATTTTTGATTATTCTTTTGATTGGTTATCTCCTCTTTTATTAACTTAGTTACAGAATTTTTAATTTCTTTTAAGATCTAAACATTTTCCAATAACTTAGTTACAGAATAAATAATTTCTTTTAAGATCTAAACATTTTGTACTAAATTTATAACAATAAATATTTCTTAAAACACAATGAAATATAGTAAAAGAGAAAACAAATCAAAATTTCTTATCATAAAATAAATTTATGTCTAATTAAAGATAAAAATATTTAAGATTTAAATAAAAATAAAATTTAAGTTTTTCAGAGAACAGAACTCTATACATGTTATATTATTCCCATTATCAAGGCATGAGCTCTAATTGCCTTAATACATTGTAATTATTTTTATACTAGCAAAATTTAAAAAAAAAAAAAAAATTAATTCTAGGTTCTATATTTTTTTAAACTCTATCTGTTATAAATACTGATTCCTATTTATTCATATGGGGTAATTTTGCAAAACATTTAATGAAATTCATTTTATAAAACATAAAAAAACAATATGATAAAAAAAGTAAACTTTGTTTAAAAATAATCATAATGCGAAAAAGACCCAAACCTCTAATTTTTAAATATTAATAAGAATTAAACTAATTAAAATGCTTAAGATTCAAAAATATTTGCTTGGAATAGAGAGAAGGGTTTGTAGCTGTATATAGAAAAATTAATTAAAATTTAATTTATTAATAAATTTCATTTATATTTTGATACAAAAGCTGTCTTTTTTTCTTGTTAGGTCTAATTAATATAATTTCAAAGTCAATTTTTTGATATCATCTTTGACAAAAAAAAAGATGTTTTAAATTATAAAATTTTTTCATCTCATCATTTTATTTCCCTTTCTTTAATGAATTTTAACTATCTCTTCCACAGAAAAAAAAAGAAAAAATTCTTAAAAGAAAAGTGGCTGATTAATAGTGTTACTTTTTTATTTTTTATCTATACACAACATCCCATTTCAAACAACTCCAATACCAATAGTTAGAATAAATAATTGTTTATTAATTTAGGCACTAAATAAAACAGTAATATAAAGAATAAAATCAATATTTTACATTTAAATAATTTCTTTAGAATAATGGTTATAATCACCTGGGTGCAAAACATCTTTTGCACCAGGGATTGATACAGCCTTATGGGCCCAAAACAAAAACTTTGAGATCTTTCATGCTTAAGCATCGAGAACATATAAGATAATATACAGGTAGAATATCCTCAAAAAAAAACCCCAGAAATTGAAACTTAAAGAAAAATGTTGGAAAGCAGAAATAAATCTAATTTCTAAAATAGCAGTTATCCTCATCATCATATTTAAAAAAAAAGAAAAGACCAGCACTTTGTAAAATGTAAAGATATGTTTGATTTTTTTCTATTTTTATGCTAATATTCTTACATTCCTAGTGATATAATAAATATTATTTTTGTTTTGTAAAGTTTTTATAAGTTTCCTTTGTTATAAATTTGTTTATCTGAATGTTATTCATCAGCAAACTCTTACATTCTTTCTACTTTTATGTAAGTTGGGATCTGGTGATGTATTGTTGGTCATTTAATACATTACAGATATTGTTTGAATGTTGTATACAATAATAGTAAAAAATCTATTATTGATTCATACTTGCTTGTACTAGTTAAACTTCCTGTTTAAAATACATACTCAATATATTTAATATTTGTTTTGCCATGCAACTAAATTTCATTCAGATAGCAAATGCTAATGATTATTTTTCAAAATGTTATTGAGAGAAATTCAATTTTGAAATGTGGATTAAAAATCTTATAATTTTTTTAAAAATAGATTAAAATCATTATACATAAACAAGCACAACTCTTGCATTGCATTTAAAATCAATTTCAATTCATTTACATCTATGACAAATATATTTATATTTTTTAAAATAATATATATATAATTTTTTTTTCTCCTATACTTGTAATGCCTTCTGTCATAATTTCATGCATTTTGCAGCAAGCAGAAATCATCCTCATGGCTAACTGATCCATTACTAAAGCCTTCCATTCTCCTTTTTTGCGTACAGCCTTAATCACATCTGTAAGAATTTCTAAAAAAAAAAAAAGAATATTATAATATTATCCAGAAAAATATTGAATAAAGTGAAAAAAAAAATCTATTTTAATATATTATATGCAATTACTTAAGTTTTATACAGAATCAGATTTTGTTTTTTGCCATTCTTAAATCTAGCCATTTTAGATGATTTTGTCAAAATAACATGAAGTAACAATTCAACAATATACATTTTACCCCTTTATTATAAACTTCCCATATCTTTAAAGCATTTATATGGTGCTGAAAACTTAAATATTAAATAATAATTAATATGTAATGAATACATTTTTACAAGTTTTATAATTTTTTTTTTCTTTCACTTTCTTGTTATAAAACATACCAATTACTTCTAGTAATATTTTTTTCTTTTTTCTTCCATTTAGATCAATAATAGCCAAAATTTAATTACAAATTTAATGACACTAACAGTAACAGTAACCACTGGTAAAGGTATAGAGTAGGATGATTTCATTTCCTTTTAACTTTTTATATCAATTTTACAGAAAATATTTTTCAAATGAAAATGGGGAATAAAGAAAATAAAAATAAATAATAATTAAGCCTTCTGAATTTTGCATATGATATAATTACTTTCATAAATGTTTCAAAGTTGATGGTAATATAAGAGCTTTCAAATAAAAGTAAAAAAGAATTAAAAATAAATATTAGAAAGATAAAAAGATTTTTAAAAAATAAAAATTGATAATGAATTAAAAAAAAAAGATAGCTAAAAATAACTTGGTCAAGTTAATATAAATGAAATATAATGAATGAAATTAATCATAGACTTTAATTATTAACAAGTATTTTGGTAAAAATAGTGCTAAGAGAAAATATATTTGTGCTGAAAAGAGTTGAATACATTATGAGTATAATATCAGGTACTTATGAGAAAAACAATACAGCAAAATATAGAGGTATATGTTAAGACTGACAAAAAGATATCAAGAGCAAAATACAAGTACAAAAGAATAAAGAGCAAAATATAAGTACGAAAGAATGGGCAGCTTTCAATGATTATTGAATGGCTGAAATACATGGCACTGTTTAGCTAAAATTCTAATTGGATCCAAAAAAATATCATAAAAGATGGATATATAAAAAATTTATTGCAATAAACTTATAATAGTTGAAATGATAATATTCACAACACAATAATGATATATTACTAGGAAAAGGTGCTAACATAAACAAATACAACATGCAGTTTTTATAATAAACATAGAGAAATACTACTGACTGAAATAACAGATGTGGGCATAAAGTTTTCAGAGCCTTTCCACTTTGATTAGTGTCAAACATTTTTATTAGATTTATAATATTCTCTTATTTGTACTTTTACCAATGAAATCATTTTTTATAAATGTGTATTGTGCTACATACATAATTTTAGCATGAATCACGGAAGATCTAAGTGCTGAATATGACATGACTTTTATAATTAATTTTATATCTTTTTTATTTATTTATATTTTTGATGTATTACATTTTTTTATTAATATGGATATATTAAATAATAACATTGCTCTAGGTTGTGGACCTGAAATAATTTCTCCTAAATATACGTATTTCTATATATGATAGAAAAAAACAGAAGTTATAAAAAAAAAGATTTTAGAATCAATTACATTCATTCTAGAATTCCTTACTTTAGTTCACAAGTATACTTTATGATAATAAAATTCTGATGCTACTATGACTGAATTAGTTAATTATAAATCCTAATGTAAATATAAAATAATGGAGCAGTTAATTTCTCAGGAATTTCAAAAGGATCAAATATTGGCAGCAACATCTAGGCTGAGCTCCGGACTTCCAGTCTGCTGTTGCACCAAACTAAACAGGCACATATTATTTCACATAAACAAGACTGTTACCACTATTTACTTTATTCATATAATTACTATTCGGTTGTATTTAAGGTTGGTTTGTCTTTCAAAGCTATATTTAATTTTAGTAATCATATTTCATAGTAATCCATACTTAATGTAGTTTATTCACTGTTCAACAATAGTCACAAATAAATATGGTCATTCAAATTCCAAGAGAAAAAGGCAAAACAAATAATACACTACAGATGAATTTTGTGATGACTATACAAAATAAAATGCATCCACATGTAGAAACTGGTCCATTATTCTGTTTATTAGATATTTTGCAATGCTATCTTATGATTTTTCTGCAGAAAACTTTTTCTTTATGAAACATTTCAACACCATGTCGAATTATAAATCTCTATTGTATTCTAATCTCTGCCACATCTTCCTAATAGAAAACTATTAACCACGTCTTTAAAATATTTGGGTGAGAAAATCTTTTCTTCCATGAAAACTGCAGTCAAGTTGATCTTAAAACATTCTTTTAGGAACTCTGAATTGTTCATTCTAAAGTATCACATTAAAAAATCCAAAGAACATATTGAATGATATTATGTTATCATTGTTGTTTTTTTTTTCAAAAAAATTTAGAAAATATTCTTGAAACTTTTCTAAAAACTGTGTTATATTGATAAAAAATCCAAATCTGACTTCCATACAATAAATTACGTAAAATAAGTTATATAGATTTAGTCTTTTAATTTATTAAAAACAATAGTAACACACTAAAATCTGTGTTATACCACAACAGCTAAGTTCATCTTTCTATTTAAAAACTTATGATGTTTAAATTAGCTTGCATTTTCAAATTGATAACCATCCAAGTTAAAAAAGTTGCGGAATATTTTTCTTCCATCATTAATTAATAAAGAACTTGAGTTTTTTATATATTAAAATCTTTATATGTTGTATTCAAAACATTCATATCCAATTAATACAGCACAGTTTGACACACTAATACAGTTTTTGACTGTCATCAATTCTAATACAAAGATTTCTATGATTTGACATGAATAATTATTTATTTGCATGTTTTTATTTGCTTATTCAGCTAATTATTTATTCTTATCTCATTTATTTATTAATATTAATGGAATAAAATATCTTTCACAACAATCACATAAAGACTCAAAAATATCTTAATTAAACATTAGTTGATCATGTCTTTGTTTTGCATTTGATAATTATATTGAATAATAATAAATAAAAAAAGGCAAAACATTCAGGGTTTATTTATAATTTTCTTTGTTGTTGATAATGCTGAATACAGAAATTTAGTAGATATCAATGTTGGATAAACAAGTTACTGTAAGTCTTCCATTAAAAAGTGTAAGTAGTTATGATATGATTTGGGGGTAAAAAAAAATTATATAAACACGTTGTAATTAAAATATTTGTCTCCTGTTAAAAGCAGTAATTGTTTTTAATTATGGTTAATAAAATGTTATATAGCTATTAAGTAATTCTTATTACCCAATCAATTGCAATTGAAATCCAACAGAAATGTGGTGCTATAATATTAATAACAAGCAACAATATACAGATAAATCCAAAACTGCATTCATATATTTTACTTGTAAAAAATCATTTTGACAAAACAAATATATATATACATAAAAGACAGAGAAACATCACATGATCACCATTTCTTATGCTTGCTTATAACTGTTATTAAAACAGCAAAAACTCACTAGTTTGCTGTGTGGCAATACGTATAGTCAGTTTTTTGCCTGTTTTAAAGACAGTGGAAAATAATTTATTTTTTTGGTTCATTATTAACTCTAGATTCTTGGCTCTGTTCACATGAGTTTTTTTTTTTATGTGTAAAATTGCAGCAGACTTAGAAGCAGTTAATAATGAGATTCAAAAAGTAAAAATAAACAACAAACAAATCTGATTATTGGAGGATCAAAATGGATGTAGAGACTTTGATCTAATGATGATTGAATGCTATGATGTACACAAATTGCAATTATGCTTAAAGTAATGTTTATAGCATATAAGATCAGTTAGAAAATAAAATTAGAAAAAAGTATAATAATGAATGGAAGTAATGAAAATGGATATAATTTCATATAAATTCATCTCTCTCAATTGATAATGGGAATAACTGATTTTTATTTTCTGCAATTTATAAAACAAAGTTTCAGAATCTTAGATAGTCTGTTATAAGTTTTTTTAGTGTAAAAAGTTAACTTTCTAATTTGTGGATTTCTATCAAAAAGGATACAATAACAAATATCTTTGGCCATATGAACAATCATAATTTAAGTTATAGGAAAAATTTGTCCTATCTTCTATTGTTTTATATTAACAGAAAAAAAAAAATCTTTTTTAATATAATCTTTGCTTATAACTGTATATTCTAATTCTCTTTTAAGATTCATATTGGCTTGGATGTTCATCCCATGATTATATTTTCTCAGGAATGGGCACACTTTTTCAAAACAAGGCCTAACTGTAATTTTCTTCAAGTGTTGTGCTTCATTACTTATATATGACATATAAAGTTTTTAAAATGTTTCCTTTTTTTTGTAAATGACACATTTGCACAAGATATATATGACACACATTTCACTGTAAAAAAAACTGTTCCTTACTTTCTGTATTAAAATTATTATGGCTTTCTTTTCTTTGCAATTATTTCAGACATTACACTCCTCTTTTAAAATATGATAAAATACTAATTTTTCATGATAAATTAATTGAATTGATGCACCTGTTTACAACAAAAAATAGTTATCAGCTTTTCAATTGACTGGACATATTCCATGCTTTAGGTTGCATCTTTCTTTTGTACGTTGGAACTTATTTCAGCTGATGAATTTGTAATTCATATAAGCATCATTGAGCAATTCAAAAGAAGGTGCATATGTCACCTGATCTATTCATTAGCAAGTATCTGACCACATGCAGGTACCTTAAATGTAAAGAATCAATTCTTGACTGTAGTAATCATATTTACACACACAAAAAAGTATTTCTTTTATGTGTAGTTATTTAATCTAGCATAATGTAGTGTCAGTTACCATTACTTTTTGTAAATTCTGGCTATCATTACAAAATTTCTTTATAATCTATCAGTAAACTGTAATAGGCATCTTGCCCACCCACTGCTTTATATAATATGGCAGTACAATTCACACACCTCATTTTTGACTTACCACAATCGACATATATTCATTCCATTTATTTTAAATATCATTAAGTTGAAATTGCTCAACTTTAATTTCTAGGCCACTCATGGTTACTGAACCAAGAATTATTTTGCTCATTATATCATTTACTTAGGATTTTTTTATTATGCCCTATTCACTTTTACTTTTTTTCCTTTAGTTCTTGTTGATTCAATTTTTTTCTTGGTCTGCTGTCAAACTTTTTCCCCAGACCTCAAACTATTTTAATAAAATAGAATAAACAAAAATTATTATCATTATTTCTTTTCTGATTTTCCTTTTCATTTATGACGTGCACCAATTTTAATTTATAAGTCCTATCTTTCTTTTCTTACTTCTTGGATGCATATTTGATGAGTTCCAAAAAAAAAAATGCTTCAATGGTTATTTTCCTTTTACTTCCAAGTTATAAAACAATTTATTTTTGACTGACCATTAAAACAATTATTTGATCTTATTTTTGATATATATTGTAACCAGTTGTGTTACATAGCAGACATTATAGTGTGTGTGCATAAATATATAAAGAGTAAAGGAAAAGTAAAAATAAATACAGACAAAAATTATTGTAGGTATTTTCTACATTCACTGAAATAAAAAATAATAATAAATAATAACACTGATTTAAAATAAAATTTTGTTATGGATTAAACTTTTAAAAAGATCTGATAAATATTTGTAATTCTGATTTTGAAATTAAAAAAAAAAACAAGCATAATTTATTTTTAAAATCTTTTTATTAAAACTTGTATAAAATATCTTTTTAAACTAATGCTTGTTTGCATTTCTACTATGTAGTTAAAAATCTTTGTAGATTAAAATTCTAAAGGATTATTATCACACTTTGATAGAAATTTCCAGCTTGTTTTCAAATGCATTAGACAGATTGAAACAGTCACTATGTTTTTATCACATGACCCAACAAAGATTAAAAAAAGACTGATAAAAATATCAGTTAGTTTTGCTGACAGTTTTGTAAGAGTTAACCAGAAGAGGCTGGTTTTAATATCTTAAGCAGTGGCCAACTGCAAAGTTTGGCTTTAATATTTTTGGAAAGCAGTTAGCAGAAGAGCTAGCTATAAAATTAGCCAAAATATTTTGTGAAGAGTTGGTAACTGTAGCAAAGAATGGTAACAGTAAAGCTAACTGCAGAGATGGCTAATAGAATTATGTACAGAACTGCCATGAGGAAGTAAGAATGCAAGGAAGTAGCTGCTATTTGGTTCAATAGTGGAGTTTGAATTCACATGGAGGAAAAGGGTCAAGATTCTTTGTAATTCATAGCCTTAAAAGTGTTCTGGAAAAACAGCTTGCTGACCTGAAGCTTACAAAATCCAAGTATAAGAGGAACTGACTACAGAAGGGAAAAAGCCAACCATATCTGAATTATATACTTTTACCTGATGATGACAATTGACTGGATTGACCAAAAAAACAGCTTGTCCAAGAGAAACACCAGCTGAAAGAAGTAGTTATACATATGCTGCTGTGTCTATATGCAGAGGGGCAGATAAACTTGCATACAAAAGTGAGTTATTTTTCAATAATTCATTTGATAGATATTTTGAATCTATATTTTTAAATTTAAAGACATTTATAATTAGTTAAGAGGTAACCTAATAAAAAGCTTGCTAACCTCTCGAAAATTGATTATACTTTTTTTTAAAAGAATAAAAGAAAGCTGTAATAGAATTTGATAAACTGATTTTTTTTAAACATTGATATATGTAAATTTTATGTATATCCAAAATGGAATTATTAATTATAAAAGTATTGTTATTTATTGTTTGACAAAATTAAATTTGTTAATAATCTGTGCAATTCTATATAAGTGTTGTAGTAAACCTAGCATAAGTATTTGTATTATTTAAAATATAATTTAAAAGCTTAATCATGTATTATTATGGAACAAATTAAATATGTTCAGAAATTTCACGCACATGCATGTATGTGTGGGTATATCTGTCAATTATATTGCAAATACCAATGTTTGTCACGTATAACACATATGTACATTTTAGTAATTTTTTTAATAATTATTTTATGTTTAATTGAAATATTTTCATCATATATTATAAAATGCACATCTGTGTACAGATATATATATATGCGTTTATAGAAACTTATTAAGAAATATTGTAAATCAATATAATAATTTAATTGTGCATATAATTTTGTATATTATTCAAAATCAGAAGCCTGATTCTGCAGATCTTAATATTTATTTTTTTGTTATTAATAAACTTGTATCTAATTGTTAAAATTGTATTACATCATCTCTTGGTCACATACAGTAATAGAGCTTATGTTCTCCAAGCTAGATTCATGCATGGGGTGAATATATGAATGGGGCTGGGTATTTAGTGCTTTTGGCATCCAGAGATGATCAATCATCATCCTGGTTGGTGCAAAAGAGAATACTCTTTAAAGCCCATGCACTATCTTTTATTTTACTTTCATCTTATTAAAAGTTAAGTTTATAGTTGGCCAGTATAAGTGGCCTGAGCATTGATGATGATCAGCATGTTTTAATATCCCAGCATTATTGTTTTGATTTCTGATTATTATGTATTCTAATGGATGGGCACTAAGCTGGTGCATCCAAGTTATGTTTAAATAATTGCCCAAGTTGGCAAAGGCTCTTAGCCTGGTCTACAGAAGACCCATTTCCAATCCAGTCACAAGGTTGACTGTGAATTTATATTTTTTTTATTGTTCAAATCCAGCCACAAGATGGACTGTTGTTTTATTGTGCTGATTTTTTATATTGTGAATCATTCATGTTGATGAATGGCGATTTCTCTTGAGTACTTTTACTTTTTGATAATGCAGGTGGATTTATAGTTAATCATGGTTGCTCTTCTGATCTCTCAGAGATTTTCTAATCTCATACTCTTATATCTTTCAATATTACTTATATATATATATATACTTTTGTAAATTTATTAATATTTCATTTTGTATTGACTTGGGGTTGATGATGATTTTCCATCACCCCACCACTTCAAATCCTTTTGATACTATTTTGATACCCCTCCCCCCATCCCGTTACGATATTTTTCCATTCTTGTAGAAGACTAAATTCATATTGTAGAGTAGGCAAGTTTAATTACTAGTTATAGAGATTGTTTATGGAAAGTTAGATAATAAGAGAAAAAGAATTCCCCTCTTTCTGTACCAATTCTTAGCCAGAAATTTCTTAAGATAATACTTAACTTCTGAAATGCTGTAGAATTAATTCCTTGTAAATATTTTTATTTTACAGCAATTTTAAATAAAAATGCAATAATTTAATAATGAAGCGGCCATATATATACATGCGTATATATATGTGCTTCATGTATACATTTTGCTATTAAGTTAAAAATATTAAGGCATTTTAAAAATTATAATGTATAAAAAAATGTAATTTTATTATGAAATTTAATTATGAGTTGGTATGTGTGAAAAAAAGATGGGGATTCAAATCAGCAAAGAAAGTTTAACTTTCTAATTAATTAAAAAAAACGCAATTAATATTAAAAGAATGTAGGCACTAAATTCTAATTTTAGAATTTATATTTTAGGTAGCATTGTCATTACAATAAAAGGTGACAAAAGTGTAATTACTGGGAATTTGATAAAAATCAAAGACATTTGGAATTTAAGAAATGCAATTAGTAAAATTTCAAATTAAATTGCATTAAGATTATAATCAGTAAGATTCTTTTTAGATAATAAAGAATTTTCTTTAAGTTTAAATTAATTAATCAATTTGAAAAGATCCGAATGGCTTTGTTTTGAGATATATATATATATAGGCAAAAAAAGAATTTTAGTTATTGTAAACTTCTGGAAGAGTTATTGTAAACTCCTTGTAGTTTTGTAAACTTCTTGCAAAGTCTTTTTTAAAACTGTTTTAAATTACGTAAAGCTATGATTAGTGAATAGTTGCCACAATTTCTCTGGCCATCTTCGGTGAAGCTGAGTATGGAGTTCCCTGGTCTTATAGAATGCTAGGTCGATCAAGTCTCTGCCTACAATTGATGATCCATATTGCTGACATACTATGCTGTCACCGTCAAAAGAAAGCCCCTAGTAGGTAATGCTACTGGTAAACAATTAAAGCCTCTTTAATATGCTACTTTCTTTGCTTCCACAAATTATATATTAATCATTCTATATGTTTTTTACTGTATTATTTAGATATTTTATTGCATTATTTAAATATTTTCTTAACACATGCTTAATTAAATGTACATAGTAAGAAAAATCAACTATTGCAATATATACTCGATCTTTCTTATATTTGCTAGACTTATTGTTTAAGAATCAGACGGAGGTAAATTTAGTAAAATATTTCAATGATTAAAATATTTGATATTATTTCAAGAAAAGTCCAATAATTAAATAAAAGCAAGATATTTAAATCCCTCCTCACTGATTCTAATTTGTATTTTTTTATTATTTGCGATTTTAAACTTGTCTATTTAAAATCGGTTCTTTCAATGTCATTTAACTATTAATGCAATTATAATGGTTTATATAAAACTTTCAAATTTAAAAAATTAAAATCGAGTGTCAAGATGTTAAAAGCAAACTATTTTCTTTTAGAAGGGACAAGTATACATGTACAGTGTACTGGTGATTTATAAACAACCTGCAGTTTTAAAATAAAATTTAATGTTCAAAGTTAAAACTTCATTTCTTTTCTATTAACAAAGATATCTATACCGCAAATACGCTTTTAATTGTATAAAATTTGTTATAAATAATGAAATATACAAGATGATAGTTTAATTCTTTAAAACTTTTAACACAATGTAACATATCATTGTAGGCTATTGTATCGATATTTCCTTCTATATGTAAGACCTAGGGGGCGGATCTCTAATTAAGCAGGGAGTAATTCCTTTATAAAAAATTTTATTATATAAAATAACTGCATAGGCCTTGATTTAGTCTATAGAATAGATGTCCGCATATTATAGACTTTATATAGATTTAAGGTTAAGGCCAATTATTTATTATTTTATATAAATTGAGCATTACTGGGTTGTCTAATTTCAAGATTATTTTATTGCGTTTCTTCAGCAGGCATATATTTCTGCTTCAGAAAATTTAATTTGACAGGTTCATTCTAAATATGTTCCAAGCAAGTGCAGTGGAACGTTCCTGCCTGTTAATGAGTTATTAATGGTTATATGAAGACACTTCTTCCTTCATTCCATGACCTATTTAACTTCACAAAAGCGAATATATTCCCATCATTGCCTTATTATAAGACTTGGATACGACATCGCGGAGGTGATCCTATTCCAGTCTACCTATTCTTTAATTGTTTATTACTTTAGCAACCCAGTACTGCCTCTCTTATGTATGTTAAAGCTTGATATTTCTACCTTTATTGGTCATGATCATGAGAGTTATGCATTTATCTATTTAATCATATTTTCTAAAGTTAAACTTACCTTGCTTTATTTATTATTATGTATCTGCTTGAGGGACATCTGCCCCAAAGATCAAAACAGATACATCACTCGAGGTCCTTTATTTATATATATGTTGAAATAAGCAAACAGTTTATACTTTGTGGCTAATTATGAATCAAAATATATAAAATGCGCTAACATGCACAAGCACACAAAGCTAAAAACAAATAAAGAAAACATATATTATTATTATTTATTTTAATATCTATTCCATTAAATGGCTAAGAGCTTTCAAGGGTCAAAGCCATCAGAATCATAGCCGCATTACAAACTATAATAAATTGACTCGGAGTGATGCAAATTTATACAAATAAAATGATTATGCATTCCATTTCTTGGATATTTTGTAGCAAGAGTGCCAACCGGGAAATCCAGTGGTGGTGTGCAGAGAGCGGCATGATCTTAAAAGAAAGATAAAAGAAGCTTTCTTTATATCTAGAGATGGCAACGCCATCAATAGAAAAGACTCTGCTACAAAATATCCAAGAAATGGAATGCGTAATCATTTCATTTGCATAAATTTGCATCACTCCAAGTCAATTTATTATAGTTTGTAATGCGGCTATGATTATGAGGGCTTTGACCCTTGAAAGCGCTTAGCCATTTAATGGAATAGATATAAAATTAAAAAATAATTATATTTTCTTTATTTGTTTTTAGCTTTGTGTGCTTGTGCGTGTTAGCGCATTTTATATATTTTGATTATATATATGTTATACAGTGAAACTTTAACATATGTAATCATCAATTAATGTAATTTCCACTATTTTATAAGTCTAGCAACCAAATTAAGCGGTAGTTATTTCTTTTGTTTATTTGTTTTTAATTTTAAATACTAATAGTGTTTGTATCTTATATATACATCGCATTGGGTGTCTTGTTTTGCCACAGGGAAATCATATAATTAATAATCTAGTTTAAGAGTCTACCTCTCCCTGATCACCGAACCTAATTAAAATGAAATAATATGTAGGTTGAAATGTGTTGTGGTGGTTTAAATCACCCTGATGGTGATTTTGCTGTTGTTGGCTCATCATGACCATTACAATAATAAATTTCTATCTTTTATATGATATTGCCAAATAAATAAATACATTTTTAAAATAATGTAATCCCATTAATTTATTTTTATATTAACTGTTATTATTATTGTTATTAATTTTAAATTTAGTTATAAGCTGTTACTTTTTTATATTTGTGCAGTTATTTATGTTGATTGTTAAAAAAAATATATATTAAGTATATTAAAGGGCATGTTAATAAGGATGAATTACTTAAATATCATTGCATAAGATGTGCATAAAACTAAATTAATTAGTTCAAAAACATAAATTACTTTAATTCTGCTTATCACTGATTTGATTTTTAATTAATCAACCTGCCATCTTTTGGCTGACCATTACAATATAAATGATAGATACAGCAGATGACTGGAAGGATGCAGTATTGATATTAACATTTAAATATAAAAAAGAAGTTATTAAAAATTATGGATCTATTTATTTTCTAACAATATCTTTACAAAAGCAGATGAAGAAATTGTTGGTAAAGCTTTACATCAAATATATAAATAATAAAAATGTAGTAGAAGATTAGAATAATGTGCAATGATATTGATATTTAAAAAAAGTGAAACAGAAAATCTTTTACACAAGTGAAAAGCAAAATCTCTACAAAACAGTAATTAAAATCATTACAATTAATCTACAGAGAATTTTAGATTCAAACCAAAAAAAAATAGGTTTAAAACCGGTTATAGGATGGTAGATGAGATACAGAAGTTATCAAAAAGACCAAAAATTGTGAGTTTCCATTTTGCATTGGATTTGTAAATTATGAAAAACCATACAACTCTATAAATCTCTCTGCAATAATTAAAACTTTGAAACATCAAGAAAAAGACTTAGAATATTATCAAATTCTAAAGAATATTTATCAAAATAAGACAGCAATGATTAGATTAGTCAACATGATTCCACTATGAAAATTAACATTGATGTGGATATATACGAAAAATAAAAGTAAAAGGAGATTATTTTAAATTACACCTGGGTCTCTTTTTACGCGGACTTATTTAACACGATTTTGAAGTTACGCGATTCGTGTTTCACCGGAAGTGTGTTAAATAAGTCCGCGTAAAAAGAGACCCAGGTGTATGAACTCCGATAATGCGCTATTACTTTAAATAATAAATTTCGCGCACTTACGTTATATTGAAAGTAATAGCACATTATTGGAATTCGACTTTCATCTTAGTAATTTCAATATTTTCAGTGCTTTATAATAGTAAGATTTTATGCAATAATGAAATTAAAATCATAATTTCCACATTTTATGTATACACACATTAAATTTTACAAGATTATAATGTAAATTTGTTCAAACATTGTACGTGTTAATTTTGCATTTTAAATCACATTCTGTTTTTGCTTTTTAAAAAAGAACGTAATCAATTATTAATCATTTAGTGTCCACAAGTTTATTTTTAAAAGGTCAGTAATAGCAGTGGGCATAATTAAATTTGACAATTAAAAATTAAAATCTGATTTTTAATTGTAATTAACAATTTAAAAATTACTTACTGCGACTTGAAATTAATGTGAAATTTGATTTTTAAACCGAATTGAAAATTAAAGACAAAAATAAGAATTTAATTTTTAGTTGTTAGTTTCATAAACAATTAATAAAATCATCGTCTCAAAGATTAATTACTAATTACGTTGTCACCAGAAAACCACTGTTACAACATGAGTGTGAAGTTGGCGCTAGTTGTTTGCAAACGAACGTGTTTTTTGGCAAATAGCTATAATAATTAAAACGTGTATAAAAAATGTAAATTACTGTACTGTAAATTATGCATAAAAATATATTATTTTGAATAAAATTAAATATTATAGTTAAAAAAAGTTTGTCTTGTATCAATTTTTTTCAAATTTGAAATTTTTTATTAGTCATATTTTATTTCCTTATTTTTTTTTGCGCGAATTTTAAAGTAATTTTACGTTGGTGCTTTGCTTTTACATGAATTTTGAAAAATCACAGACCGCATCCCCCCTTTTTCAATGTAAGTTACGTCTATTTTTGCGCGATTTCGTTTGCGCGTGTTTTCTGAGGAACCTATCTATCGCGTAAAACGAGACCCAGGTGTATTTAGATTTTGCAAATGATTGATGGTCATTTATATATGCGTGTAAAATGATGAAGATATATATATTTTTGATTTATATAAGATTTATACATATATATGTGAAATGATAATTATGTATTTGTATTATTCAAATCTTGTAGCTCTGAAGAAGACTGCTGGACAGTCGAAACTGTAAGAAAATAAAGAAGTTTTTAAGAAAATTAATTGCATTAAAGTGTATATGAGTGAAGTATTATAAATAATATATATGATTATATGAAGATATGCAAAAAAAGTGAAGGAGAAAAATAAGAGAATATACTTCTGATAAGAAGAAAATCACACAAAGGATTAGAGAAAAGAAGAAAGACAAGTTTTGGATATATGTAATATATAATATATGAGATGGAAAATATAGCCAATATAAAAATGTTAATGGACTACATTAAAGAATTAGAAGGATATGAAATATCAAGAATATTAAATGACAGATGGAAATTAATATTAAAATTAAATAATGTGAATAACAATATTAAATTCATGAAGGACTGTGAAAGATATAATCTAATACCAAATTTTATTAAGATGAGAAAATTAAGAAAAGGAATTAAAAATAAAGAAAACATTATAAATAATATAGAAAAGAAAATTTTAAAAGAATATATAAGAAAGGAATACAAAAAAAAAAAAAGATATATAATAGTATTGAAAGAATAGAAGGAATATTAATTAGAAGGATAACTAGGAAGGAAGAAGATTTATTTAGAAAATTATGTGAAAGAAAGAAAGAAATGGTAAATGAAAATACAAGATTGAGACATAAAAGAAAAATGGATAATTTGAAGAAAGAGAAAGAAGAAGGGAATAAAGAAGAATATGAAAAAAGTAATATTGAAATATGTAATGTAAGTGGTATAGAATTGAAAGAAGAAGAGATGGAGATACTTAAAAAAGGAATAAAATATGTGCCATATGGGAAGTGTAATAATAAAGATATATTAGAAGTGCAATCATTAATAGAAAAATTGGCACAGAAATATATAGAAAGTAATTACAATATTTATTATTATGAAAATAAAGAAATTAATAATATTATAAGTGTTAAGGATAAAGAATGGATGGAAAGATTAAAAGAAGAAAGTAATAATATGATATATAAAATGAAAAGATTAGAAGGTAATAAAAAGAATAAAAATAAAGGAAAGAGTAGAATAACTGTTAAAGAGGTAACAGATATTAAAAAGAAGTATGAAGATAATATAATATTCATAAAATCTGATAAGGGTAGTAAAATGGTATTAATGAAAAGAGAGGAATATATAGAAAAAATGGAAAAAATGTTGTCGGAAGAATTTTTTGTAAAAATAATGAAGGATGATAGTGGAATAAAAAGTAAAAAAATGTATGAATTAATTAAAGGGTTATTTAATAATAAATTAATAGATAGAAGAACATTGGATGAGTTAGGAAATAAAGACTGTGAATTAGCAAGAATATATGGAGCACCAAAAATATATAAAGAAGGAGTGCCATTAAGACCAGTAATAAATGGAAAGGGTGCATATTTTGATAAGATATCTAAATGGTTAGCACATAATATTTTTAAAAAATACATTAATAAGAAAAGCAGTGCTTTTATAAAAAAACAATAAGGAGTTAATTAAAGAAATTAAAGAAAAAGTTAATAAGTATGATAAATATAGGTTGACAATGATTAAGATAGATATAGTGTCAATGTACACAAATTTGGATGTAGATAAAGTGATAGATTTAGCTATTAATAAAAAAAAATAATAGAAATACCAATAAATAAATTAAAACAGATTCTAGAGTTGTGTTGTAAGGAAATAACGTTTGAGTTTAATGGAGAATATTTTAAGCAGAGAAAAGGGTTATTGATAGGAGGGGCATTGAGTGGGATATTAAGTTGTATATATATGGAGGAAATAGAAAAAAAGATGATAGATGAGGAAATTGGACCAATAATGTTGAAAAGATATGTAGATGATTATCTATTAATTTTTAATAGAAGTGAAAGACAAATTGATAAATATTTAGATAAAATTAATACCTTAGATAGAAATATTAAATTTACAGTGGAAAGAGAGAAAGATAATAAGTTATCATATTTGGACATATTGTTAACAAAAACATATGTTAAAAATAGATGTAGAATAGAAACATCAGTGTATAAAAAAGTAAATGGAAATAGTAATATAATGAATTGGAATTCTAATACAGATAATAAATATAAAATAAATAGCATAAGTTCAAGAATATGTAGGGCTATTAATTATTGTTCAAGTGAAAAGGAATATAAAAAAGAAGTAGAATTAATAGTAAAGGAATTTAAAGAAAATGAGTATCCAGAGAATGCAATAGTGAAGAATATAAAATTAATAGAAGATAAATATAAGAAAGGTAATAAGGAAGAAGAGAGTGTTAAATATAGAAATAAAAATATAAAGAAGGAGTATATAGGGGTTAAAACATATAGTAATAATATAGTTAAGGATGTTAATAAAATTATTAGAAAAATTAATAAAAGATATAATAATGTAATTAAGTATAAGGTAGTAAATAAAAAAAGAAAAAAATATAATGAATATATTAGATAATAAATACATTAAAGATATGCGGAAATGTATAAATGGCATATATCAAATAGATTGTAGATATTGTAAGAAAAATATGATAAGGACTAAATATGTAGGGGAGACAAAGAATTCTATTTTTACAAGGTTAAATCAACATAGGTATGATAAAAATTCGCCGATTTATTTGCATACTATGGAAACAGGGCATGTATTTGACAAAGAGAGTATAAAAATGTTAGGATATACTAATAAAAGAAGAGATAGAAAAATAAAAGAAGCGATACTAATTAAGAGGATAAGGCCTAGTTTAAATAGGGATGGGGGACTAAGAATGTTGTGTTGGTAGGTGTAGTATTGGATTTATAGGCTTATTAGTAATTAAAAATAAGAATATATATATATGTTTTAGGAGTGTATGAATGTGTATATGGGTAGCGAATATTGAATATAAAATTAAAATATGGTTTGGAAAAGATATTGGTGTTAGCATGTTTATTGTTGTGATTGATTAATAATAATGGTATTAATAATAGTAATAAAAGAAAGTAGGTTTAAAAGTTATATTATGTGGATATACATAAAAGATTTGTAGAGATTATTAATAAATATAGGTTAAAAATAGTTATAAGTTTTATAAAATTGATAACAGAGGGAGTTGATAGTAATAATAAATAATAAAAAGGGTAATGTTTATAAAAGTTTGTAAATTTGTTATAGAAATTTAAAAACTAAAAGTAATAATAAAATAGTTTTAAAGGTAATAAAAAATGGTCTATTGGATAGTTTTGTGTTATAGATAAGGAAGTAAAAAGGTATTATGTATTAAACAAGATAGATAATAAAATGAAAAAATAACCGTAGAAATAAAATAGATTTTAAAGATAATATAAATTGGGGCATTAGATGTGGTTTGTATAGTTATATATGTAATTTATAAGTAAGTTGAGTATTTATGTGGGTGGGTATGTATAAATGTATAGGAGGATAGATATATGTAGGTATATGTGTTATGAATATAGGTATTTATGAGAATATAGGTATATATATGAATAGAGGTATATATATTGGGAATGTAGGTATATATACGAATGTGTTTTAAGGGATAGAATTATATTTTTGGATATATATATGTGTGTGGGTGTATAGGTGTAGGTAGGGATTTGTTAATAATTTTTAAATTGTTAATTTTTTAATTTTGTAATCTTTTATTTTGGATATAGTTTTATGTATTGGGTTTATATATTGGTTTTATATATTATTTTAGTTATATGTATAGAGGTAATGTGAAGATGTATATATATATGTAGGAAATATGGATGTTTGATATGTATATTTAGATGTGGAATAATGGTAAAGTAGCTATTTATAATATTGGAATATGGTTAATGATTATAATTGGGAAGTTGGAAGGTAAATAGAATTATAAGTTTTATAATATTGATAACAGAGGGAGCTGTTTTAAATGAATAAATAAGATAGAAAATTTTGAAAAAAAACGATCATTTTAATTAAAGTTAAAACAACTGTAATGAAGATGGAGGTAATAATGTTAAAAATATTATTTAGTGAAATAGAGATAAAAGTTATAAAAAGTAAAATTAAAGATAGTAAAGTAAAAGATGTTATATATTAGATAATTATAAAAATAATAATAATAAAATAGTATTAAATATTATAAATAATATTAAAAAGAAGAATTTTTAAAAGGTTGATTTAAAAATAAGTAAAAATGGAATTGTTTAAAAAGGTAAAAAAATTAAAAAACGGTGAATTGGATATGTTTTGTATTTTATATATGTGTAGATAGAATATACATATGAATGTGTATTAGTAAAGATATATGAAGATTGTATATATGTCTATAGGTGTATGTATATCTGTATATGGATGTATGTTTAAAAGAGGTATGTCTAGGTATTGGATATGCATATATATATATAGATGTAGATATGGATTATATATATGTCTAGGGGTGATATAGATTTATATGTGTATATATATGAAGAAAATATGTGTATATTTTGATATATATGTATATATGTGTGTGTTTTATATATGTGTGTAAAATGATGGAGATATATATATATTTGATTTATATAAGATTTATACATATATATGTGAAATGATAATTATGTATTTGTCTTATTCGAATCTTGTAGCTCTGAAGAAGACTGCTGGACAGTCGAAACTGTAAGAAAATAAAGAAGTTTTTAAGAAAATTAATTGCATTAAAGTGTATATGAGTGAAGTATTATAAATAATATTTAGAAATAGTTAATAGTTTCAGATAATGTTACAGAAGCTATCTGATGAAAGCACTAAAACAGGATTAAAAGTAAATGTTAAAAAGATTTAGGTGAAGTCCAGTAGTTTTTCAAAAAATAAAAATAATAATTGGTAGTAATGAATTAAAAGTTAATAATTTGTTGTGTAGTCGAATGCAGGCACTGAGAATACCAACAAATAAATCAATAAATGAAATTTAGATACAGACTGGAATAATAATGAAATATTAATACAAAAAGTTATGGATACACTCCAACATGGTATATATAATTCACTTATGGTTCAATTCTCATGACACATACAACAGCTTTCTGGATGCTTTCCTTTGGCATCAATTTCCAAAACACTTTGGCTCTATTCCTCAAACTAACTCGTTCAACGGCTGCTCACGATCATGGTTGGCTTCACATTAGAGCGCTGCCCTGTCAATTAAGCTTCTTTCTGTTACTGTCCATTAAAATCTCCTATTAACTATTCACTTAGTAAATCCATAGAAATGAGAACTATGCACTTTGCTTCATATGATATTTATTCCTGCAGCTTGGCCTCAGGCAATTCAAGATTCACCCTTGATTGTTATCAGTTTTGTTTTTCTCTTTGTGTTTTTAATTAATCAGTTCAATGTCTAATGTATCAAGAAATATTTGTAATTAGCAAATATTTCTTGACATTTACCAAAAGCAATTTTCTCATCACAAATTACATAAATATTTTCCATTGTTAAATTCTATGCAAATTTAATCATTAATTAAACTTTTTTACTTTCTATCTGATTTAATTATACAATGTTCACTTTTGTTAAATTCCTTTACACAAATATTAATTAATTTTACTTTTATCAGTTAGTGATCTAAAAAAAATATATTCCTATATTTTCCTTACTTTTTGTGGAGTACAAAAAGACTTGTAATTTATAATTATTGAATTGCAATGTACAAATTTTATAAAATACAACACCTCCCTCCACTCCAGAAAAACCTTGAAAATTATTTAGAAAGTTATTTTCCTTCACCCAATGGGTGGTTTTTCTTCCACTTGGAGAAACTCTGGGTTTTCCCTTGTTCTTTGTTTTGTGTGTCTGACAGTTCACTGTCTAAAGTTTTCCCTTCTAAAAAGTCTTTAAAGATGTCCATTTCATTTTCTCTATCGGCCAGCTTTTATTGTAGTTCCATTTCATACAGCTGCCAAAACGCTAACTGCTCTAATATTTTTTTTACTTTTTCTTTCCATTCTTTTGCTTCTTTAAGCAGTTGATTATTATTTTTGAGTAAACGCTGATTTTCTGTAATTTCTGTTCCAACTCATTACCTAATTTCTGGATTCTAACTCTTCTGATTTCTTTTCTAGTGACTTCACAATTGATTTAGACTTGCAATTTGGACTTCAATGACCCACTGATTTCATTTTTATTTTCCATGTTACTGGTCAATTCGTTCAAATGATGTTTTTGGCATTGTAACTGGATCTGAAACCTATTCACCATTTCTTTTAAATCATTATTTTCTGTTTGCAATTTAGTCATATCTAGTTGACATAAACTAAAATTATTCTGTTTTCTGATCTCGTTTGAAATGTTGTCCTTGCAAATTGGTCGTATCATTCACATTAATGCTTATGCCAATATGCTTGAATCAGTCGCGTCCTATTAATAGACCAACATTTTTCTGAACTATTGTAACAGTCAGATTCGTATGCTTTGTTAACATAGTGCAGAATTCGACCACCAGACAGAAGAGCAGCACCATTGGTAGGGAAACTACCAGCAGTACTGAGTTCAAACATGGTTTATTGGTTCCACAATACACAGTACGAAACAACGCATCTGATGCTACATTAGTAAACATTTCTTTAAGCATGGGGATCAGGGAGATGGGAGAGACTCATAGACTTTATTTTCGAGTTAGACATCTAATAACACTAATTTTAGATATTTATATATTTTAAATAATCGAGGATAGTACTCTGAATGTGTGTCAAACAAATAAACATGACAGCAGATGTATGGTTTGAAATTATTTAATTATAACATTTAATCATACTGAAATTTTAATAGCGGTGTTATTATTCCGATACATTTTTATATTTACAAATGAAGTATAATTATTTTATTAACATAATCCAGCTATCTGAATTCTTGGATAAGTATTTTCAAGATCATGCCTTCAGGAATTTAATGTCTTTTGCAATGCGCTAGTCTAAATTAGGAAATAATAATAGTGGCTGCGGTCATATACTTTATTTAATTAAATAAGAGATTTATAAAGAATTAATTATGGGCAGACATTCATTTGAGAGCAAATTCGCGCTAGATGATGTAGAGAAACACGTGGTACATTTAGAACTGCGATGCGAATCTGGCAGTATGTTAAAACTGCAAAGCCAATGGATGAATTTAAAACGATGGGCTGTCGTTTGCCATAAGCCCAAAGGTAAAGAGGTCATATTGGAATCATCAGGTGTAAGGGACTGTGCCACAATTACTCCCTGACTGTGTGACATGTGTCAAGCCCTATGGGAACATTCCTTATATCCACTTATATACGATGACTAAGATCCAGTATTCACTGATCCGGAATATCCAAGGCTCGAAGATGGATTATCGCATCTATAAACCATAACACATGTCTATCTAACATAATATTAAATCAGACTTACTTTCAAGATTTAATCTAAAATTTACAACTCGGTCTCACAATACCAACATTTAATAAATAACTTATTTCACTCTCAAATAAATGTAATTAGCGGATTTATTGAAATACACTAACTTTATCGTTTAAAATTAAAAAGCAGGTTTAAAAAGGGAATTTGTAAGTTGGAGTGGTTATTCTAAGAACTAATATGTCCGCCACCTGCTACGTAGTAGACTCATGCATTTACAATAAGTTAAACAACGAATGCTTGTCGATTAATATGAAATTAATTGGAACAAAATAATCTAACATAAGTAAAATATTAATATGATTGGCAGGACACGTATCCATTATTTCATGCAATCAGTTATTTATCTATTAGAGAATTATGGTAATTTCCGAGCTGAGCAGCCATCATAAGTATAGAAAAGAGATTTACTATTCGGTCGCCGCACAAGATGGCAACCGTTTTAATTATGATTTACATTTAAAGATTGGCTAGGTCCGATCAGAAATCTTATAGGCATGCTATTATTAACATAAAAAAAAAATGCAAAGTAGAAATACATCCCCAAGAAATAGACAAGAGTTAGGTAAGCTAAATTATTAAAAAGATTTACAGAATATAGGTTAACAAGTAAGTATACAATTTATGTAGAGTGAGCTATAGCTTGTGAATAGAATTTAGAGTACTCTAAACCTTGGGTACAGGTACCTGTTCTATAAGGAGATGAATTTCATGTTCCAGGTTAGTCGCGAATTGTTTGTTTAATTAATAGCAGTAGCTTCCTTTTCCCCGCACTCAGGTTATGGTGTTTATTTTAATAGCAGCAATAGCTCTCCGACTATTTTGACAGCAGATCCCCATTATTCAATTTATGAAAAGCACATGTGGAGGTTCGAGCATCTGATTGACCATTTCCGGAGGAGAATAGCCCAGTCGCTTTTTACTTGATCATTTTACAATATATCAATTAAATCAGGATTCTCTAAGCCTCCAAACCAAGCAAGAGCACAGCACAAAATCAATTTTAAAAATTCCAAGTCTTTCTTTCTTTACCTTATCTTTTATTTTTATCTATTTTATTTTTAGATCAATCCATTTGCCCTGAGGAGAATCAATGCATTAGTCAGGCTTTTAGATTTTTAATTAATTCAGAAAGCTACATTTCCTATTGTTTAGTTTTGTTTTACACTTTTTTAACATTTTGTAGCAATTAAAACTTTTAGTGAATTTTTCTAATTAATCCATTATCTCTCACCGACCATGACTTGCAAAATTTCAAGAAAAAGGGAATTTATAATTTATTTTTACTTTTTCTTTAAATTAAATCAAATTTCAAAATTATTATTTAAAATAAGATTTTTGAAAACTAGAAATTAATGAACGAAAGTTTATAACTTAAAATAAAGTTAAACTTATATAAACATTATATAACTAAAAAAGAAATTTGAAATTATATCAAATATTTTCATTTATTGTTTTAAATTTATTATTGAAGTGTGTGTGCGTTTACGGCGAATTTGACAGATGTTTATATATTTTTAACACGCTACACACACAATTCAATACCAAAAGTTTAAATTTATACAGGATAAAGGTGGTGGGTGACAGATGATAGAAAAAGGTGAAACTTAAGATTCGAATCTTACTGTTTCACTATTGTAACAGTCAAGTTTGTACATTCGCGTAACAATTCAGAATCCAAGCAAAAGAGACCGAAGCTGACCAGACTAGGACTGTGACATCCCGAGTCCGACCACACTTCAACTCGTAAGCCAGGATTCCAAGACTCAAGACCCTACAAATGACCACCTTGAAATTACACGTATTATACCTCTTTCCACACGGCCGACATAGGTCACGGAGAAGCAATGAGACTCTGATAATTAAAAGAAAGGTTCTTAATTGACTAAAATATCACTAATTTACTTTAACTTAATGCATAGTTTTCACATATATAGACTATAAAGGATAATTAGAATTGGATTGAATTAAATCAATAACGAGACAGAGAACGAAATACATTAAATTAATTATATATTTATTTACAATTGGCATGAAATTGATCAGTTTTACACATTTCAGCGTTGAAACAGACAGATCGGAGAACCGATCTTCGTTTCAGGTGTTTTTATGTACGGTAATTCAAACCACTGTTCGCCCGCAGTGAGATTTTGTCTATTTTAATTTATAATAAAAATTAATTATATATTTTATAGTTTATTAGTCAATGTGTAAAGATGCCGTATATAAATGTCGCAAACCATGAAATAATATTTGTGTGTGCGTGGTTTGCGAATTTATATCATTTAATTTAAAGTTTCAGTGCGGGCGTATTTGTTTTAAATTTTAGTTTTAAAATTGTATAAAGTCGTTTAAAAATACTGATCAAAAATCACATTCCTTTGATCAGTGTTTTTAATTAAAATCTAATTGCACAAATGTTCAGAGCAATTAAGTTGTATTCAAAATTAGTAAGGAATTTTTATATGTAATTAATGTATCGATTTAAAAATGGCATATTAAATTAAAAGATTGCTAAAAACAGATAATTGATTGTTGGTCAAGCTGCATCGCTAGAGGCTAGAGAAAGTAGGCGGAGCCTAAAACAAAAACAAGTCGGAAAGGTCAGCAGTGGCAAATTCTAGAAAAAACTGACATTCTAACTTTGGTCGTGTTTGAGAGAGGTAGTCTCGAGACAACACAGCAGTTAATAATAATTCAAATATCTTATTAAGAAGTTTACCAGTGAATCGCCATGTTCATGGGCTAATTGCCAGGAGCTGATCTCTGCCCGCCAATATGGATCCTCGTGCCGCTGTTTGATCATGTTTCATATACTTCAGAATTTCCAACTTCCAATCTCTAAATTAGCTATGCCTTACAAATAACTTTCAAAAATGCGCGCCTACGTTACAAGCCAAGCTGGATGAAGAAAAAGAGAACTTTGTTACATGAACTTTAATTTTCTTCCGTGCTTAATATTATTAATCAAGTGAATCATATGTAAGTCTTTATATCATTTATAATGCTATTATTTAACCTGTCAGTAAATTTTCTTTTCTTTTTAACCCTCTGCTCTAGTCTTTAGAAATAATTTATAACATTTGTAATTAATCGTAATAATCATTTAAATGAATGCATTTATATTGTTTTGTGTATTGCTTATTCCATAAACAAACGATGCCAATAGTAAACTAGTGTACTATAACGATCAAGTTATTTTAAAAGTAATCCCACTTTCTGAATTAAATATTCTTTCACATTCCGAGTTAGTAAATGTTAAATCACTTTATTATTCTATGTTAAGTTGTTATAAAATTACAATCTAAGTTTCAATATTAAATATATATATAATAGTTTCAAAGTGTTCATTAATGTTATGTATAATATGAGAAATAATTCACTGCATAATTTGATACTATCGCTACCGCCTGTCAACCCGAAGGGTTAAGAGTCCCAGAGTAAAATTAACTAATTATTGTTTTTCACCTTCAGTTTAATTTCGCTATGTTTTTATTGGGATAAGGATCTCAGCCTGTGGCGTAGAAACAGACAAATAGTTTCCAGGTTTTATATAATTTCTTTTAAAAAATCCGCTTCAAGTATTCGTCCTTCACGTCTGTGGCAATGCCTTTCCTTCGCTGAAGTTAGCGTCTCGCCATTCTACCATTGGGGAATGAAAGCAGTTTTTCTTTCCCGGTAATCTCTTGGATCACCGGGGTTCGAAATGACCCCGGCTGGTTGTCGTGTCCCGGAACTACTTGGGGGCATTAAGCCTTGTCAAAGAACAAGCCGCCCGGTATTCCGTTAATGCACCGCAATTGATTACTGTAGGGCTCTTGAATATAGGCAACCACCAGTTCATCTATCTTCCATGTCGTATTTATATAAAACCACCAGCACATCTATCCTTTATGTCGTATTTATATAAAACCATCTCCACTGTTCGTCTACGTTCCGGCTCGAGCCTATTCAAATAAAATAAGTAAACAAAAATCTTTAGATAAATATTTTTTCCAATGCTCTAATACTCTGATTCTCTTAACCACCTGTCAATTATTTAACTACCCAGCTATTGGCATAAGTTTGTTTATTAAATAAAACGTTCACTAAAGACTAGTAGCCAAATACAAGAGGATTTATGAAGTCTTACCGTACTGTATAACACTATATTTATATGCTGTATATTTCTATTATATAACACTATATTCATGTGCTTTCTATTTGTCTTATTTAACACTATATTTATATGCTTTATATTTTGCTTATTAAACACTTTATTTAATCTTAATTTTTGTGTCCTCCACCTTATTACTCTCTAAGTCTATTTAGCCACTTACTGTCTGTATTGGCAACTTAAATATATACGTTACATGAATGACCGTCCCAGTATCTAGAGTCTAATAAACCTATATATCATTAACTGTAAGAATTTAGTCCATGTTCTAAGCTGAGCTAGAAAAGGGATAACCCTGTGCTGGTGTAAAGTCATCATCGGTTGGTCATGCCGGGGTTTGGGTTTGAATTCAGTTGGCGTTTTGGGAATTTATTCTTAAACGTGGACTGGGTTTGAACTCGGGTACTGTGTATGAGTAAGCGTGGTGGATTTATACCGGTACAGTTATTATATTTTTGGACGCCCTCCGTGGTGCTCGATGAAGAAATCTCCCACACCCTGCAGAGTGAACGGAAGTAAACAGTTAAATGATAAAAATATTCAATTTTTTTTGTGTCGTTTGTCATAATATTGATACGTATTTGGCGTATTAAAATGCGCAAGTGAAAACTATAGTAATAAAACAAATGTATAAAATTTTTTTTTCCCTTACACAAAGGTTCAGTATATAATCCTCCCAAATATTGTTAAGTCAGAGTGAAGATTTTTTTTTTGAAAAGAGAGCAGAAGCAATTCGTGAGTGTAATTAATTAAAATAAATGAGTTATTCCATAATGTTTTTGTGAGTTCATTCTTGTCGTTTAAATCATATGAAAAAATAAAGAAGTAGAATTAAGTCCAGTTCTAAAAAAATAAAAACGTGTACGCGTATATATATTTGTGTACGTATATATATATATATTTTCGTTTGTTGTGAAAAATATTTTTTTGAAAAAAGAAGAAAGAAGTAGGATTATTCTTGTGTTTTAAAAATAAACACGTGTGTGCATATATATGTTGTAATATAAAAAAAAAAAAACCTTACCGGAGTCAGTATTAAATTTTTTTTTCTGCCTATATAAAACAGTAAATCTTAAATCAAATAATTATTAGGTCATATAAAAGTATATATTTGGGGATCAGTAGATTAAATTATCTATTGGTCACATGTTGCTGGCTGGCGCCTATCAAATAAATTTGTCAGCAAACATGTTTGTCCATACAGCAGTGGCGAGTGTTGTTTTAAAAGAGAGTAGGGTGGCATATATAAAAAGAGAGAATTACTGACAGAAATACAAAAAAAAATACTATGTTATGTACCCATTATGAATATGTATGTATTATAGGACTGAGGAGAACAGTGCGAACTGGGTGAAAGAAAGTTTTTTTTCCCTGTATATTTTTAGTAATGATTTTAGACATGTCATATGATATTCCTAAATAAAAAAAAAAAAACGTAGATAACAAAAACCAGACTGAACGTAGGCGAAGGAAGAAAGAGAGAAAGGAAGTAAGCCACACAAACAGTATCAGCAGCGGAGGAGGATTAAGCACAAGGAGCAGGGATCAGTTTTTTGTTTGCATGAATATACGTAAACTAAATTATTAAACAAACAATTAGCTACTGGAAAGTAAACACACAATATAAAAGAAAAATGGACGAGCCAGTCAACACCCAACACCTTCCGTTCAAAGTTATCGATTTTTATGGGGAATACTGGGAACAACCCCACGAACACGTCGACAGCTTAAAGGACATTTTCGAAATAACAGATCTAGATAATAGGCAGCAAATGGCCATCATTCAGCATCATTTGAAAGCAGCCGCCAAAGACTGGTGGACCATACTGAGAGAAAAACCTAGAACTTTTGAGGAGTATCGTGACAGGCTGCTAAGGACATTCTGGGGCGAGGAAAGGCAAGAAGTAGCATTGCGTAGCCTGATCCAGGAAGGTTTTCCCACAGGGAACCGAGTTACCCTAACAAAATTTTTTTCACAGCAAGCAACCAAGTTTTGTTCGTTGCACGCTTTCAACTGGTCAGACTCCCGAGTAATTCGAATGATAGCACACAATATGCCACAGGAAGTTAGAGGACTTATGATCAGTAGCCAAATACACGCTATTTCGGAGATGACCACATTTTTAGAGACGGTAGACCAACACTTCATGTATCAGGCGCCAAATGCCAGTAAAAGTCAGCCCTTTAAAACCATACACCAGATGACGAACCTAATTTCAGGGGAGGAAAACCAGGATCACCAAGCAAATTACTTATGCCCGGTTATAGAAGTAGATATAGAAGACAACAGGGTTACGGTTTTGATTGACTCCGGCAGTCAAGCTTCAATTGTATCTGCAGCTTGGATTAATAACCTAAAAAGAACTCGCGAAATCATGCAGTTGCCGACTCGACCTATTCAATTCACGTTAGCAAATGGGAAAAAAATGCTAAGTGAAAACCGCCAAGTATGGCTGGAACTTAAGATAAATCAGAGGCCGGTAGGACATACTTTTCTTGTGATGACCGGACTTATTTACGACGTTGTACTCGGCTCCGATTTTTTGGCCCACAATGATGGCATCATTGATTATAAAAGGGGAAGGTGCTCCTTCGGAAGTGAGGCAATTGATTTCAAAACACCAGCTACCCAGGGGTCGGGCTACAAAAGTTGTTTAGTCCAGGCTGTCGATCCAGCAGCAATCAGTAAAAAGGTTCAAGAGTCCATCCTCACTGAACCCAGGGACACAGATCAGATCGGAAAAATACTAAAGAAATATGAGGCCGTTTTTTCTCCTACGCCGGGAGAGATTAGGGGATATACACACCGGATCCGAGTAAAGGAGGAGACGTACGTTCCGTCAAAAACTTATCCCATACCCTTTCAGTACAGGGGGGAAGTGGAAGCCCAGATCCGTCAGATGATTGAGTGGGGTATTATTGAACGGGGCCCGTCACCGTATAACAACCCCTTGGTCGTGGTAAAAAAGAAAAATGGAAGTTTGCGTTTGTGTTTGGATGCGCGCAAGTTAAACAGCATTACCATCCCTGAAAGAGATGCCCCTCCACCTATTCAAGAGGTCCTGGTACGACTGGCTGGTAAAACCATATTTTCAACCTTGGATTTGACCGCGAGCTACTGGCAGTTAAATCTAGACCATAGGGATCGGAAATACACTGCCTTCCGATATAATGGGCATACTCACGTATTTAAAAGAGTCCCTTTTGGGCTCATAAACAGTGGAGCAGGCTTGATGCGCTGTTTGCGGCAGGTCCTTTCCGATGACATACAGGAGCATATGGTATGTTATATGGATGATCTGGTCATCGTTTCAGAAAACCTACAGGAGCATTTGCAACATTTGGAAAGGTTCCTCAAGGAATGCATAGAAAAAAATATTACCGTAAATTTGGAGAAGAGCCATTTTGCTATTGGCGAGATCACTTTCCTTGGCCATATCATCAACCAACATGGTATTAAAGCGCACCCCGATAAAATTGCCGCTATAGAGAAGTTCCCAACACCAACTAAACCGAAGCAGGTCAGATCATTTTTGGGCCTTTGTAACTTTTACCACAAATTTTACCCGAACTTCTCCCAGGATACTAGAAATCTCATAGACCTCATCAGGAAAAACCGCAAGTGGGAATGGACACCCTCTCACGACGAGGAACTCTTACGTGTAAAAAAAAAATTTTTACAGGCTGTCATGCTGCATCACCCGAATTTCCATCGCCCATTTTACGTACAAACCGACAGCAGCAAGCAAGGACTAGGAGCTATTTTATTTCAAATAAGTGATGCCGGAGCTCACCAAGTTATTTATTTTAGCAGCCGCGCATTGAAGGGGGCGGAAATCCATTACACTACCACAGAACAAGAAACTCTGGCCAGTGTGTGGGCATGCCAGAAATTCCGGCAATTTCTGTTGGGATCTCAAGTAATCATTATAACCGATCATCGTTGCTTGGAGTTTCTCAACAGGAGTTTCCTGACTAATGACCGGTTAATCAGATGGAGTTTAACCCTCCAACAGTTCCAGTACCAAGTCCAGTACTGTCCAGGGCGGGAAAATATTGTGGCTGACATATTGAGTCGGCACCCTGTACCGATGAGGATACAAAACCCTGAAATCAAGAACCAACCCTTGGAAGTTATGGCCACTACGACATTGAGCTCTGCAGAAACTGAATTGCGGAATTTGGGGTATTGGCAGAAGATACAGTATTCTCATATCATTCAGGATTTGTCCAATTCCTCGGATAAGGAACGGAAGCCACAAAGCAGATACCCCCATTTCCGGATGGAGGAAGGCACATTACAAACACGGACCAAGGATTACAGCGCCCCTTGGAAAATCATGGTACCTAATCGGCTTAGGGCCCCTATAATTAAGCATATACACCAATCTCTAGGACATTATGGACCCAGGAAGATTGAAGAAGTGATCAGGCGCCGATTTTACTGGCCGGGAATGTACCACCATATCACGTCCATAATCAGACAATGCGATACCTGCGCTACTACGAAAGCCCCCAACAAGTCATATGCGGGGAAAATAAAACCCGTGATAGCCACGAGACCGAACGAGATCCTGGCAATAGACCATTATGGTCCCTTGCCCAAATTTAGAACATTCCAGTATTTGTTGGTATCGTATGATATTTTTTCTAAGTACGTTAAGGTTTACCCCGTGCGGTCTGCCAACACCAGAAACGTAATTCGGGTCCTTCAAGAAAAACAATTTCAAGAGGTAGGAAAACCCGAAACCATACTTTCTGACCACGGCTCGGCATTCACCTCGAAAGAGTGGAAGAACTGGGTAAAGAAACAGAAGGTAAACCATCGCCTAACATCAATAAGACACCCCCAATCAAACCCGTGCGAGAGAGTCATGAGGGAAATCAGTCGACTTCTCCGCGCGTGTTTATCAACGGATCACCGGAAGTGGGTAGAGAAACTGCAATATGTCATGGATTGCATCAACCATACCATGAACGAATCCACGGGATTTCCACCCATGCGTTTGCACTATGGTAAACCATGCCCGGATATCTTCCCTACGCTACTACCAAAGCGTGAAGTACACGTAAATCACAGCACGGATCAAGACATGGCCCGGCAACAATTGGAACACATGGCACAAAATAGAATCAAAAGAGGAGGAAGGCAACACCACAATTTTAAAAGAGGGGATCAAGTCTGGCTAAGGTCTCCTCGCATCAGTAATGCACCTAAGAAGGAATTCAAAAAATTCTTCCCTTTATATACCGGGCCATATGAAATAGTGGAAGAATGCCATGAAAACGCTTTTCTTCTGGAAGGGAAGGGTTTACGAGGTATTTATAATGCGAGACAATTAAAACCTTATATACCTCCCGACCCAGGGAAAAGGTAGAAATCGCAATAAATGATGACCCGGAAAATGACCACTATGACATGCACATGATGATGAGAAAAGGAATTACGGCAATATACCCACCTTTGTAAATATTAAGTTCAAACCCTCACCCAGACTGTTCTCCAAGGTCAAATCAATAAAAAGAAAATCAATTATGTAAAAAAATGAATGAAAAAAATGTTAATCAGAAATTATGTACAATCATTTTTTTTTGTTGTTTTTTTTTATAAAGTGACAAGAAATGAAACAGACAGATCGGAGAACCGATCTTCGTTTCAAGTGTTTTTATGTACGGTAATTCAAACCACTGTTCGCCCGCAGTGAGATTTTGTCTATTTTAATTTATAATAAAAATTAATTATATATTTTATAGTTTATTAGTCAATGTGTAAAGATGCCGTATATAAATGTCGCAAACCATGAAATAATATTTGTGTGTGCGTGGTTTGCGAATTTATATCATTTAATTTAAAGTTTCAGTGCGGGCGTATTTGTTTTAAATTTTAGTTTTAAAATTGTATAAAGTCGTTTAAAAATACTGATCAAAAATCACATTCCTTTGATCAGTGTTTTTAATTAAAATCTAATTGCACAAATGTTCAGAGCAATTAAGTTGTATTCAAAATTAGTAAGGAATTTTTATATGTAATTAATGTATCGATTTAAAAATAGCATATTAAATTAAAAGATTGCTAAAAACAGATAATTGATTGTTGGTCAAGCTGCATCGCTAGAGGCTAGAGAAAGTAGGCGGAGCCTAAAACAAAAACAAGTCGGAAAGGTCAGCAGTGGCAAATTCTAGAAAAAACTGACATTCTAACTTTGGTCGTGTTTGAGAGAGGTAGTCTCGAGACAACACAGCAGTTAATAATAATTCAAATATCTTATTAAGAAGTTTACCAGTGAATCGCCATGTTCATGGGCTAATTGCCAGGAGCTGATCTCTGCCCGCCAATATGGATCCTCGTGCCGCTGTTTGATCATGTTTCATATACTTCAGAATTTCCAACTTCCAATCTCTAAATTAGCTATGCCTTACAAATAACTTTCAAAAATGCGCGCCTACGTTACAAGCCAAGCTGGATGAAGAAAAAGAGAACTTTGTTACATGAACTTTAATTTTCTTCCGTGCTTAATATTATTAATCAAGTGAATCATATGTAAGTCTTTATATCATTTATAATGCTATTATTTAACCTGTCAGTAAATTTTCTTTTCTTTTTTTTTTAACCCTCTGCTCTAGTCTTTAGAAATAATTTATAACATTTGTAATTAATCGTAATAATCATTTAAATGAATGCATTTATATTGTTTTGTGTATTGCTTATTCCATAAACAAACGATGCCAATAGTAAACTAGTGTACTATAACGATCAAGTTATTTTAAAAGTAATCCCACTTTCTGAATTAAATATTCTTTCACATTCCGAGTTAGTAAATGTTAAATCACTTTATTATTCTATGTTAAGTTGTTATAAAATTACAATCTAAGTTTCAATCTTAAATATATATATAATAGTTTCAAAGTGTTACCTTAATGTTATGTATAATATGAGAAATAATTCACTGAATAATTTGATACTATCGCTACCGCCTGTCAACCCGAAGGGTTAGAGTTTCAGAGTAAATTTAACTAATTATTGTTTTCACCGTCAGTTTAATTTCGCTATGTTTTATTGGGATAAGGATCTCAGCCTGTGGCGTAGAAACAGACAAATAGTTTCCAGGTTTTATATAATTTCTTTTAAAAAAAATCCGCTTCAAGTATTCGTCCTTCACGTCTGTGGCAATGCCTTTCCTTCGCTGAAGTTAGCGTCTCGCCATTCTACCATTGGGGAATGAAAGCAGTTTTTCTTTCCCGGTAATCTCTTGGATCACCGGGGTTCGAAATGACCCCGGCTGGTTGTCGTGTCCCGGAACTACTTGGGGGCATTAAGCCTTGTCAAAGTACAAGCCGCCCGGTATTCCGTTAATGCACCGCAATTGATTACTGTAGGGCTCTTGAATATAGGCAACCACCAGTTCATCTATTTTCCATGTCGTATTTATATAAAACCACCAGTTCATCTATCTCTTATGTCGTATTTATATAAAACCATCTCCACTGTTCGTCTACGTTCCGGCTCGAGCCTATTCAAATAAAATAAGTAAACAAAAATCTTTAGATAAATATTTTTTTCCAATGCTCTAATACTCTGATTCTCTTAACCACCTGTCAATTATTTAACTACCCAGCTATTGGCATAAGTTTGTTTATTAAATAAAACGTTCACTAAAGACTAGTAGCCAAATACAAGAGGATTTATGAAGTCTTACCGTACTGTATAACACTATATTTATATGCTGTATATTTCTATTATATAACACTATATTCATGTGCTTTCTATTTGTCTTATTTAACACTATATTTATATGCTTTATATTTTGCTTATTAAACACTTTATTTAATCTAAATTTTTGTGTCCTCCACCTTATTACTCTCTAAGTCTATTTAGCCACTTACTGTCTGTATTGGCAACTTAAATATATACGTTACATGAATGACCGTCCCAGTATCTAGAGTCTAATAAACCTATATATCATTAACTGTAAGAATTTAGTCCATGTTCTAAGCTGAGCTAGAAAAGGGATAACCCTGTGCTGGTGTAAAGTCATCATCGGTTGGTCATGCCGGGGTTTGGGTTTGAATTCAGTTGACGTTTTGGAATTTATTCTTAAACGTGGACTGGGTTTGAACTCGGGTACTGTGTATGAGTAAGCGTGGTGGATTTATACCGGTACAGCGTCGAATGTACAAACATTGGGTGGATAAGAGAACACATTCTCTTTTTATATACAATTATAAATAGCTTTATATAAATAATTTTTATACAATTCAAAATGGCTTTAGATAAATACTTTCATTTAATTTTCATAAATGGGTTTGACATGTGCCCATCTTATGAGTTGCTTTTCAATTAATACATAATTAATCACTACGTTATGTCTACAAATCTCGATGAGCCAAATCCTATTACATTTGTGGCTGGTATATAAATAATTATATTAACTTTGATCATGAATTCATTTACTAAAATATACAATATGATTTAATGACGAGCGCATAAACCAGCTCAAGTAATGATCGATCGAACATGGCTTTCGAGAGAAAATTTCAGAATGCTGAAAGCGTTATATAAAGGTGGGAGAGTTGGCTGCATAAGATTTTACCAATGCGCTATGGCACAGGTAAACAATAATAAGAAAAGTCGCTCTGCGGATGGATGAAATAACTTCAGGGTTCTTGCGACAAACGCCGGTACCCTGTAACCGATCGCAATGCTGCGTGAAAAGGAACATTTGTGTTCAGGAATGGCGGGGGACTTACGTGCTAACCTGGCCTTGGCTCAGGCTTCGCTACTGCTCTACCCTATAAGAGAAGACGTGCTGGCAACGCCGTGGCTCCATCTTAAGATACGTATATTACATATAGCAGCAAAACGAGAATATTTTTATAAAATAAGATCACATCCGCCAAGCAAAGAATAGTATATTTCATACTATAAAATACGAGTTAATAGCATATTAGCTCTATCAAATTGGGACCAACTCTTGCGTAGCCTGATAATAAATGTCTATGCTACTAAAGGGAATATTATTACATCTGTACTTTGACATGTTCGATCTATTAAGTTACTTATAGATAATAAATATTTAAGGAGGAAAAGTATATTTCTATGGACTTAAGAATTTAAATGTCAAATATACTTATAAATATGATCAAGGCTAAATTTAATTCTAAATAAAACTATAAGGTTAAGTTTTTAACTGGTTGATCAAAAGAGCCCCATTTCACATATTAAATCATTTAAATAAAAAAAAGGATTTCGAAACAGCGCAGAAAGTTGACGCTATAAATAAATTACACGAAGATTTTCAAATAATATCTTCTTAAAATATACATGAAATTAAGTGTTCACTGTTTCGAAATTTTGGCATATAAAATATAATAAGCATTAAGATAAAATAAGCAAAGAAATATAGACACAACCGCAGTGATATAACTCTAAACTAAATACTTTACTTTAAATGAAAGGAAAATATAAATTACTCAGATTATTTAAATTTTAACAAACATGAAATTTCGGATAGCAATTAACATATTTAAAATATTAATTAAATGGATTTAAGTTTTGGTTACATTTAGCTTTATCATTATTTTAAAAGAAAGTTAGCTAACTTAGATAGATATTATTACATTTAGAATTACACAGAGCTCTGCGGTTTGAAAAATAAAACGGTACCGGTATGATTTATCTGCAAGTTCTTGGCTGTTGGTTTGGTTTAGTTTGACTGGGCGGCATCATCTTTCCCATTATGTTAGGCTCGTCTCTTCTATCGGCATGATGGTGGTTTAGGCATTTCGACGAGAGAAACCCCGTTCTCCCGCGGAGTAACAGCAACAAGATGCCCGCTTTTAGCCGGACATGTTAAACTTTAACAATTGTGAAGACTGGCTACAACTCTCACTAACAATATGGCTGTCCTCTTGTTAAAAAATACAGAGTTATCGGAATCTCCCGCCTCAAGACTCACTAAACTCAGGAATTTAATTAACTATTTTTCAATTTATAATCTAGATCTTAGATAACTTATGTTAGAAACATTCCATAAGCTATTATTATAATTAAGATTTTTCGTTGCAAACAATTGTCCAATTTAGATTTTAAAATAACTTACTCTTATCTAAGGAGATTTTAATTAGTAAATTTTGAACTAGTTTTACTTTTTACGAATTCCAGGTGTGGTCGTTAATGACACTTGTTTACAACCAAAAATCTTTTAATTACTTGACCAGCTTTTATTTTTAATCTTACATAGAAACTCTTTCTATTTAAAAACAACCTTTTAACATTTTTTTTAAAACGAAAACATTTTTAACATATTTATTAAAAATAATTTACAAATATATTTTGATATAGCTTTTAAATATATTTTCGAGAAACTTTTCTCTGAAATATATTTAAAACAAGAAATCTTTTAACAATTTTAAAGAAACATTTAATAGTATTTTTAGATAACGGCTTTTACATATTTTAAATCATGTCTTTCTTCTATATAGTACAGATTATATATCCACATACGAAATTACAATATTAAACAACAAAATTAATAATTTACTCTTAACTTAAATAATATAATAAACATTTTTAGAAATATTAAATAATTTTAGGACGCTATAATTTTACTAATCCTATCTAATTATAGCGTTGGTTCGCACGTAAATATATAATGCTGTTTAGACAGACATGAACTAATTTTCAATTTATTAACATTTAAATAGGTTCGAACTTAGCACAGATGAGAGTGTCATTAGGTTTGATGGTGAAACGGAAAGGGATTGGAGATTTCCGTTTCACTATGTATATTGATAAGATCGTTTTGTTGCAGTATTTTATCGTATTATGTCGGAACCTATTATTTCTACTATGTCACTTACATCTATCACCCTGACTGATGTTTTATGCATTTCAATGTCTGCATGGTCTCATTGAATATGTTTCCACAGTTTCTCAGAGATTTATATTGCTGATCCACTGACAATTTCCAAGTATTTTTTGTTAACAAGTTGTAGCTGCAATGTAAATTTGCTCTGCCCCATGGCCGATGTATAGTTAATGTCATAAATGCTATCATTTGTGCCTGGGTTAGTTTGTCTTTTTCGATTATCACTTTCTGGTGATTCTCTACACATTCGTGCTAGGTAGTCTTTCCATTTACAGATATGGCGCCGTTTATTTTTAAATAGTTTTTTTTTTTATGTGCCCTCGTTTTCCACAGCAAAAATCCTTAATTCTTTTTTTTTTTAAACCTTTGTTAGCAAGGAAATGATTTTTAATTTCTGTTTCATGCTCAGTCTTATAAACTCTCATTTTGCTGTGATGTGATGCACTGTGACTTCTCCTTAAATGGAGTCAGGAATCTCTCAGCAACTATGCCCAGAGAAATCTGTTACCCACTTTATCTTCCATTCCCCACTCTAACTTTTCCCATATTCTGCTGTAATATTTTTCTGTAATTTTCATTACTAAACAGCGCGCCTATTCCACAATAAGTTCATGGGCTATTCTCTTTTTAAGGGCTTTTTTGAAATTTAATTCTGCATCGGCAAGCAGGTTTTGTTAAAATCTGTCCCCAGTCATACCCCAAATTAATTGGTCTAACATAATTTCATCTATATAATCGCCATAACCACATTCTTTAGCCAGTTCTTTTAATGCAATTCCATACTGTTTTATTGATTCACCCTTCCATTGCCTCCTGTTTCTTAATGCTAATCTGGCAATGTATCTTAGTGGTCTGGGGTTAAAATGTTCATTCAGTATGTTAATTATTTCTTCATATATTATTCCATCTGCTATGGATATGTCAAAATACTTATTTACAATGTCAATGACTTTTAGTCCCGACATACACATTAAAGCAGCTATCTTTCTCTTATTGTCTTTAATTTCGTTTAATAAAAATAAATTTTCCAACTGCGTGGCATACCACGGCCAATGACTTGCATTACTCAAGTCAAATTTGTTATTACCTACTGACCTAGCAACATTTTCCCTATGCCTAAGATTGATAACTTTTTAGACTTATTCGCTATTCACAGATTCGAGATGAAGACTGTGCCAACTTGTGTATTTGATTGCAGGCACTCAGAATATCAACAAATAAATCAATAAATGAAATTTAGATACAGACTGGAATAATGATGAAATATTATTAATAGCAAAAAGTTATGGATATACTCCAACACGGTATATATATTTCACTTATGGTTCAATTCCTACAATTCATGTAACAGCTTTCTGGACAGTTTCCTTTGGCCTCAGTTTCCAAAACACTTTGGCTCTATTCCTCAAACTAACTGAGATATTTGGCTTCGTTCAGCTGCTGCTCACGATCATGTTGGCTTCACACTAGTGCACTGCCCCATCATTTAAGCTTCTTACAGCTACTATCCATTAAAATCTCCCACTAACAGTTCACTTAGTAAATCCACTGGAATGAGAACTACACACTTTGCTGCACATGCTATTTATTCCCGCAATTTGGTCTCCAGCAATCCAGAGTTCATTCTTGATTGTTATCAGTCTTGTTTTTCTTTTGTGTTTTTAATTAGTTGGTTCATCTTTTATTATATCAAGAAATATTTGTAATTAGCAAATATTTATTTGCATTTACCAAACACAATTTTCTTATCACAAATTATATTACATTCAAATATCAGCCTTTCAAGCTAATTGTGCATACACTTTTGCGAGTGTTAATAATAATAAATGAATACTTTCTCTCCAATACAAGATATAGTATTTATGCAGGAATAAAATGAATCCACTTATTCCTACGACTCAAATGCTTATATATGAGGAAATCTGAAGTACTGGCAAAGAGAGCGTGAAGATGGAACAGTCACTTTAAATGAATGACGTCGGTGAAATTGTCTAGAATTTACTAAACGTCATTCCAACTGAAACTTAATCATATGTAAATAAGCATTTATTTTATATAGCGTATGTTAAAGATTGTATTACATTCAAATATCAGCTTTTCAAGCTAATTGTGCATACGCTTTTGCGAGTGTTAATAATAATAAATGAATACTGTAAATATTTTCCATTGTCAAATTCTATGCAAATTTAATCACTAATTAAATCTTTTTACTTTCTATCTGATTTAATTATACAATATTCGCCTTTCTTAAATTTCTTTATCCAAACCTTAATTAATTTTACTCTTATCAATTAATGACCTAAAATATATATATTCCTATATTTTCTTTACTTTTTCTGGAGTACAAAAAGACCTTAAATTGCAATGTATATATTTTTACAAAACACGATATAATTATAAATAGTTTAGTCATGATATTAACACAGAAGAAACTAGAATGGATGAAATTAATCATAAACTTAAAGTTGAATGGAATACTTTTAGTTAAAATAACTTTTTATATATATGTCTATGGTATATAAAAAGGAAGATTCGTAATAATTGTGTTTTATAAATATTTATGTATAAATCTGAGATTTTGATGCTTAATACATGAGTAATAGACCAGAACATATAAAAAAATAAGTAGAGATCTATTAACAATTAAAAATCGTAATACACGGGTAACATTATCATTATGTTTTATCAGTGCTTATGTATGAATCAGATTTTGATGCTTAATACAAGAGTAATAAATAGACTTCAGACCATACAGAAAAACGCGAAAATCTATCAACAAGTAGAAATCTAATACATGGTTAACATTGACATCAACGAAAAAATTAAAGGCTGAAAATACTGTTTAGAAAAGATGATAATAAATGAATAATTGAAGTTTTAAATAAGATCCAGGCGTCTGCAAAATAACTAAAAAAATATCAAGAGAAAGAGAAGGATAAAGAAGAGTACTGTTATGTGAAAAATGGAGCATGAGATCGATGAAATTGGATTAAACTTAATGGCTGAAAATGATAGTTTTTCATTGAGTTTGTATTTGATTGGTTTTTTTTATTATTTACCTTGCATATTATTGTCTGTCATACTTGTTAACATTCAATTTCTATAAATATTTTCCATTGTTTTATAAAAAAAAATACAATGTTGAGAATATATACAAAACTGTGTAATGAAATTATATTTCACGCGAAACCTCAAAGACAAGAAAAATAATTTAAAAAACACACACACACTTCCGATTACGTCACATGAAAAAAAGTAATGACAATATAACGTTATAAATCATAACATCGAAAATGTTTTTACTATTTTGGAATGATACGTAATATTAAATTAATAAATATTTTCCCTGTATTCTAATAAATACATATCATTTCAAATATTTAATAAAATCAAATAAATGGATTAAAATCGATGTAATAATAAACACATCGTTCTCGGTAACAATATGAATAGTAGTTAAGAAATACAAATGATCATTTACTCTGTCACTTTTATACATTATAATAATATTGATGTATAACTACTTCAGTCAGATGATATGTACAAAAAAAAGAAAGAAAGAAACCTACTATGACCGACGACTTGCTTTAATGCAGGCGCCATGTCGAGTCTGTAGCCTGGAGACTCATGGGAATGTTATAAAATGGCCTCTGCATTTCTAAGTAGTTTATTTTCAAGACACTGATAAAAATATTTTGAATTATAGCTTGTATTAGTTATAAAAATAAATAAATGCAATATATTAGATCATTCTGAAGTTAATCACCTTGAAATGACGTTATTTAACATTTTTAGTAAAAAAAAATTAAAACTCCGTTAATCTACTAAATTGCTTAATTTTTTAGATGTATAGCAAATTAAAATGATTTGCATTCATTATTTTAAACAATTCCATCTCTTACTTTATCAAACAGTAATATATATTTTTTCAAAATTATTTCATAAAACACATGCAATATATTCATTTTTGAAAAATTTATCTTTTGCTATAGGACTCCTCAACCAAATTACAATCGTGATTTTAAAAGAAGAAATCCGAACGAAAATATAAATCGAGCAAAGAAACCACTAGAGCCGGGCTTCGTAAACTTTTTCCATTTGCGACCCCAAAATTTTACTCGAGCAAATAATATTTTAGCGACCCTGTGTATAGATATATAAACTAGGAATACGAATTAAAATATTTGCTGATAATAAATCATAATGAAAATTTATTGAAAATTCTTTAGTATACTGTATATAGGAATATAATTTTACCATTCATTAAAGATAAGGGCAAAATTTCATACTAATACTTTTACACAACGAATTAAATCTTGAATTAATATTTGATACTGCACGATGTAGAGTTTCTTTAACATTATTTGATTTTTATAAACGTTAATACTGAAAATGCCGCATAATATATATCATGTAGTACAAAATCGTAGCAGTATGTTTAGGGCTATTTCATAAAATGTTGGAAATTCTGTCCTAATTCCGAACTAAAATTCTTCTTGAGGATTTAGTAATGAATGACTGACATTAATCATTTCAATTGAGTATGTTTTATAAACCCAATTTTTCTTTTTCAATATCAAAATTTGAAGAAAAGTATTTTTGAAATTATGACTCCAGATACTTCAATTGATCAATTATAACTTTTAGAACTAAGTGTTTGTGAAAGTTGTTTTCAATTATAAAAGCAGATATAGGACTAAACATTTCTAAAGATCTATTTTCTACTCCATTTTTCCATATGTTCAGTGTTTTAACAAAACTTTCTGCTGTGTGCTGCACGAATCATATAAGTTTTCTATAGACTTGCTCAGATCAAGCATGATTTAAACAGATTGAGCATGCAGCTCTGCAAACCAATAAGCATAGGAATAAATATAAATGACCAATAGAGTGGAATGTCCATTGGATCCTTATGCTCACAGTCTGGAAGGGGAACTACCTATAAAAAGTATTTGCTACTGAAGATTGAACACTCTATTAAGAAGAAGGACCTGGACTGGCTTTCTTACCCAGTGAATCCCTACAAAGGAGGGATCTAGACAAAATTAAAGGCAATCTCTGTCTATATTATTGTTTGTTAGTAAGCCTCAGGGCATAGGTGATTGTATGGTAAAAATACTTGTATAAATTTTGTATTATATTTTATTACAATAATTAATTGTAAATAATTATTCACTGTAACATTTTCTAATTTGTCATTAAATAGTTTAACCTGACTGTCATCCTGAGAGTTCATTTCTTTTTTTAACATATATGCTAGTTTATGTTCATAATAACAAAATAGGTGGTTGTTATCAATAATAGTCGAAGATAGCATGTAATTGGCGCAGTTGACAGTCAAAGAGAAGATGAAGCGGGTTAAATGTACAAAGAAAGAGAAAAGGTATTACTGGTTAGTTACCAAGGAAGATGGCTACAACACAGCTAGGTATTTGCAAATTCGATGTTAATAGCCCTTCCGAGTGGCCACAATATACAAAACTTATTGAATATTACTTCATTGTCAACAAAATCAAAGATGATGTAATGAAAGTGGCCACACTATTACTTTTCAGAGGACCAGGTGTAATTGAAGTTGCAAAGCAGTTATGCAGACCCGAAGAGCCAGAAGGGCTACTGTACTCTGATCTAGTTAGGCAGCTGAATAACCATTTTAGCCCAGAGCCATCAAAGCACAGTGATCGCCTACACTTGTGCAACAGATGCCAAGTAAAGGGTGAAAACTGTAGAGATTTGATACTGCTCTAAGGGATTTGGCATGAAAATTTGCTTATGGAGATTACCTAAAGGAAGCATTATTATAACAATTTTTATGGGGGATGAGCGATGACAAACTATGTCAACAGTTGTTGGCCATCCCAGATCTGATATATTCTGAGGCCATCAAACGAGGGATGACCTACAAACTAGTTCTAAGCAGCTCCAAAGAATTCCAACAAGCTAACCTGGAGGTTACAAAACAAACTTCAATATGTAAAACAAGCAAAACAAGAGCTATCAAACTCGAAAACTGAATGTTATTGCTGCAGAAAAATTGGCCACATTGCACATGAATGCAGCTGGAAAATGCAATAAATTCGGGAGAGTGGGAAAAGTTTGCCATACTAAAAGCAAAACTTATGCTAATGATAAATCTCCAGTAAACAGATATGCCAAATCGAAACGTTATACCGAAATAAATAAGGCAGAGACCAAAAGCAGTCAACAAATAATGTTGACAGTAGAGATATGCAACAAAGCTATAGAAATTGAGATAGACAGTGCAAAGGGATTGGTCTGAGATAATTAAAACATCAAAAACCAGCCAAAAGTAGCTAAAACAGAGCTCAAGGCAAATGACGCAAATGGAAATCTGATTCAAATAGTTAGGGTAGTAGAAGTTATGGTAGCCATAAACAATCCCCGGAAAAAAACTAAGCCTATATATTGTCAAGAGCAATATAGCACCTCTATTAGGTAGGGAATGGTTTACCCCGTTAGGCATTAAAATATGTATGGTAAACAAAATTAACATAGAAAGAGAAGTAAAGCTTAAATTCCCTAAACTGTTTGCCGAAGAGCAGGGACAAGTCAATACTACAGCTGTGGAAATTGAGCTTTGTGAAAGCACAAAAGCAGTTCACTGCAAGCCTAGAAATATACCTTTTGCTATGAAATCATGAGTTGAAGAAGCTTTAGAGGATATGGTAAAGAAAGACGTATTGACTCCACTTGAAGACTCAGAATGGGCTATTCCTATAGTTGTTGTAACAAAACAAAATGGACAAATCCAAATATGCAGGGATTACAGGCTGACTGTAAACAAAAATATGGCCAAAAGCCTATATTCTGTCCCAAATGTGAGAGAGATATTAGCTGGATTGGAAGGTGCAAACTACTTTGCAAAGTTGGATTTAAATACTGCTTTTCATCAGATTCCAGTGACAAAGGAAACGATGGTGCTCCTTACCATAACAACACACAAGAGATTGTATAATTATAACCGTCTAGCTTTCAGCCTAAAAATCACCCCGAATGCTTTTCAAGCTAAAATAGACATGCTGTTGGAAGGATTGGAGGGAGCAACACTGTATTTGATGACATATTGATATTAGCGGACTCCGAAGCGGCATTACAAATTAGATTAGACAAGGTTTGCGAAAGGCTAGAAAAGTTTGGTGTAAAACTAAACATGCAAAAGTGTATTTGGTGTGCTAAAGAAATAAAGTTTTTAGGACACATTATATCAAGCACAGGAGTTAGACCAGATTCGGGTAAAATTAAAGCTATCATAAATGTGCCACCCCCCACAAATGTCAAGGAACTGCAGGCTGTTATTGGGATTGGTTAATTTTTTTGAAAATTTTCTGAAGGGAAAGGCACATCTAGCCATGACTTTGTATGAATTACTTTGCAAAAATCAATGATGGTGTTGGAAGGAACCGCAAGAGAGCGCTTTTCAGAAAATGAAAGAATTGCTTACGTCAAACCAATTATTAGTACATTACAACAGTAACCTCGACATAATATTAACAATGGATGCATCCAAATATGGATTGGGGCGGTACTCAGTCATCCATCGCAGACTAGTGAATGCCCAATAGCATACATGTCTAGAACCTTGTCAAAACCCGAAAAAAATTACAGCCAACTGGACAAGGAGGCGTTGGCTGTTATATCAGTGGTTTGAAAATTCCACCAAAACATTTACGGCTGAACAGTTAAAATAATAACAGACCACTGTCCATTGTTGGGAATATTCGCCAATAAAAAATCTGCACCTGACCATTTGAGCTTGCGAATGATTCACTGGTATAATTTGCTATCTTCATACGATTATGAATTAGTATATCAGGAAGATAGTCAAATACAGCATCCCAGATTTAATGCGACTGATGATTAGGAAGAAAACAGACTTCACCGTAGAACATCGCCCCCCTGCCTATCTACAAGATTATATATGTGACTAGTTGATAATTGGTAATAAACCATTATTAGAATGGCATTCTTAAAACTAACTTTCAGGGTAAGCATCCATTTTGATTTATTTTTATAAAAGATCTACGCATTTAAATTTTGACTATACATTTATATTTTATTATTATTGTTGAACTGTTTGTCTAAAGCCATTCATAATAATTAAGTAACAAGAGATTTGCCGCATGGAAATTGTGTTATTATATTTTTTATTGTTATTGATGAACTGTTTGCCTAATGTCATTCATAATAACTAAGTAACAAGATATTTGCCACATGGAAATTGTGTTGTTTATTAAAGAACATTTGGAAAATGAACAATAATAGTAGAGTACTCAATAATACGGCAGGCCAAAAAACTAATTCTATGATTCCTATTAAATGGAGAAATAGACTGTTAAAAGAATATATGTGACTCCAGAGAAGCGGGTGTTTCTCAGGAGTAGTGGGGGATAGTGCTGTGTGCTGCGCGAATTAAAATACATGCACACAAGTTTTCTATAGACTTGCTCAGATCAAGCATGATTGAGCATGCAGCTCTGCAAACCAATAAGCATAGAAGTAAATATAAATGACCAATAGAGTGGAATATCCACTGGATCCTAGCGCTCACAGTCTGGAAGGGGAACTATCTATAAAAAGTATTTGCTACTGAAGATTGGTCACTACTAAGAAGAAGGACCTGGACTGGCTCTCTTACCCAGTGAATCCCTGCTGAAGGTACAAAGGAGGGATCTAGGCAAAATTAAATGCCATCTCGGTCTATATTATTGTTTGTTAGTAAGCCTCAGGGCATATGTAATTGTACGGTAAAAATACTTGTATAAATTTTGTATTATATTTTATTACAATAATTAATTGTAAATAAGTATTCACTGTAACCTTTTCTAATTTGTCATTAACTAGTTTAACCTGACTGTCATCCTGAGAGTTCATTTCTTTTTTTAACATATATACTAGTTTATGTTCATAATAACAAAATAGGTGGTTGTTATCAATAATAGCCGAACATAGCACTTTCAATTTTACATTTTAACGTAAATATGTTACAATTATTTTCTTGAAATGATGTGTTTAAATCATTCAATTTACAAAAATATCTGTCAAGTAATGCAGTTGTAAAAGCCAAAATTAATTGTGAAAAACAATCAACAAAATCGGATTTCTGCACAGTTAAAAATATAATATCTTCATTTTTCAACTGTAATAATCTGTATAAACTTCATGACTTCGCATGTAGCAATAAGGTTGGTAATCGGAATTCATATCTTTGAAAAGATTTGGAAATAGATGACTGTTAAGAACTTGTTTTTTTTTTCTGAAATTAATAAATTTTGATAGCATTGCAAAACACAGAATTTAAATCTGGTGATATTTTTTTGGCTGTAAGTGCTTCCTGGTGGATCCTGCAGCAAGTAAACATGATATGTTCATTGTGGTCAGCTTTAAGTTGATACAAATCCAATATTCTCATCCATCATTCCCCCAGCACCATCTGTATAGACAACAGTGCAACTATTCCATTGTAAACTCTGATTTGTGAAAAATTCATTAGCTTTAAGATAAATGTCTCCTCTTTTGTTCACACTCCCAAAGGATGGTAAAGCAATAATTCTTCATATATACCTCCTTCATACACATATATTTATATATGTATGTTAAAATATATATATAGTTAGAAAACAGTTATAAACATTTGTCGGTTATATATATGCATGTATGTGTAATACACATTTAACATTATAAAAAGTAGAGTAATAAACTTAAGTAAAATGTAAATTAAAACTGATTGAAACAATAGATAAAATAATTTATATTACCAAAATCACCTTTTTCCTTTATTTTTGCTATTGCTATAATATCTTATATAAATCCAATCTATCCAAATCACTTCAAACACTTTTTAGCAAAAACCTTTTATTGTACATATACACATACACCCATATTTCAACTGCCCTGCAGACTTCTTCAGAGCTATAAGGTAATGAACAAAATAAAACACATAATTATATAAGTAATACCATAAAAAATGTAAATAAAAAACTAAAAACAACATAAAATATATAACGAAACCTAATAAAACTGAAATAAATATAACCCAAATAAAATAATCCAGTTAATATAAAATAAAATATACAATACGAACAGAATATAAATATAAATTATACATGTGTATTCCTAATTATATACATACATATTCAAGAACAATTATTAATTTAAATATATTATTCATTTTTATTATTTTTTTTAATCTCTTAATTACTTCTATTCCTTATAAACTTAAACTTTATTTTTATTATCTCTATCTCAATAAAATATTTGATTTTATATCCATATAATTGTCATTTCAACAGTAATTCCTTTATTAATATTCTTTTTAATTATTAAATCATATAACATCTATTATTTCCTTACTCTTGCTTCTGTTAATATTAATAAAGGAATTCCTGTTGAAGCTTCATGCTTCACCATCCATACTAATTTTCTTTGGGTCCATAATACAGCACTCGCTGTATGTATGCACACACCCATATTGACCATATAATAGTTAACGAAATTTATGTAAATACATTTTGCAAAAATAAACAGTCACATATGTTATATATTTGTATGTATGAAGCAATAATCTTAATAAGATTATTGATGAAAATTATATGTTTTTTTTTAATATATATTATTAATTATATATTGGGCTTAAAAGGTTTGGGATACTTTTAAGAATCGGTTACTAAGCAAAAGTAATTATTGTTTTATGTCAAATTACTTTTGCTAATTAAAAGTATAATATTTTAATTAAAACACTAAAGAATTTCTTTGTTATTTCGTTTGCAAATCTTTTAAAAAAAATCTAAAATATTTTAAAAAGTGTCTCGAGTTTTATTTGCTTTAAAATTTTGCTAATCTGATTAAAGATATTACAGGGATAGCTGTGGGAAAATGAAGAAACCACATTGTTGAAGGATTAAGGAAAGGTATAAAATGGCCCAGAGAACAAAAGAGAATCATTCAGTAAAAAAAAATTTTAAGTCAGAGTAAAAGTTAGTAAAAGTTATTCAGTAAAATTTTAAAAATTATTAAAAAAAAAAAGTGAGTAGAGGAAAGCAAACACTTTTCCCCAGACCTCTTGGAGCCATCTGCTGCCTGCTACTGTGATGCTCCATCCATCTGATCAGCCACACAAGATGACTACTTGAGTTCTGACCTTGACTGCTGCACTGTATCTGCTTGTAACCTGGAAAGTCTCGGAGAGAATAGATCTATCCAAGTGTGCCCCCACCAGATCCTGAGTGAAAATCATCCACTGCATAGAGCTGCCTTTAATATATAAATCTTGTAATTTTTTAAAAATAAGATGTAACAAAACTTTTATATTTTAATTCGTATATTAGTTTCTAAGTTTCTTTTAAGTGTGCTCTAAACTCTCTCTATAATCCCATACTATCCCAATGTATTTCTAACCATCTCTTTTCATGCTAGTTATATAGCTTTGTGCAGCTTGATTTAATAGTTAACTTATTTTGTTTGGTTTTTTTAGATATATAATTTATTTGTTAAATATGTCAATACAACCCAACCTCATGAGTTTGAAAAAGGGGGGGGGTTATTATTTGTTTAATCTGGAGAGAAGTGGGGGCTTCATCTAAAATCAATAGTTAAAGTTATTGCTTATTTTAGTAGAAATCACTCACCAGGTTGATTTTTATTTAAATCTTTTAATCATGGATGGATGCTATTTAATTTATTATTAAGTGAACCTTAAAGATTGTGAACTTTATAATTACGACCATAATCACCTCCTGCCATTGTCTGGAGGGTCATTTATATTCTTTAATATGTATATGGGAATCAAATATAATTTTGTATTTTAATGTAATAATTGCAAACATAATGATGGGTTATAATTTTCTTGATGACTCATTATTACAACAGAGCATTGCACAGAGGTTAAACTATTTTCAGGCTTTATAATATAATATATTGGTTTTATTATTTATGTATAATGTTACTGGCATACTTTATTGATTCTATTATGGTGTTTTATATCTTTTACACTTCGTTATTTAGGAACTTTGAAAGTCTGAAGCCACCCACCTTTTTCTAAATCATTTGTAATCAGGGATATATGCTACTCCCTGTGGAATGTGAGGTTTGTGGACTGAGAGCACTGCAGGAGACCATACACTGGCACTGAGTCTTGAAACCCAACCTCTCCATTTGGTATCGCTCCACTAAAATAATGCAGACATACCAAATTTTGATCCAAGTTTAAAATGTAAAATGATAAAGTATCCAACAACCATAGGAGCCGGATTTCCCTTGATATTATGCTAGTAATGTTACTTTTCTTATTAATTTAATTACCACCTGTTTGATCTTCTTTATTAGTCACAATGATGTGTTGAAAATAATAAATCATTTGTAAGGAATCAGTCAATACTAATTACTCAAAAACCCCTGATTTGAGCTGCTTCCCTTTCAAAATAATGAACGAGTCCCATACACATAAAGCAATCTGTTCTCTCCTGTAAAATCCTAAAGATTTTGTATATTACTTAGTTTCAGAGACATAATGCATTGCTTATTCTCATGTACATATTCCAAAAAATGTTATTTCTAAATGATACATTGAAGATATATTAATTGTTTGTATTAGATATATTAATTGTTTGTATTGTAAATAAATGACTGAAATTGTATATTCCACTTAATTATCAAACAGTTTAACTGCTAAAATGTAAGCACATTCTCAGTCATGTATAATTCCAATTGGTCATAATTTTTTATAAATTAGCGCAATATATGTAAATATCTTGAAATTGGCATATTGAACCTGCACAAGCTATAATCTCCTCAAGGTAAATAAGTCAGAATAAGTAATTTGTATAATGGGATTTCATAAAAAGAAATCCCAAAATTTTTAAATAAATAAGGTACTGCAAGCATGAAATACTACTGTAATATATATCTGCATTTTTCTTGATATTATATTAAATTAATATATAAATGTAAATCCTGCATATGAATTTTCCTTTAGTTAATAGTTTAATATTAATAAATATAACACTAATGAATGTAATTCCTGGGCTACTCTTGGTCACGATCATAATCATCATTTTTGATCTCATGCTCTACCACTGTGTCTCCAGGCCTGGAATTAAAATAATTATGCTGTATCATCAGGACTGTTGTTCATAGGGTCAGAGACTTGAAGAATAGGCAAATATGTTAGAATCCAGGATTGCTCCTGACCTGTGTATCTCGGCATGATTCAATCCGAGGTACTTTTGCTTGAGTTTTTAATTTTGTTGCATGAGCAGATCGTTTTGACCGTACAATATAAAATTAAATATTTTATTGAAATGGAGATAATAAAAATAATGTTTAAGTTTATAAGGTATAGAAGTTATTAAGAGATTATGAAAAATAATAAAAATGAATAATTGAAATGAGCAAAAAGTTTAGACTTTGTGGCTAATTATTCCAAAGTATAAAATATAAAATCCGCTAAAATGCATGAGCATACAAAGCTGAAAACAAAGAAATCTTAATACAGATTGATACAAAACAAATATCTGTATCTAAATATGTAATTTAGATTAATAGTTGCTCTTGAATATGTATGTATATAGTTAGAAATACACATGTGTAATTTATATTCTGTTGTTTTATTTTATATTAACTGGATTATTTTATTTGGGTTTAATTATATTTATTTCAGTTTTATTAGTGTCATATCTGACCTTGCTTTCAGAAGTGGACTAGTCCAAATTCCTTCCTTATCTGATCAGATTGAACTCTCATTGCTACTAACCAATGTGTAGGCATGTGGACAACCAATATATAAACATGGTCAAAGGGTAAAAACAAGTATAGCTGGTGTGTAAGCATGTATATAAATCCTGCTATTAGCTAGGCACTCTGAATCCCATTGCTGCCAATAAGATAAGGGATCTGGCAATAAATAGTCAGCATTTTTGGAAGGAAGGCAGAGAATATCTATCTACCGGAATGACTAAATGTGCTCTCCATTGAAACCATTTCCAATAGTGGTGTTTTCTATTATATTCACTACCGAATGTCTACACCATGAGACAAGTCCTGATAAGATTAGAATCTTCTATGATTATGGCAGACTCAATGCAAGCTGTCTTGTACAGCCAGAAGAATCATTTAACAAACACAAGCTGTCCAGTTTAACCAGAAGAGTTAAGACTAGAACTCACGAGATAAGCTAAATATACAGCTGGAAATGAATCCAATCATTCGGCGTGACCAGCTCATTATTGACAAAGTTATACATCACATTGTATTAGTGATTGTATAATATATATGTATATTTGTTCTAATAAATTTATACATATTAAATAGTGAGAGTTTATAATTTTTAATATTACTGTTAATATTACTGTTGTTTTGAGTCTGAAACCAGCAATTCAACCAAACACAACATATTTGGCCCAGTCTGAAAAATAATGAAATATACGAATGCACATTTAAAGACATCTGTCATATTAAAATCACTATTCTGCCTGAATAAAAAGCAGATTCGGCAGTTTGAAAAAAATATGCGAGTGCAAAGCAAATAAATCAGTGATAAAATATATCACTTAGATGTGCCTGAATGTACAACAGACTCAACAAAGACAAAAGAAATGTTTTCCCCATTGATTAGAAAAAATAGTATAAAATAAGCCAGTTCCAACAGAATTGGCTGAAAAAATAAAGGTAATACATGAGTGCGGCTAAAGACATCATCGTATTTACATTACGGTGATTGTCTTCGAATGAAAAATTGACCACAAACATATAGGCATGTCAATTTAAAGCTTCAACCAATCAAGACAGCTTTACTCATAATAAAACAACACAAGCTCACCCTAGTGAATTGTTAGCTTTGTTGCTATCGCTTGTTTTAGACAGTTACAAGATATAGCTGTAAAATTAAAATTACGAATGGTAACTCACAAATATATATATATAAATTGATTTGAACAGCTACAAACAGTAGTGGTAAAAGTGATTATGAGTGGTAACTCTCAGAAATAAAAATTGGTACTTTATTTCTCTTGTGAAGAAATGAGGGAAAATTTTAAAATGGCTAATTCAATTGGCTCTATGGAAGCTTTTGACCCAGCTCACCCTGAGGGCTGGATAGACTATAAAGAGAAATTAATATTTTATCTACAAGCTAATCAGATCAGGAAGCCTGAGGTAAGGTTGGCCACATTAATGGCCATAATGGGTCCTCAAACTTACAAGATACGGCAGAAAAAACAGCTGACCTAGATTTTGATTAACGTTAACAATTCTCACAGATTATTTTTCCCCAAAACCTTTGACAATAATGCAGACATATTATTTTAATCTCAGCATTCAAGAACAGGGCAAAAGAGCTAGAGAATTTGCAACAAGAATCCAAACATTAGCATTAAGTGCGAATTCAAAGATTTCATGAATGAAGCACTTTGTGATCATTTTATTTGTGGCATAAACAATCACAATTTGACTAAAAAATGTTAATGATTCCGGATTTAGATTTTGAAACAGTTGTGGCTCAGACAGTACTAGCAGAATCAATACCTAGATAGGCAACCCCATTAAAAAAATTTACTAAGTATGATATATAAATCAGCATTTATTTTTTATAGCGTCTGTATACAATTGTAATCACATTCATATCGGCTTTTTCAAACCAAATTGTGCAAACGCTTTTTGCGAGTGTTAAATAATAAATGAATACCCTCTGACCCATACAAGATATCTGCATAAATTCTATATCTTGTATGGGTCAGAGAGTATTCATTTATTATTTAACACTCGCAAAAAGCGTTTGCACAATTTGGTTTGAAAAAGCCGATATGAATGTAAGTATGATATAATAATATTAAATCGTGCTTTCACACTTGCAACGTAAAGCTATAACAACAAATTGAAAACTAAATTAAATGGAAGTGTGAAAGCACGATTTAATATTATTATATTGAAGACAAACGTAAAGTATAAATGTACATATTATTACTTGATATTCTAAGTATGATATGCAAAAAATTGAGCATAACATTGGTCAGATACTCAGTCAGCTCAGATAGTTCAGCATCAAATACTCTAATGCATTGCTATTGATGCAATGAACAAATGCACATACATACAAAATGGCCACGTTGCTGTACAACGTACATTTTGCAAGCAAGTCAAACATATAAAGGCTGCATGTCTGAAATTAAAAAGCCAACCAATATGAGAATGGAAAAACTTATTCCAAAAAACAGCAAGGGCAACTATAAAAAATATAAACAAGTTGCCTGTATAAATCACATTAAAGATGATCAGTCTGGATTTATACATAGTATTATAATTAATGATACACCTGTTAAAATGGAATTGGTCTCAGTATCTGCAGAATTTTGTTTCAAAAAAGACCTGGGCTACCATTAATAAAAAAAATAAATAAGCTGCACCTTAGCAGCAAGTCAACCTCAGATTATCAGGGCAATAAAATAAACTGTTGGGCCAAACAACAGTAAAAATTACAACGCCTAACAAGACTATATGCCTACCACTGGTAGTGATATTAGGTAACCATAGTAATTTATTAAGTTATGACTAGTTTGATCACTTAGGCTTTGCAGTGACAAAGTAAACCAGGTCACAACCTTAAGAAAAATGTATCAAAACATGCCAGCAAAATAGTTCACTGGCCTAAACCTAACCTGCCACCCCTGAAACCTGGTCAAAACTGTGGTAAAAAAGAAAAAGACAATAAAAATGCAAATAGGCACTCATTATGTAGAATGTACCATGGATCCACAGAATGAATGCCAGCAGTGGTTACACAACTGAAAGGACTCTACGCTGGAATAGTTCAGACAGCAGTTATCAATATCGTCACCACCTAGGCCAACTGAGACTGAATCACACGAAAACAAAAACAGCAGCAAACAACTTGGGATGAGTACATCAAGTGAAAATGGTGACCACCAAACTGAAGACAGCAGCAAACAACCAGCTGCAAGTCTATCAAACAGGGAAAATGCAGACAATAACAACAATAAATCTGAGAAACCAACGAAGTGGACAACCCATCACCCAGCCCATCTTGATTACTATGTTCTCCAGTGTTAAATTTAGCCACGGTGAGGGATATCATATCTGACCCTGCCTTCAGAAGTGGACTAGGCCAGATTCCTTTCTTATCTAATTGTATTGAGCACTCATTGCCACTAACCAATGTGTAGGCATGTGGACAACCAATATATAAACATGGCCAAAGAGTAAAAGTAAGTATAGACAGTGTGTAAAAGTGTATAAAATCCTACTCTTGTTTAGGCTCTCTGAATACAATTGCTGCCAAAAATAGTCAGCCTTTTTGGGCAGAAAATATCTATCTACCTAAATAAGTGAATGTGTTCACCATTGAAACCACTTTCAATAGCAAAGTTGTTTTCTACTATATTCATTAGCGATATGTCAACACAGTGAGGCAAGTCCCTGATAGGACTGGAAGCTGTTATGACTACAGCAGACTCAAGGCAAGCTGTCTTGTACAGCCAGAAGAGTCATTCCATTTAACAAACTCAAGGCAAGCTGTCCAGTACAGTCAGAAAGATTAAGATTAGAACTCACAAGGTAAGCTAAATATACAGTTGGAAGTGAGTCCAGTCATTCGGCATGACTAGCTCATTATTGAAAAAGTTATATATCACATTGTATTTATTGATTGTAGAATATGTATGTGTATTCGTTTTAACAAATTATACATATTAAATAGTGAGTGTAAATAATTTTTAATATTACTGTTGGGTTGAGTTTGAAACCTGCAATTCATCCAAACACAACAATTAGGATTTGTCATATATTTTATGATGTTTTTAGTTTTTTATTGTTTACATTTTTTATGGCATTATTTATATAGTTAAGTATATTTTATTTTATTTTGATCGTTATATCATGCTCTGAAGAAAACTGCAGGGCAGTCAAAACATAGGGTGTGTGTGTATATATGTACAATAAAAGGTTTTTGCTAAAAAAATGTTTGAAGTGATTTGGATAAATTGGATTTAATTTATATTACTAAAAGATTAATTATAAATCCAGGAAACAATTAAATTCCTAAAGAGCAAAAGAGATAACAGAATTCCATCAAAAAATAAACTAATTAATTAGTGACAATTAATCCATCTACAGATAAATAACATTAGACAATGTCAGCGGGATCCAAATGGCTCAGCCAATTAGAAAAAGAGTTCTAATCATTAATTAATAGTGAAAGATTGGTCTAAAAAAGAACCAAAGAACACTTGCTCTTGGAAGCTACAACCATGCAGATTTATTTGCAACAATAACGATGCTGGATGAAATAATGTATTATCCTTGATAGCTAATATTGTGGAAAAGCTTACCTCCGAATGTGGCTAAGCATGTTTAGGGACTAAACTGGTCACACTGAACTTTATTATTATTTGAGAATGCCTTCAGGTATGTAAATATATATGCTTTATATCGTACCGGTCAAAACAGTATGCTCACTTAACAAGATTCAAATCCTAAGCAAAAGAACCTCGAATCCGATCATGCTCGAGATACACAGGTCTGGAGCAATCCTGAATTCTAACCTATTTGCCTATTCTTCGAATCTCTGACCCAATGAACAACAATGCTAATGATACAGCACAATTATTTTAATCCCGGGCCCAGAAGCAAAGCGGTAGAGCATAATATCAGACTAATGATGATGATCGAGATAAGAATAGCCCAGGAAATCACATTTATTAAAGTGATATTTATTAATGCTAAGTCATACCTAAAGAAAATAATTCTAAATGTTAATTAGAAAATAATAATTCAAAACAAACCAGGATTTACATGAAATATATATTTAATAAAATATTCAAAAACGCATATATATGTTACAAAAGATTTCACGTTGGAATGATATTGCCTATTTACAAAACTTGGGATGTTTTTATAAAATCCTCTTCATATTAATTATTTAACGAATATAATTTTATGGAGTGTATTATAACTTGTGCGGAGTTAATGTGCCAATTTAATAACATTTTACTAACAGAACGTTGTGGATGCTTAAAATAAATATAAAAGATTGTGACAGGTTTAGTACTAAATGATTTGATAAACAGGCAAAATATACACTTTTAATCATTTATCTATCTTATGAAAATCATTATATATACTTTTGGTTTGAAAAGATATCTTTGGAACTTATAAATAAGAAACAAACGATGCGCTATATTTACAAGAATACATGATACAATCATTATTGTAAATTGATTTATGTCTATGGAAATCGATTAGTATTTTAAAAAAAAGCAGTTTTAAGATCAACATACTGATTAATTAGTATGTTGGCACATTTCATGAATGAGTCATTATTTCCAACACCTAACAAAAGGTCAAACAGGCATAAATCCATTAAATAAAACAATAATGATGCTAGCATGTCATTAAAGAAATACGGATCTTATGGTAGTTTGAATACTTCATCATTTTAAGATGTTTGGCAATGGATGTGGGTTGATACATACGCCATTTTGACGTACTATATCGAATGGAGAGGTTTGGTTTGAATGCCCAGAGCCAGCTGTATGGAACCTCCACAGCACAATCAAAACCCTATAAACCTCGTGTTCCACAGGGAGTAGCGTATATCCCTGATTACGAACGATTTTGAAAAAGTAGACCGGGAGCTTCGGATTTTCGAACTCCTCAATGACAAAGAAATAAAGAAAATATATGTGGAAGTACAATAAGAGAGGAAAGGTATGCCAGCAGCATTGTACATGTGTGATAAACTTAATATATTATATTCTGAAGCCTGTAAATGGTTTGACTCCTGCACAATGATATATTTGAATAAAGAATCATTCAGAAAATTATAACGGAGAATAACTCTTTTAACTATGACATTAAACTAACGAAATTTATATTTAATTTTGATTCCCATATACATATTACTGATAACATTAGCCCTCCAGGCAACAGCAAGAAAAGGTGGAATAATTATATTAAGGTTCACGATCTTTTAAAATGAAAATTTAAAGACAAATTCAAAAATAAAGTAAAATATGCATCCACAATAAAATATTTTAGATAAAAAAATGTGAATAACAGATTTAAATATAAACTCAACCTAGCGAGTGATTTCCGTTACAAATGAATAAAACTTTACTAATAAATTTAACTAAAGGCACTGCTTCTTTCCCCATTAAACCACAGAAACTCTTATTACACTCACAAGGTTGAATGATATTGGCATATTAATTAAAGAGCATAAATTGTTTACATATATAACCTGAATGAGTTAGAAATATCTAATGGAGCTGCACAAAGTTATATATATGAGTTCAAGCATGAAAGGTAAGTTTAAAAATACATTATATTAGTAAGGGATTACAGAGAGAGAATTTCAGAGCATAATTAATAGAAACTTATGAATTAATACATGAATAAAATGTAAGATTTTCATTATATCTTAGATAAACAGATTACTTAAGGACTTTATATTAAAGGCAGCTCCACATAGAATGAGGTTACCTCAAAATAGCAGGCAAGGTGCATTATTAGCAGTCAGCAATTGGAACAGTGACAGTCATCTTGTACGGCCGGTCATATGGAACATGGCAGTTGCAGGCAAACAGTTCTCCAAGAGAAGAAGAGAAAGGTGAAAGATTCCTCCACTCAAACTTCCTAGTGCTTGACTTTTTCTGACTTCTTAAAGTGAAATGGTGAATCAATTTTTCAGGGAAATTACTAACTCAAACGTTCTGAAATAAGTTACTAACTTATTCAAAGTTTAATTAGTAACTCAAAATAACTCAAAGTAAACTGAACATAACTAACTGAAAAAGTAACTAAAACTAAACTAACTCAACTGACTTCTTTTGTTCTATCGGCCCTTTTTATACACCCTCTAATCTCTCCAAGAATGCAATCTCAAGTGCCCACAGCAATCTCTGTAATCTCTTGATTAAATAAAAAAACAACATTTAATTAGCAAAATATTTTAAAACAGATAAGGCTCGAAATTCCATTTTAGATATTTTTTAAAGATTTGCAAACAACTAAGGAAAGAATTCCTTATGATTTTAATTAAGATTTATAATTTTAATTAATGAAAATGATCTGAATCTAGATAGGAAGATTATTTCAGTATTTCGAGCCTTCCCCATTTTTTGTTGTTGTTACATTCCAATAGTTTAATTAATACAAATATATAAAAGGATATTTACAATTATATAACAAAACGTCTAATTTTCAGCAATAAATATTAATAGAATTATTGCTTCATATATATATATATATATGGATCACGCACACTACTGTTTTACTTTACTAAATATTTTTAATTTTATTAATTCCTTGGATAATTATGCCTACAGTGTGTGAGTGAATGACATATATGTTTGGCAAGGTCTGAATTGCAGGCCTGGCAGGAGGTTAGTGTAGATGGTGAAGCATGAAGCTCAATGATGATTAGACATCAACTGCTTCAATATAAATTATTAATATGTATATATCTGTAATTAAAATGCTTATAATGGTTGTATTATTAATCTATTAAATCATAATCTTAAGTTGCTGCATTAGTATTGTTATCAGGTGAATTTAATATAAGCCTATGTCTATTTGGTAGCATAGGGATTGCTCCCAGATAGATGGATCTTGCAGCAAGTAAAAATGATATGTTCATTGCCATCAGATTTAACTTTTAATACAAATCCAATATTCTCACCCAATGCAACTATTCCATTGTAAACCCCAATATGTGAAAAATTGATTAACTTTGAGATAAGTGTCTTCTCTTTTTGTGCGCATTCCCAAAGGATGGCAAATCAATAATTTTTCATATATACCTTCTTTGTAAGACATATCTTACATAAAATAACAATTTTTCCAAGTTTCATCCAACTGAATTGCAAACATTAGGTAAATAAGCTACTGCAATTGAACATTACTAATTTCAGAAGTTCTGGAAAACATCATTCAATAAAGAAAATTTACAATTTCATTTCCATATTTTTCTATGAAGTATTTCCAACATTTTTATTGCAGCAGATACCATGAGATCTATTGGATGTAGGGCTTTTTTTTTTTCAAGTAAATAAGAAGTTACTTAAAATGCAAGTAAATACATTTTTTTTCATTGACATCAACAAATTTCTCAAAACATTGTTTTTCCATATTTGAGGATTTTAGAAATCATTCAAAATACTTTTTTGGTTGATTGCAATATGTTGCATGCTTAGTGCTAAGATATTACTTTAGTTTGGATGGTTTCATGCTCTTAGCTGCCAAAACTTCATTACAAATTAAGCAAATAGGTTGTTCCATATTATTATGATAGACCTAGGAAAATCCAAATCCAGAAATGAATCATCATATTTTATTTTTCTTGTAGAATTAAGTTCCACTTTCTGAATAAACTGCTAGTGAAGAATCTGCTGCAGTACCATCATGATTTTTGTCCCCTCTGTCTAAACTTAGCTATTTATGTATAACAAAAATAAAAAATCCTTGAAATATAAAGATTATAATTAAATATTTATATAACATTATATTTATTACAGTTTTTTGAAATTAAATTTGCTTTATTCATATGCCTACCTTAGAAATTTTCAAGGATTTCAAATTTTTTGGGTTATATAAAAATTTAAATTCTTTAGACGTTTCAAGCCAAGTCATCCCAATGACCCTTTAAGAAAACAAACTTAATTAAGAAAAAAACAAAACAAGGTAATTTTACTTGAAAACTTAATATAACTAAAACAAAAAATGAAAGAACCCTTACATCATTAAAAATACCTGTTTTTCTTTTAAAATAGTATAGAATTTATATTGATCTATAAAACAATATGATTTATTCTTCTTGGAATAAATTATGAAATTAAATTTGTTTGAAAAGATCCGATGCATTTCATACTGATGAAAAGTTGAAAAGGACTTGTTAATATTACTTGTTAAAGAATAACAGTAGAACAATTTTAAGATAAAGCACTATAATTCAGAACATGCAATAGTGTCAACTGTGCAAGAGAAGGTGACAGCAGAATACAAAGATCAATCATAATTGGTGAATTGGTGCAAGGGCTTTTTCACTATCATAAACTACCAGACATATTATACATGTAGACTGGTTTGGATTTAATTTTCAGTTGTTACATGTCTAAATTTTTTAGTATTGTTAACATTTCTGTGACCCCATATGGGGCCAAAATCCACACTTTAAGAAGCCCTGCACTAAAACATAGAAGTTTAGTATAAGTATCTAATATAGTAAATTTACATATTAATAACTCATTAAAACAAATTTGATACAAGATTTAATTTTCAATATTAAAAGATAATTAAACCACTAAACATCACATGATCATCATTTCTTATGATTGCTCATAAATGTTATTAAACAGGCAAAACTCTCCATACAGTAGTGCCACTCAGTGCAAGCCAGAATAATCAGTTGATGCCAGAAGGCTTGTGCATAAAATCCCTATCTACTCATCTAATATCTCCAGACTAGTTTCTAGCTTGTGGCTTTCATCAGTGAGGAGCTTTGGATCTGAGAGCACTGCACCTAAATCTTAGTCTGGGAATATTGGATGAGTAGGCACTAGATAGGAATTTTATGCACAAACTTTCTGGCACCCATTGATTACTCTGGCTTGCATTGAGTGGCACTACTGTATGGAGAGTTTTGCCTGTTTTAAAAGATGATTACTTAAAAATTTTATACTTTTGTCTGAAGGCTTACTAAAATCATAATTAAGACTGCAATGGCCTTTAAACATCCCTAGATTTCATTATTGACATTCAGCTGGTTTGTCACTGAACAATGAGGTCTGTCCAGATTTTTCCTCTAGATGTTTCTAGTTTAATGCAATGGCCTTTTCCCTGGCTCGTGGCTCATTTTTTATAACAGTTCTATCTATCTAAAAATATGTTGTTTTTTTAATTCTAGAAATATTTCTGTAGAAATAATTAACAAGTTTTGTTAATTAGTTTTCTGTTTTTTTTTTTTTTTGTTTGTTTTAAATCTAGCAATTTGCCATTTTAAATTATGCATTTCTTTCATTATTAACCTTGGTCCGGTTGAAATCTTTTATGTCTATATACATATACCAGAACATAAATAAAAGTGGTACCTACCATTATTGTTTAAGAAGGTTATCTTGACTACAGGTTAAGATTGTTGATTGATGTTATATATTCTTACAAACAAATAAATGTATGAAAAAACAAAGAATGAAAGATATGTAGTAATTAGTCATCTTTGTAAAAAGTTTTACTTGAAAACAATTCTTATTATCATCACTTCTCAACTTTTTTCATTGTAATAAGTATATTCTTTTCATTCCTCCTAATATCATTTGCAATCCTTAAATCTAAGTTCACAACTAGTTTAATTTATTTTTTTTCTATTTCTTGATACAATAGATTTTCTCTCTTTTTAAAACTATAATATTTTATTTTTCAACTTATTATCTCTATGTCTCTATCTCTAAATGCTAAAGTTTTCTTCAAAAAATTGCTTTCATAAAGTGTTTTCTAAATTAGAGGCATCATTAAATTATTCAATTCTATTCCATAATGAGATTTAATTGAAAAGGATTATTAGATTCTTGGCGTTTACTGTATAATGATTTCTGTTAGAAAACAATCCAAATTTGTAAATAATAACTATGATTCTAAACAGCAATAACTATGTAAAATCACTTGGATATCATTTTAAATTTAATCTAAAATGTTAAATTTTGCATTCTTCTCATGATTTAATTCTTTTTAATTCTATTTCTTGAATTGCTTTTTAAATAAATATATTTTCCATTGCTTAACACTATGTTGATTTTTCCCTCTAAAATAACTTTTAATAATGACAATTCTTCTTATTTTGTCTTAATTGTGTATCTGGATAAAAAGTATTTGCGCATAAAATTGTAAATAAAGTTTGAAGTATGTGTGTGCATATACAATTTGGTCAGAAATTAAACAAATCACATTCTAGAAAAGTTAGACACACAGAACAATATGCAAAGATGTAGAATTAGAAATAAGTATACTAATTTGCAAAGTATGCAAATGGGACAAATTATGCAAGTTAAGTGATGCCATATAAAAACTGCAGAGCCTGCTACATGGGTTATTGTTGTTTCACTAAAGTGTTGTAATAAAGTATTGTAATACCGAGTGTAGAAGTGTGGAATTTTCCAGTGCATTGATGTAGCAGTGTTCCCTAAAATAAAGAACTTTATGCAGCGATTAGTACCGTAAGATGTTCAATTTAACACAGTGAACAGAGAATGCAAGAAGATTCTCAACTTGTTAGCAGCTAACCAGCAAGATAACACATTTACTAATCCATTGTACATATATAGAGTAAATAAATTCTAGTTGTTAAATTCAAGTTTTGACTTGTGTATTTGTTTCTAAATAAATATTGATGCCTGGATGGCTGGATAATATTAATATTGCTCTATACAGAGCAGATTGTCACAGTTGACATTTGATAATCTGTGCAAGAATGGCACACTCAATATTTGTTTGACCTGTGCAAAGAAACAGAATGTCATAAATAAACAGATGAGAGGATCTGTAAAAAGAAATAGCTTGTACTTTTATAGTTCGTGATACTAGTTGGATTATAGCAGCTTAATGTGAATTTAACAAAGAAAAGCAGCATGTCAATGCAAAATAGCTCAACAACTCCATTTTATATTGCTCAAGTTGAAAGATAAATGATGATTAACAATCTTTTGATAATAATTTAGAAGTTGCAACACTCATGTACATAATAGACAAAGACACACTACAAATTTCCAACAGACTTACTGACTCAAATGTATCCGAGAAAACTCTGTATGAAGATCTATTGCAGAAGTTAAAATTATACTTCAAGCCAACTACATTAAAATATAATGTAGATGGAAGATTGTATACCTTATCAAAGGAATCTCAATTTAAAGCTATGTTAGAAGACATGATACTAGACCAACTAATATGGGGTATGCATGATTTAGTGAGCCAGTACTTAACAGATGCTATTAAAAAAGAAATAACATGGAATCCTCACAAATGTGTCAGAATTTACAAATAGGTCAGAAGTTGCTAAACCAAGTACAAAGTGCAAGCATGGATAAATTGAATACTATGGTGAATGCCTACATGTTTTTGCTGTAAAAGTAAAGTTTTGTATAGATTTGGAAAGTGAAAAATGCCATAAATATGGACCTAAAGGTCATTTATCCTTAGTTTGCAAAAATAAATAGAAAAAGTCTAAAGAAGATTTATGAATGGATAGTAAATTGAGGGGAGGAGTTAATAAAAATCTAACTAATATTAAAAAAATAAAAGAAAGCAATGAAACTTGCAATTTTTTGGACATAAAAATTTGTAAGCAAAAAATCCAAATGGAAATAGATAATGGTGGTGGCATGTCTTTTCTCTCACAAATGAATCGAATAGCCATTAAAAGAAAATGTAAAAATAATACACCAATCAAGAAAACAGATTTGGATGCAAATGTAGAAGTCAACAGAAAAGTAAAAAAAAGTATCTCTGTACATTATATCAAGGGATTTGAGCCTGATATTAGGGTGTAACCTCTGGAAATAAGAATTAATATCATAAAGAGAGTTCAGTTAGAATCCAAATTTCCATAGCAAAGTTGAAGATACAATTGACAGATATTGAATTAATTAAGAACATTAATTAAGAATTTTTAGCCTATTATTTAAAGATCCTGAAAAGTATTATTTGCTCTAAAACCCAAAATAGAAGTTCTCAATGAATCAAGAGTCAAGACAGATATAATTTTACTGATAGAAGAGTCCGTTTGAGCAACACCTATAGTTGTAATTTTCAAAACTGATGAGATGTTGTGTTAATTCAAAGACTATCATGTAACCTGTCAACAAAACCAAAAGAGGAGCTTATCCAACACTAAGCTTCAGAGAGATTTTAGCTTCATTACAAAAAGCTTCCTTTTTCATTAAAATAGACTTGCAGTCAGCATTTTACCAAATTCTGGGTATAACTAGGACAGTTGAGCTCTTAGCTATCAATATATACATGGGACTGTTCAAGTTTAACAAACAATAGTCTTGAATGTCTTCCTAATGAAAATGGAATGAAATGGATCATTTGTATACTGAGAGCTAAGTTTTAACACATCATAAAAATAGAAAATGATTTGCAGTACTTATAGTAATTAGTTTCTTGAAAGGAATAATAAGAGTTATATCATATTTAGATGACATTCTGATATACTGTAGAGATGGAAAATGCACTTAGAAAACATAACAACAATGTATGTGAAGAGTTTGAAAAATTTGGAGCTTGTTTTAAAGCCAAGAGGTGCATATGATCTACCAGAAAAATAAAATTCCTCAAACATTTCATGGAAATTATTCAAATCCAGAAAATGTTAGAGCAGTAAAAAATGCTCAGAAGTCAAAAATTATCAGACTTCACTCTGTGGATAATTAGAGAAGAAACAAAAATGGAGTAGAGGAGTTAAGCAGGATGTATCTTTCAAGAGAGTTAAGAATTTGCTGACATCAACAACTTCTAATACATTATCATAATGACCAAGAAGTAGCTATTATGATAAACACATTAGAATATGAAATTGGTGGTGTAATTTCTCATAGTAGTTTATAGAGGTTAATGCCCTATTGCATGCATATCCAGAACCTTAATAGCTACTGAGAAAAAATATAGCCAGCTTGACAAGAAAGCTTTAACCATATCGCTAATACAAATATAGGCATACATTTAAAATTTATACAAACTATTAGATTTCTATTGGGGATATTTTGGAAAGTCTTAAAAAGATTCTGGCCTTATGCTAGTTAGTAAATGTTATGTTGCATATGATTTTGAATTCTAAGTCTGGAAAGCAACATATAAAATGCTAATGTTTTATTCAGAATTCCAGATACATGAACCCAAATTATTATATTGACTCTGTGAAATCTGAAATGTTGAACAATACAATCATGGGTAAATCAGAAAATAATGATTCTGAATATCAGCTAGTTAAGAAATGAATAAAGGAAGGTTCATCTAAAAGCCAATTCATAAAATTGTAAAGTAAGATGGATAATTGGTTTATTTCATAAAACATAACGAAATTTTAAAAATCTGTATCTTGACATTCTCTATTTTCTACACATTATTTGTCTTTTCATCTAAAATTATTATAAATTATTGGTTCAAAATATTTAATATTTTCAACATAACTATTAATTGTGATGAAAAGATAAAAATCATATTAACAATCATAAAAGATGCCAAAAATAGATGTGGGCAAAAAGCAATTTATGTCTTCTGTAGAATAAAAACAATTGCCATCTCGGTTTGCAATGTTTTGGAAAGTTCAGTTTAAAGATGGCCACACTTTTCTTTTTTATAGTGTATATGGAACTAACATTATAGTTAAAAGAATTTAAAATATATATAAAAAAATTATTTTGATAACATTAAAAGCAAATCAAAGGATTTAAAATTGCAAACAAATAATTTAAATATTTATTTTGTTTCAATAAATATATATACAAAATAACTGATTAAAACCATGAAAATATTTGTGATATTATTAATTAATACTTTAAACTATGTCAACATTTACAAAAAGATAATGTAACAATATGATCAGCATCTTGTAAACTGATTTTTAGATACAATAAAAATTAAGGCCATACAAACAAAATTTTTGTCTATATTTTTAAGTCCTAGAAGATACATTCCGAGTATCAATCAGTGAATTTTATCATATATTTTATATGAAGATGCATCTTTAACCACATGTAGCTAAGGAGTGACACGATCTATAAAACTTAGTTTTAGCTATTTGGCTTTTAATATGTTAATGCCCAAGGCATATTGATTCAGCTTTGAATGTTCCTCATCAGACCTAAGAAACCAAACCTCTTTACAATACACATCTTCATTACTAATCTATCATGAACTTCAAACTTTTTATATCATGATATATTAATATAATTGTACCTGATATATCAAACCAATAAATATTATAATCTTATATAATTTATTTATTTAGGATGCACATATTTTAGACAGCTTGTTATAAAAAAATCACTAATGGTTTTGTTATATGTTTTAGTTCTATCTTTGTATACATAAATTAGACAAGCATTAACTATGTTGTTTGTAATTTGTGTTTGAACACTACTACATAAGTCAGCAGTTGTCACATTCTATTTCTGAAGCAAATAAGTGCAACAATTACTTATAGTATGAACCCATTAATGAGATTCCAAAAACATCTAAAAAGATCTGATGCAACTGTTTCTGCTGTTAGATCTGCAAAAAAAAAAAAGAATTTGTTTGTAGTCTCAAAAAATCTCAATTATTGAGAAGGATATTTAAAGTATTTTTATTTATAAAGCATTTTTGAATATATATTTTCTATGAAGTAACATTGTTTTCTGGTTAATAACTATAAAGAAATGAAATTTAAATATAACACTAACTTTTTTATGATAGTATTATGAATTAGCTATTATTGTCAATAAGCTAATTTGTATATCATAAGAGATTGACAATCTAGTAAAATAATATTGTCGGTATTCTCATTACTAGTTGACATTAAGAGAATTTATTTAAAAGGATAGGAGATCTTGCCGTAGTTGCAAAGTTTCTTACTAAGATATTCTATAGCTAAAAGATTGATTAGATCCCTTATAATTATATTATCGATACAGGATGTCATAGAATTCTTTATTTTCAATATACTAATCTGGGGTGGAGATAAATGACATAATATTTGGAAGTTTCTCTATATATGGAAAATATATCAAATTATCACGATGCTAATCTTTTTTTTCTCTTAGAACAAATAAAATATTTAGTGGTCAAACAGATTCTTAGGCTTCTTTTTGGATATTAGAATTTATCAATGGAGAACAATTCATTTATTAAAAATTTTTCAAGTGGATTATTCGACCATGCTATGCAAGCCAATGATTTGAGATGTAAGGTCTTACAATTAAACAAGGATGTGAATTACATTATTGTGTCCAAATGCAGACTAATTAAATTAGACTAAGGTTTACAAATTCCAACATTTTGGAATCTTTGGGAATCAAGAATGGGAAATTGTATTTTCAGAGAATTCTCAGAAAGTCCTGAAATAATTTTTTCTGTTTTATTTTCATTGATCATCTGTAATAATAGCTATAACAGTAAATGTTAATGAACAGAAAAGCCATAAAGAAGGTGGGGCAAATAAGGGTCATTGCCCCAACATACTTTCAGAAGATTTGAGACATTCAGTATGTAAAAGGTTGATGCAAAACATAAGTAAATAAAATTTCCTAAATGGGGGTTGACTGGTATTTCATGGCTACTGAATTTCTTGTCCTGAGTGCTAAACAGGGGTCACTATGGTATCATTTTTGCTAGGTTTCTGTTATATTTCAGATTTTCTCAAAATATATGCAAACTTTATTTAAGTAAATCTTATAATATATAGTGAGTTTTTATGTATATCATACAATGTATTATCATTCCCAAACTCATTTAAATATTTTATTTATTAAATTAAACACTAATAGAAACAAATGCAAATATTATTCATTTGAAAATTAAAAAATACTTTGAATAGTTTTTATTTGCCATTTTTAAAATGAATCTTTAAGAAATTATAGAGCATTAATTACCCAATCAGATAATTGTGACCTTCATTTTGTAATAAATATACTTTTAAAAAAAAGTAATAAATATACTTGATGTGGAAAATTTTCATTTTCTGTAGATGTTGGCCAAATTATTAAGAGTGCATCTAAAAGCATCTTTAAGTTAGGAGTGAGAGAATCATTGACTTATATAAATTCAATTCCTTTTTTAGATAAGCAAATATTTTATCTAGATGCTTAGGGACAGTCTTTGATGTCAAAATTGATATTGTGTTAGTCAATTCACTCTTCAGATCAGAGCTCTCTTTGTGGAAATCCTTTATTTTTTTATTGGAACTTCTGCTGTAAATGTTCCTTTAAAAAGTCTTTTATTAATGACTTCACTACTCAAGCAATATCATTCTTATTTAACAAGGCAAAAAATCTATCCTCTTTTGTCTCACATAAACAACTAATATTGGTCAAGTGCTTTGTGAAAAATATAAGATCTCTTTTTCTATATTTAACCCAATTCAAATTTTTTTTTTTTTTAAAAGCATTTGATTCATTGAAGAATTCTGTTTTTTAAAATTGCTGAACAGTAACTTAAAAAATTCCTTTATTTGTGACAATATTAGCTTCTCCATGACTTAAGACTTCAACGGCTAATCTCATAGATTGTAAGCAATTCAACATACCTCTCAATATTTTATAATACTCTTCTTTCCATAAATGACTGAATTTTTCAAAATGTATTTGATCCTTTTCCCCAGAAAAATGTTGGTGTTTGTAACAGTTGTGGAAGCAGCTTTGGCTTCCTTGATCATAATTTGGATAACATTTTTTGGCAAATTTTTCCACAAGGGTTCAGCTGCTTGTCTCTCCTCATGGCATCAATCACTGATTCAAAGTTAGTCCTGCATTCTTTGTAGTATCACCTATTCCAGAAAGAGTACCTGTACAGGTAGAGATTTTAAATCACTGAGAAACAAATATCTACAAGAGGGAAGATTATCTGAGAATCCAGATTTTCCTGCTTGTAATGAAATATTAGTCTTAAGTAAATGGATATCAAGATAATTGAATGTCATGGATCTGGGAAACTTATCAGGAATCACAAATTATTTGTAGAAGGAGCAATATGCTTTGATGTCCAACAAGGAGAATTAGGAGACTGCTGATTATTAGCTGCTGTAGCAAATTTAACTATTTGAAAGGATATTTTCCATCGAGTTGTCCTAAAGGATCAAAGGTTCAGAGAAGGTTATGTGGATATTTTCCATTTCCAGTTTTGTTAGTCAGTGGGTTGATGTCATTATTGATGGTCATCTACCAATGGTGCATGGAGGGTTAGTATATCTGCATTCTAGAGAAAAAATGAGTTTTGAAGTACTCTTCTGGACATGTATTATGCCAAGCTTCATGGTTTTTATGAAGTTCTTAAAGGTTGAATACAAACAAAGCCATGGAAGACTTTACAGGAGGATTAACAGAAAATTTTGATCTAATCAGTCCACCCCCTAATCTTTTGATAATCTTTCAGAAAGCAATTTAAAGGAAGTCACTAATAGGTTATTCTATTGAGACAGACCCAAATATTACTGAAGCAGAATTGCCAAATGGTCTTATTTGAGACACAAATTATTGTGTAACTGGTTCTAAAGTTGTTGATGTGCAAACTCTTTGAACAAGTGGAAAAATCATCTTATTTTGTATACACAACTCTTGGAGTAATGCAGTTGAATGTAACAGAGCTTGGAGTGGTCAGTCTCCTGAGTGGCATTAAGTATTACCTGAGCTTGGAGTGGTCAATCTCCCGAGTGGCATTGAGTATTACCTGAAGAATGCCAATATCTTGGAATTTGATGATGATGGAGAGTTCTGGATGTCATATAAAGACTTTGTAAAAATTTTATGAAGGTGGAAATATATAATTTAAGTATAGATTCATTAACAGATGATCCTAATACAGCCCAGTCTACCAAAAAATGGGTTATTCATGGATACAAAGGAAGTTGGGTTATAGGATGCAGTGCTCAAAGTTTCCATAATTTTTTACAAACCTTTTCCAAAAATCCTGTTTTGTATCACTTTACATGATCCTGATAAAGATGGTGCTAATGACAAATCTACTTGTATTATGTCTCTAATACAATTTTGTTGAAGAAAGCTATGACAAGCTTGTCAAGATTTATTGATAATCGGATTTGCTTTATATGAGATTAAATCTTCCAATCCAAATAATAGACCGATGGAAGTCAATTTTTTAAAAATATTATGCATCTGTAGGTCATTCATCAAGTTTTATAAACTTAAGAAAAATAACTGCATGTTTTAAACTGCCCCCCTGGATCTTATGTCATTATGCCATCTACTTCTGCCCACAATGATGAAGGTAAATTTTTACTACAAGTGTTTCTGAACATAAAAAAATTAATGGATGATTTCAATAATAAGTTTAATCAAATTTATGATCTTTAAAAACATCTCAATCATTCTCTCCAGCATATTTTACAGTTTAAAATCATTTCTAGTTTCCTCTTTTCATTCCTGATTATTTCTTGTTGCAAAAGAAAATTTTTTACAGGAGAATATTTAAATATTTGTATAATTCTTCATATGCTGCTAATTGCCAAAGATCATCTTGCAAATCATCCTGATCAGCTTAGGTCACATCTGTTAACTCAGAATCACTGTCATCATCTTTATTGTGTTCAGAATTTGTATTGAATTCACTATCACTGCTATAAGTCACTAATGTTTTATCCTTCAATTTTTTTAACATAAAATACTTTTGTTATAGCTATATATAGCACATTTTTGTAGCAGAATAGTTGAATAGTCAGTGATAATTTTCAAATAACAGCTGCACAGTCACTTATAATTGCAACCAGATCACTTTTAACTGAAAGTCTTCTAATTTTTCCCAAAGCAAGGATAACACTTTTTTCACAGGACAATTCCCATGAATTCTTATAAAACCAAGGTTCATAAAGGTTTCATTGCAATATATGTGAACATTCATGTATCTACAATACTTGCAAGTGGTCCATTCATTTATCAATTTTTTTTATTTGAATACTTCTGATTTCTTCTAGATGTACATTTGTTTCACTTTACTATAATAATTATGTATGAGGGTCATAGCTAAAGATGGTCTTTTTGACAACTGCATTTCTTTTCTTATGAAACTTTCCCTAATAAACTCATCTTTTATGATGGTGTTCTCTGATATCCCATCCAAGGCTGCTAATTTTCTTACAATTTCTTCTAAATCCAGTCCCTTGACATAATGTAAAATTGTCATTTGTCTCTTAAAAGATGACAGCATTGGTTCAACATTATTGAATTCAAACTGTTCTTTCCTTTTCATTTCATAAATGTATACTAGTTGCCTATGTAGACCACTGGTTGATGATGCTTTCCATTGCAAAGTTTTGGAGCATATCTGGCAGCAAGTGATTCATTATCTTTGCTAAAATATTCCCAACATTCTTTATACTCTTCACTTATTGTAATGACAATCTATAAAATTATTAAAATATGTATTTATTAAAAATAATAATTGATAAAATTAAGAAAACCTGTATTGTGCATTGAATATTTATAGCTAAAAGTACCACCATGCATTATGATATGAGATTGGAAATTATTGTAATAAAATATTAGCTGTGTAAGTTATTTTTAAATAGACTTACTTAACCACAGCAGTTGAAAGAGCGAAGAACATTCACACACAAAACTGACTGAATGTGGTTGTTAGTATTAGCCATTACTTTGTGGAAATGATTCATTGTGGAGAACAGAAACAGTTTGTGTTTACATAAAGAAATATTTATATTTACAATCCAAGATTTGATTATGTCATATTAAGGTAAGCTTCCTTAGATGTTCTTAGTTCACCTGAAGATGACTTTGTAGTCAAATCTTGTTTTGTAAAAATAAATATTTTTCTGTGTGAGTACAAACTGTTTTCTGTTCTCCATGATCAAATGTGCTCAATTTACAAGAACTAAAATTAACTGGTCATGTGTTATCTTATTCTGGTGTCATGCATGCATTTTTGTTGGCATATAATAATGTAACGCAATATAACTTTATAGTGATAAATAAGGAAAATGTCTAAAAGATAATTTGTGAGTAGTATGTTTATTTACCATTGTGGGTATCATTGGGGTCTAGGAGGCTTTTTCCCAATTTCCTGACCAACTTTTCTCAGGCAATTGGGAATGGGAAAATGGAAATAAATTACCAAGAATGGGCAGAAAGTTCCACCCAAAAGCACTAAATTAGATATGTTTTGATTTGTTTTAGTATGAATGAATATTTATCAAAGATAAATAGTTCTTGCAATTAACTTTATAACTGTCATCATTAAATTATATAATTATTGAATTAATCTGTGAAAAATTATTCATTTGGATTAAGGATGTTAAATTATTTGCATATTTCACTCTTGGATAAATAACATGGTGAAGGTTAAAATATAGTAGAAATAAAATCTTCTTCAATAATGGGATCATTGAATAAAAACTAACAAGAAGGTTTCTAATTCAATCATCACAACTTGCAAGTGATGGAAAATAGATTATTTTTTTTGTCAAATGATAATCTGATTTTCTTCATTTTCAAAAAGACTCATTCATTTTTTATTCATAATTGGAGAATTGGAAGTATTTTCAAATGGAGTTTTTAGTAATCTGAACAGAATATAATATGAATTATTTAATTATTGATTATGTTTTGATTACCAGATTCGAGTTGAATCCTGTAATGGGTGATTGTATTGTTTTTAAATAAAATATAATATATGAAAAAACAATTTACATTTTGACTTTATCTAACAGTTGTATACATACGCTTTATAGTTAAAATCTGCAAAGCGCATGTGCAACAGCTTAATGCTGTTTAGCTATTACAGTTTATAAAACATCGCGCTATATAAAATAATTGATTTACTAACAGTTGTATAATAAAAGATAATGAATTTTTATTTATGTATGTGTAGACGGAGTATTACTAAAAATGTGATATGTTTTTTTTTCTCCAGTCTATTTTTCATGAATCATATAGTAGAATAGGATTATCAAACATTACAATTATGAAAGGAGGACACATTTCATAAAAACCGTAAATATGTAGAAATATTAATAAATTTATAAGTAGAAACATTAAGTAAAAAAAAAAAAACTAAAATTTTAATCATATAAATTATTTTATTACAAACAATTATATATTTCTTTTATTATATATATGGAAGATATATAATATACAAAGATTATGATTATGGCCAACTGTTGAGTGCTGGTTCAGCATGAAATGCATCATTGAGTTATTTACTTTTGTCAGTTGCTGTATTCAGGCTACCTATGGGCCCACAGGGGCTGCTTATGGAAAGACTTTCAAACATGAAGTTTATGTCTCTCTGCCTTGTAGTTTAGATACTGGTTTATCAAATGCAAGCAACTGCTTCCAATTCAAACAGCCTTATGTGTGTACCTCTTTTACTTCTTTGTTCATTTAAGTTAATGTAGGCCTGATTATCATGAACCTCTCATGCCATCAGTCATCTCCCTATACTGTCTGTAATAATGAGTTTGTGTGCTTGTGTAACCACATTTACATCATGTAAATTGCACACATAGTATTTCTGACCTCTAATCACTTTTTCATTTGTTTTTAACTCAAACCCTTGAAAATGAAGAAAACCTTCACCAAAACAAGCTTAGTAGGTTGTCAGTCTTTAGTTTTAATCTTTGCATGAAGCATAACAATTATATAGATGTCTTGCATTGGTGGTCGAGAGGTCAGCATGACTGCCTTGTACTTGCAGGCAGTTACCCCATTTGCGGGTTCACATCCCGGCTGATGCTATGACACTAAAAAAAACAACAACAATCATATAGACTTCACTTGAAACTGGATTTGGCACAGGAATTTTATCTAGCAAGTATTGTATGTGTATGCAGTTCAACCGAGGGTACCCTTTCTATATGGAATTTTAAAAAGACATAGAAAATATGCTCTAAAATAGCTTGTTTTACACAGTCTGGCTACGATTTCATACTTGGGCAATTATTCATTGATGGTGATATTAATAATAATATCAATAGTAGTGATAAAACAGGAGGCAGTAGAAATATTAAAGATGAGTTGTTTTTTTTTAAATATAGCAACAAACTTTGGTACAATTTTTTAAAGGCCAGAATGTAGTATAGCATTGGTGGGCAAGGAGCTTCACATTTTAAGTTTGATATAGCAGATCTCAGTGAATTCATCTTCTGGAAGAAGAAAGTTTAATAGAATAGGTAAATGGTTAAGGAGAATGCATAGGATTGGATTGAGATGTAAAGTTTAATTTAGTATAATCGATATTTAGTTTTCCGCATGGTATCAATAAAGGTTCTAATGGTGTTAAAACTTTACTTTCACTATGAGGCCAATCCTCACTTTATTATTACCTATGCTCCAACCTTTCATTACAATAATTCAAAGAAAAAATTTTTTTATTTTTTTGCTAGATAATATTATAATAATTTCATTAAAATAATGAATTTGTCTTCTTGGAGACTTTACAGCACATGTTTGTGCAATTTCTAGACTTTAGCCAAAAGTTGTTGGAAATGATATTATTGGGGTTGTAATTGGTTTGTTGTTATTGAATTTTTGCACAACACATGTATTGACTTTCACAAACATCTTTGTTTAGGCAGAAAAATTACTAAAAAATAATATAAATGTATCCACATTCACAATAATAGCATTTAAAAAATTACATTACAGTTAGAAGACAGAATACAAATACAAGAGTTCATATTATATGTACAAGCACGGATTCATAGATGAATCATAGATTAGTATGCTCCAAGATTAAAGTGATAGTAACAAAAAATATATCTTAGTTTAATCATGCTATTAAACTTAAAATTGTTAATTTGATTTTCAAAATAAGGTATAAAATTATCTTAAGGAATGTATTATGGATAAAAGTAAGTCTATTATTTGGTTCACTAAAAAGAACCACCATGGTTAATTTTTTAACAATGATTTTACTATAAGTGATTTGATTTAAAAAATTACATATGATACCCTCTGCTTGGAAGAAATGCAGAGATTTGAAAGCAGAAGTTCAATAATTAACAATAAAGTTTAAAAATGATTGGTAGGGAAATTGCAACAACAGACATTTGCTGATCACAGATTCTTTAATTTTTTTTATGTAACTAAAACAACATATGAAGCAGAGAAACAATATCACAATCCTATTAAATCCAGAAATGGTGTTTTATTATATGACAACAATGATATTTTAAACAGATGGAGGGAATTTTTTGATCACTTTTTGAATAATGATATAAGACTTGAGATGACATCTTTTAGCTCTTTTCATTACAGTTCCAGTAATTTGCATTGCTTGTTTGCTTCAGAAATAGCATGGCAATTTTGACACTTTAGATCATTTGACTATTGTTATCTTAACTGATATTAACAGTGTTTTTAAATGTTAATTGTGCAGTGTAGAAATTATTTACAAATCTAAAAAAAATTTGAAAAGGTCAATATCTTCTAGCCAATCGAAAATCTTCAAAAGAATTTGTACTTTTGTTCATAAAAAAAGTACAATCTCTAAGGCATTGATGGTTTGGATTCTTTGAAATCTGTTTTCATAGCATTTGGGAAATTACTTCAAGAAAATTATTGGAATAAAAAAAAAATATGATTTTGTGCTGTTAATTAAATATTTCTGATCATTTTTACAGAATAATTGTTTAATAATTATTTAAAACAAAAAGAATATGTATATACATTTTGATTTTATTCTTATATGATTTATTTTTAAACAATATAAGTTAGTAAATTTGGCTATAATGTTAAGTATACAAATTATGGCTTGGGATGACTAAGCTTATATGGAAGTGATTGCATAACATAATTACCTATCAAATGAACATTATCTTAGAATCTTTTGTGACATCCTAAAAATTACAAAGCAATTTTAAGATTTTAAAAGAGAGTGTGATAGATTTATCAGAGATTCCATGCTTAAAAATAAAATTAAAATAAAAAAGATTTTGTTTATTTTCTGAAGACTGTTTTCTTCAGAATATTGAATGATATTTTATATTCTTGATTCTTATTATAACTCATTTTTCAATATTTGCAAAGTTCAAATATGATATTTTTAGAATGTTTTTTATTTGTATAAGATAAAGATTTTGTACAGAAATAAAAGGTTGAGAAATGACAAAAACTGCCACTGATTTAATGATAAAAAATGTTAGAATATGAAAGGGTTAATAATATATCCATTTTCATTAAGTGAAATTTGTAATCTTAAAAATAAAAAGACTGCTGGTCTTAATGAAATATACAGAGTTTTAATAAGTGGTGATGATGTATAGAATCATAAAGTTGTGCCATCTGATATTAAGGAGGCTTCTAATATTCTGATATTTAAAAATAAAGGGAATAGACCAGATTACTGAAATTATCATGCAATATCATTATTATTAAATGGTTTGCTTCAAATCATAGATGAATGATTATCAGTGATTCAATGTGTTTTTAAAAAATCAAGAAGCACTATAGATATGATTTTATTATCAGGAAAATGCAAGTAAAGGGTTGAGAACCCAAGAATAATTTATATATAGCTTTTATTGATTTGGTCAAGACATCTGATTCAGCTAATTGAACATATTTATAGCATTGTTTGAAATTAATTTATTGTCCACTAATGTTTGTTTGCATTGTACAGCTTCTATATGATGAACTAAGAGAAAAAGTCATTATAAGTGGAAAATCAGATATTTGAAATAAAAACTGGTGTTAAAAAATGATACATAGTTGCTTCAATGTTGTTTTTAATTTTTATGACCAATCATCTTTGAAACTGTTTATAAGCAGCTTAAGGCATTAGGGCTCAAGATATGATACAGGTTTGATGGTGAAATTTTTAATTTGAGTCAATCAAAAATTAAAACAAGAATGACATCTTTTTGAAATATAGATTTACAATATGCTGATGATGTTCTATTTTTGCCATTTCAAAAGATGATTTGCAGAATGTACTTAATATTTTAAATTGAACAAATAAAGACTTCCATTTAATAATTAATAGTCAAAATATGCAAGTTCCTTATCAGAAGTGATGGAAAACAAATCCTCATAAAATTTTAGCTTGGATGGTTATCAACTTGTAAATATAAGCCAATTTAACTATCTTAAAGAAGTTTTGTAATTAAACAGGCAAAACTCTCCATACAGTAGTGCCACCCTATGCCAACCAGAGTAATCAATGGATGCCAGAAGGCTTGTGCATAAAATCCCCATCTAGTACCTACTCATCCAATATCTCCAGACTAGTTTTTGGCTTGTGGCTTTCGTCAGTGAGGAGCCTTGGATCTGAGAGCACAGGGTGGCACTACTATATGGAGAGTTTTGCCTGTTTAATAACAGTTACGTGCTAGCATAAGAGATAGTGATCATGTGATAGTTTTATAATTAAAAAGGTGGATTTACACATTGAGGTGCACACAGATTCCACTATGTTGCTGCTGCTTTCATCAAGTAAAGAAAAAGCATTTCATCATAGGGAAATAACTACTGCTATTAAGTTAGCTGTATGTAGAATAACGTTTACTAATTTATTGCATAAAACTAAGATTTGGAAGACCCTATCAACATAATATAAGAGGATTAGAAAAGTTTCATATAAGAATGTTCTGCAAAATTAAAAAATATACAATGGCAAGATTATAAAGCCAATCAATATATTTCTCAAAATGTTGGATATGATATTATAGAATTCACAATTATAAAATCATATCTTTACTAAACTGGATATGGTAAACATATAAACAATTCAAGATTTCTTAAAAGGATATTTTAAGGTGAACTTGAGTATAGTTTTCATGAGAAACATAGACCCATTTACATTACATGGACTATCTTAAAAACATTATAAAGCGATACAATGCTGAGTGTTTTCATTGTATAGATAAGACAAAGAATATAATCCTTTGGAGAGTAACAATTAGACATGATGCTGAAATATTTCAGAAAAAAATTTTCTGTTGAAGAAAGTAAAATTCACAAGAACACAACAAATTAATAGAAAACTGGAACAACATGTTATATATGTATTTATGGTTCATAGATAAGTTTGCTTGTGTAGTCATTGCAAAACTCTTTTCTAAAGCAATTTTTTCTCTCTTGGAACCGGGATGGCCATACTCTTTCACAAGTAGATGATGTATATATGTTTAATTGTGTTATTTTAATATCAAATAAAACAAAGTGAAATTGCACATCATCATTGACATTTTTTTATGGATTAATTTACATGAAACCGGAAGTAAACATTGTTAAAGTACAGCATTTATAGTTTTTGTTTGAAGGTGGGAGAATAAAGGATAAAAGGGCAAATTATATGACATGCCCTCTTAATTTAGAAGGTTCGATAAACCTACAATAAAAATGTTTTTTTAAAATATATATATATTTTAATCGCGTCCTTTGACTTTTTTAATTTCCTGCCTTAAACAGACTAATAGTTATGATAAGCTTGTTAAATAATGTGATATTTATTTTGTAAAAAAAAAAAGTTTTTTTCTTATCAAATGAGACAGACCTAAAAAGACAAACATATCAAACTAACGGAGAGCCTAATTGATTGGGGGAGAAGACTTAAATAGATTTGCTTGTAATCCTTAAATAATTTATGTAAAATATAATATGAGTAATACATTAAACTTTTTAACAAAATATTACGTCATAGCTACTTTTATTACATTCTGCATATAAACTAAATAAAGTATCATATTTTAGTGGATTAATTTATTAAATAAAAATAATATATATTTTAGTTTTTTTAAATGTATATTATCATAAGAGCTTTGCAGTAAAGTCATGCCCATAATCTTACAAAAAAATTTATCTTAACGCTTTTTTCACAGTGTTAGCTAGCAGGCTTCTTTAGATATTCTGAAATTCCTTTCGATAATCTTTTGAGATCGGTAAAAAATCTCCTCCAGAATATCTGGAAAATTTCTACTAGAAACTATCATAGATTTTGTAAAGCACCGTGAAAAGAGTATTAAAAAAAGTTTGTTTCTTAGTTTTTGTTGTTATTTTATTTTATTTTTGTAAAGATTTAATGAAGCAATGCTGTAAGAGAGGATGAAGTTTTGGATATCATATCCAAAACCTGTGATTCAAATCTAAACTGAGAAAAACTGAGCTTTTTATGAGACTTTAAATAGACTTAAAATTGTTTTCTTTCAGGAAATCACAATATAGCATAGCGATTGAATGTCAGACTATGGAATGTAAGATTTTAGAATCAGTTCCTGTGTTAGCACTTGACCTTTTATGAACTGTCAAGCAATAATTTAAGAATGAATAGGTAACCAGTTAGTCTTTGCTAGATAATGAATTAAGGGGAGGGGGACCCTAAATCATTTTATAAGCCAGATGAGTAAGTTTTATTCTTTTTTTGTAATTGAGATCTGATAAATCTTTTCATATTCCAACTTATGTATACAATACATATAATAAATTAGCTGCTCTTTGTTAAAGTTTAAACAAATTATACCAGCAATTCACCAACACCATATTTTTATCCATTTTAACATCACACTGAAGGAAATATCCCTTGAGTTTCATAGAATAAACACCACTCTTCAATTTGTCTTATAGACCCACAACTTTGGCCTTCCAATATTCTCACTAACTGTTTTTATTTTATGTCACTCATATGATAAATGCATGTATGGGATGGATATACATTTATCAACGCTTGATTGTATATTTTTATTCGGTATATTGTGTAATACCGCTAACAGTATTTATGGTCGTTACAGTGTTTATTATTAAATGTTTGATATATTTATTATATAATTATGGTTGCTTTATTTATATTTTATTATATAAATGGTTAAGAAAATAAGAAGAAAAAAGTGTGAAAATTTATAACAGTGTTGATATGAAACTTGTAATAGAAAGATTTTGCAATTGATAAAAAATATACATTAGAACAGGTGATAGTATTATTACCATTTTATTTTCCAATTAATGTTATCACTCTGTTCTAATTACTGTACTCTCTTTTTGTTTGGTTGTCAATATCATCTTTTTATCAGTTGATTAGTTCTATAGTTTTTTAAGAAATTGCGAAAAAAGAAAAATATGTTACAGATTTTTATTATTCATTAATTGTAATTATAGTAGATTTGAACACAGATTTTCAAGCTCCCTTCATATTCACTTTATCTCATACAGCTGATATACATGACCACACACACATGACAACTATATTGGCATCAATAAGGATTTGGGCATTCCATCGTCAGATTTTCAGTGGTATGGATAACTTAAGAGATTGAAGGATGGAGTAGATTGAAGCCTGTCCAGCACTGATTATATGTGTGTGAGAGACGATGATCTGGACCAAATTATAAGTACTGATTTAGCACTAAATACTATACTGGATATCATTTATCTTTTTCACATGCGTGTAGTCATATGTATGAGATGTATGAGATAGAGCAGATAGCTGAAGGAAGCTTGGAAATCTGTGTTCAAATCCCCTATAATTACATTTCAACTCCAAGTATATAAATTATACTTGTATTCAAATATTATTTATTAAGTGGTAATTTTAAATCAGCTTGGTCATGGTTTCAAATTGTTAAATTTTCTGTTTGATAATGTAAAGACAGTCTAACTAAAAAAAAGTCAACCTGATCATTTCTTTCTAAAACGTAAGAAACTTATATTTATATCTTCAATGGTTCAAGAACAAAAATTAAAATGCAAACCAAGAAAGAAACAATTACTAATTGTGTGTGAATATACGTCAGCTGGCAGCCTCATAGTCATCTTCAATAAAAATGAAACTCTTTAAGTCTTTTTGCAATTGCATTTCTAACAGAGATAAAACAAAATTTATTACAAATAAGCAGTCTTCATGTAATAAAGATAGATATGAGAACTGATGACCTGGGCAAAATGACGACTGCTGGTTCAGTACGAAATGCATCTTGGGGATCATTTGTCTTTTATTGTATCTTTATTTATATAAAGAATAAAAAAGAAAGAGGATGTATTGAGATTATTAAAATAATCGCCAGTTTTAGAGTAGTTAAAATTGAAAATCAGTTACTGTACTTACCTTCTACCAGAAGCATAATATTTTTTTTATTTATTCTGAAGAACAAAACCCGTCGATATATATCTCATTATAGAACTTTTGTGTGTGTGTGTAAATTTAGGACTTTATGACAATAAAAGTTGTTAAAGCAAGATGGAATAAATTTAATCTTACAGTTTCTTTTTATTATTTATGAAAGATATTTAAAGCAAAATAACCACTTACCATATTAAAAATATTTTAGCAGAATATTATAAGAAGAGAGAGGGGACTTTTATTTTTATATTTTTATCATATAAAGTTAAAATTTTGTAAATTTTTGAGGTTATTTCTCCTTGATCCATTTTATTTAGAGATTTGTATGAAGGATACTCAAGGTTTTGATATTTTAAAAGCTATAAAATGAGTAGTATAAGTGAAAAAGAAAAAAGAAAAAAAAAGTTATTAGAAATATATACCTTAATAAAGAAGAATTTCTTTATTTACATAGATTGTAACAGGCTTAACAACTGCATTTATATATATATGTGGCATTCGAACTCAGACTTTTACATGACCCACAACTCTCATTGCCATCTTATATTGCTGACATGTATGTGATCAGGTGGGTCAGCAATATAAGATGGCACTGAGAGTTGTGGGTCATGTGAAAGTCTGAGTTCAAATCCCTCATATATTACATAGATTGTTTAAATTTTAAAGTTATAGAAAGAGTAGGTGTATCAATAAATATTATAAAGTTTACAAAAAATATTAGTTGTTAAAGAGACCATTCTTTGTATAATACATTTATATGCGTGATTTTTACTGTTTGAGATGTGAGTACTTTTTTTCTAAAATTTGTATGTTATTATATCTCAGAAGGACCTGGGATTGGATATTCATTCTGATGGTATTGTTTTTTTAAAGATAGAAATGTATTGTATTTATACAATTGCTCCATTAAATATTGTTCATTTTGATTCTCTTGATGATGAGAATTTCTTCAATGTTCATTAAATTAAATATGCTATGGGAATCAAGTTGTTATTTAGACATATACATCATAGAAGACAAATCCTCTATTTTGTTGATGTTTTCTGATTTTTTAAAGGTATAACAGAGATGAAAAATTCCTCATGCTTTGCTGAAAAATATGTGTTTTTAAAGATTTGATATATATTAGAAACATGAGATTTTTTAATCTCCTTTTGCAGCTAATAGAGATACATTTCCAAATCTCAAATTTATAGCAGAATTAAATAATCCTTCTGTCTGTAATAATGCTATCATAAATATAGTCTTTCTTAGATAAAGTATTGATAAATTTGTAATATCTAATTATTTACATCAGAGATGAATTTTCACACATCAAGTAGATATATAATTTAATCAATTACATTTATGCTATGGTGTAAAAAAATATAACATTAAAAAAACTTGTGTCAGTGACCTATCCTATATACACTGTATGTTTTGACATACTTAATAGTAATTTGAATGATCTTTAAATGTGACTGTTTGCACTCATAAATTATTTAATCTGCTTCTTGTTAAACTTTCAAGCCATTATTCATTGCCAAAATATTTTATAAAGAGGAGATATAAAATAATTTTAGTTATTAGTGAAAAAAGAAAATAATTTTTCTAAGTGTTTTGAATCAAAACTGATGTGTCAATAATTACTGTTTATAATTGTTTAATTAATTTTGTTTGTTGTTTAATTTTGATTAATACTTTTTACAACATAAACTTTAAAAATCAGTATATCTTTTATGATTATAACAATAATTGATAATATATCTCTTATGTTTCATACTTTGAGGTGAGCATAGCGTATCAGGCATATGTTCAATTGAAAAATTTAAAAGACTGTCTAAGAGGAGAGATGATTAAAGTCTTGATCTAATTATTGAAGAGGATAAGGATATGCATATAAAATCATTATAGAATATTTCAAGATTAAATGGGAAATACAATGATTTCAATATATATTCTAATGCATTCTTTTTTGATGTGTAGTTAACCCAACTGATATTAATTAATTAAAAATATAGTTATTTGAATCTTACTTCTTATGGGCTGCTAATCCCAACATATTATTACTATGATAGTACAGCTAATGAAAACAACTATCTTTGATCATATATATTTATTCTGGAAAACAATCTCATAAATATAAATCACCTTATATAAGCTTACCAAAAATTGTATCATAGAAGGCATGAATTTATATTAGAAGTCATATAAAAATAGATGATCATCATTCTTAATTCCTTTAACTTCCTTATACATTTTGTTCTTCATCCAACATGTAATGTCTCATTTAGTTCCAATACATAAATTTGGCTTTGCCAATGCATGGATACATTCTTATTCCATAATTATAACAATAAATCATGATATAAATTTTGATATTCTAATGCATATCTTAGATCATATTCAATACTTATAATTTGGGTTGACTCAATTCATAATTCTTGTCCAAACTCCATTTCATATAATTTAGTAACTCGCTGTGGTGCTTTAACCTTTTTGGTACTTTCTATTAAATATAACTTAATATGTGGTTTTATCCCTTGATCATTCTATTACAATGTATTGTGATGGTGACTGATGATGATCAAACCCATCACAAATTTTGGTCAGTTAGCACCGTATTTAAGAGTTAGTTGACTCATAAAATGTAAAAGTATAAATATAATTTAAAAACCAAAAGGCCATTTGTGGGTGATATATATTCACACACATATTTATATTGTAGTCAAAAAGGTAGTACAATATTTGCATATTGCAACTATTTTTATTTGTGATATTAATTTTTGTTAACAAATTTTTTTTAATGTATTTGCATTTTTTTTTATCTAAGATAAAATAAGAAAAACTAATTAAAACATATGTTAGTTTGTTTTAATTACAATTATAGATAATAAAAAAAAACGATGATTTCTTTCATTGTCTTTGATACAAATATTTAATAAAAAAATAAGTGTTTAATATGTCAGAGGATAATTATATACGTTGTCATAAAATTCTTGGTAAGGATTTATCTCTTTGATATAATTTTTTTAAATTATTTTTTTTAATGTGCCAAGAAATTATGTCAAAATTTATAAAGTGTTGATAAAATTCTTGAAATTCCTTTTTGTAAAAATTAAAAGATTCATTTGTGAACTGAGAGAAAAATAAATTAATTGCAATCAAAAAAAATATCACATTTTGTTCTTTTGTGTGTGTATTGTATAAAAAGAGTCGGTGAGCATCATCAGTCAGCAGTGATAGGTCAGAAGTTCAAAGTCAGAATAAGAAGAAAGTGAGTTACCAGAGTCAGTGAATGATTAGTGATTGGGACAACTATATTGCAAAAACAAAAGAAAAAATTAGTAAAAAAACCATTGGAATCCACTGAAAAAATGTTAATGCAGCTAGAAGTTAAGTAAACTAAACAGAATGGAGTAAAAGTTCACCAGTTATTCCAGATCTAATCCTCAAATAATCACCATGTGAACTGTGTCATTAAGCTGAAACTCTGCCTAGTAAGAAAAATAACAATCAAAATTGTCCTTTTCTCCTGTTTGTTGCTGCACATTTTGTTTTACTTCAAAAGAACAGGGAGAAATAGTCATCATCGAAGCCAGCATTATATACTGTCTCATATGAATAATTATTGCAGATGAGTCTTTTAAATATTTAGAGAAAACAGAAAGGAAATGCATACACCCCCCCCCCCATTTTGGTCTAAGTAAGAAAAGAACATTTAAATTTATTACTTGTTTTGGTTTTATGTTTTCTTTCTTGTTATTTGTAGAAATATATAATGATTTAAAAAATTAATTGTCTTATCTAAATTAAGCTATATGTATAGGAATGTATCTATATCATTTTTTTAAAACTTTTATTTATTTGTTAATGTGTAGAAAATCCTGAGTTAAAATATAATCTATCTTGCTGATATTTTTTGCTGTATATATATTGTTTGTTTATATATTTGTGTATTTATATGCCCATGATCTTCTGTATTAGTTAGACAATAAGAAATGAATAGAAGAGAGGGGGTGTTCTCTTATTGCAAAGTAATGTATTATAGATTAGATTTTTTTTCTTTTGTGTTATCTTTATTATATTTTTTTTTTTTTAATATTTCTAGTTAAGATTACTAAAATAAGTTTTTTGTTGTACTTAATCAAGAATTGGTGTTCAATGTTTTACTCACTTCATTCTATAGTTAATATGAATAATATGTGAATTTATTGTAAGATAGGCTATTCATCCTGAGAATTAGGTAATAGAGCTAGCATATAAGATAACCTATAAAGGAATGTTGGTTGCATCTCTCAATAAGAGTCTTGTAGGTCATCTTTCTATGACTGTGGTGTTAAAACTTTATTTGGCTAAGCTTGGCTGATCTAGGAGGAGATGGTTATCCAAATAGGGTGATTAGGAAATATAGCTGATGGCTGTTAGTTTAATCCCATATTTTAACAATATAATTAGTGAAAATAATTATTTCACTCTGCCTTATTTTCTATTCAACAATATATCTTTTTAAAATAATTACAATCTTTTTACACCTTTTAAGCAAAAATATTTATTATTATAATTACAGTTTCAACTGTTCCTCACAGCCTTCCTCAGATCTCATTCGATTTCTCTACTTTCCCCTTTCCACCATTTTATTTCACTATGACTGGTAGGATAGTTCTCATTACAATATGGATATATGTAAGATTCAGAAAGATAAGTAGTTCCTAACTGACTAATTACCTAAATACATGTCTAAAAATATTAAAATTTTTATAATATAATTATAAAATACAATATAACAATTCGTCAAAATACTGGAAATAAAACTACTTTGTATTTTCTTTCTATGATGAAATAATATTTATAATAAAAAAAGACAAAATACTCATTTCGGACACTACTAACATGAGAAGATGGATAAAAATATATAAGACATAGATTATATTAAAAACATTTTGTTACAAAGTGACTCGTTAATTTTTATTACTGAACTATCAAAATATTGGATATTCAGTTATGTAATGGATCTTGGAATTATTGAAGTTTTGGAGATCTTATTACCTAATAATGTACAAAAACATAAACGTAGAAATTGTGATATAAATATTTAATATAATTACTTAACAGGTAACATTTATGAATGTTGCAAAGTTTTATTGCTATAATTGTACACATATAGTATATATAGTAACATAAAAAAATTATAATTTTTCAATTATTTTAATAGTATTACAACTATATGTATATTATTTAATAAGGATATATTATCTAATTAGAAGCTTGCTAAAATTTTCAATATTATTAACGTAGTTATTAAAATAATCAGAAATTCAAAAATTAATTTAAAAAATAATAATGTATAAAACACAGATATTAAGCTTTATTATAAATGAGTAAATATTTTAAAGACTTGATTTTACTGACATCTATATTTAAAGAGAAGAAACAAAACAGGCAATAAATAACAAATTAGATTGATAGAATAATAAAGTGCAATTATTATGTTGGAATAAATTATTTCAAATTAATATGTTATTTTATATCTACATTTTATTTCTTGCTTAAACCAATTTTATGAAGCATATAAGTTCTGGGTAATTTGTTTTATTATTAATAATTTTGTTTTTGTCATTTTTTAAAAATATATAAACAAAATAAAGTATATATTTACTAAAACAAATCCAATTATTCAAGTCTTTAATACGTTTATAGATGTAGATGATAACAATCAATGCTTAAGCTATCAACAATCTTAACCTATACTCAAGGCAATGTCCTTTAACAATAAAAGGGGTACCATCTTATATATGATCTGATATATTTATATAGACACTAAATATTGCAATATTAAGATTGTTGATAGCTTGAGCGCTGATTGTTATCATAAACAAAATAATAATGTCAATGCAAGATTCTTCAAGGATATGCATAAATATTTGAGAACTATTTTTTTGGCCTGAATTTGTATATAGTCTATTTTTTGAATAAAAGGAACAAAAATGCTTACTTTCATCTGTAATCTAGCTTTGAACAAATTATGATTAGACAATTACTGAGCTTGAAGAGAAAATTTGAAATTAGCATAATCAATCGTTTCATAAATAAATAATAAAACAAATAAAACTATTCCAATCGATTACATCCTCAAACAATAATCATATACTATATTGTAATGGATGCTTCAAAACACCATTACAAAATTGAAGTTCTATAGGGGTGAAGAAAACAAAATAATTTTTTTTTATGAGATTTTGTTTGTAAAACTTGATTAAAAAAATTTTTTTTAATGTTTGTACAAATATATATGTATGTACGTGGGAATTGTATTTTAACCCCACAGCTATATTTGGTTTTTAATTTTGAAAAAAAAAAGGAGAAAACTAAGATTAGTCTTGCATTGGTGGTCGAGAGGTCAGTGCGACTACCTTGCACTTGCAGGCAGTTGCCCGGGTTGCGGGTTCGCGTCCCGGCCGATGCTATGACACATAAAAACTAAGATTAATTTTTTTTTTAAAATTTATGTAAAAGTAAATTGTATAAATAAATTGCTTTTCAGATTTGGGATTTAGATTGATAAGAATAATTAGAAAGACAGAAAACAAAAAGAAAAGAATTTTTCATTAGTTAATTCCTAGATCTGTAAAGGGAAATTTATTTCGTTAATTAGATAACTACTGTTAGCTAGATAGAGAATTTTATAAATTTTAATTAAAAAGAAAAAGTTTTGTAATTGGTGGAGATATGATTCAGCTATAAAAGGCTTAATCAGGCCATTGTATTATCTTTTCACTAACTCTGAGATACTTCCACCAACTCTGAGAGATACTTGCACAAACTATTCCTGCCAAAAATTTTTGGAAAGAACGATTCCAGCATATTCTGAAAGCTGATTCGGTAATTATTCTACCTAGAATGAACATTAAATCTACCATAGATATAGTTTCCTCTACCATGATGTGCTAAGCTTTTTGCCAGGACAGATTCATGCTTCATGTGTCTCCATATTAACTGCCTATAATGCCATAAGAACCGGCTACAAAGAAACCACTAACCGACTGGCCTAAGCCTAATGTCAGGGAATCAGATTAAAGGACAATATTCAAGAAGTCGAGTGCACTAGCGTTTAACTAAATTATTAAGGTATCTTATGTTCCACAATTTAAATAATTTTGTTGTCTTAGATTTGTTTTCTTTTTTGAATATAAATGTTTTTCAAGTTGTATCTTATGTAATTTGTTTTCTGTGTGCTTGATTTTTTTTTCCTTTTTAATGAGTGCTAGTTTCAAACCTATTACTGTCTATCCTATTTAAGTCTTAGTAAGTAAAATAGTATAGTTTTATTCATAATCTCGCATTCCTTTTTATTATAGAAAGCAGTCTGGATATTACAGACTATTTTAATTGACTTCTGGCTCGTGACCCATTTTATTATTAGTTCTACTTATGTCGAGAAACTATAATTATTTATAATAGACTATTATGAAATATAATAGTTTTTAGTTTTATTTCTTCAAGCTTCCAATTCATTTATTAGGGGCACGTATGATCGTTTTAACCCTCTCAATAGGTAGATCGTGAGCTCCTAGCCTGTCTCAGTCAGAGGGAGGTCAATCGATTGAAAGTAATAACTTTCAACACTCTTTTTATTATTATTAATGTTTTGGAAGTTACCTTTGCATTTCTTCTGTTTTGACATAAGCTTGCATAAATCTCAAATATGGAGATCCAGCCTTTTCCTAACTATGGGTTATAAGCAGGAAGCTAACCTCCCTTTTCTTATGTGAGGTCACTGTATACTAATACTTCTGCTACTTCCAGTATTTGGCACTCTTTCACGCACAGGAAATCACTCTCTAAGCCATATAAAATATTTTAGTTTAATTTTGACGAATGTACGAATAGTACATTTTAAGTGTGTTTTAAAGCTTATTATTTGGAATGTTTATTTAATCATACCCATAATAAAATTATTTATTCTTTTTTTACTTGGCTGATTTTGTTTTCTGTTGCTATCTTTCCAACTTTCTGAACAAAACATAAGATATCAGTTGCTTGATTGAGCTAGTCCGGCGCATTCGGGTTTGTATATCCTGTCCACCCTTAAAATAAATTTCTAGTTCCGAATTTCGAACTAGTGGCGCCCTTGTGGTCAGTATATGCGAATCCTAAAGCTTTTGTCCAGTACAATATTTTCTTTGAGATCTGCAGTAAAGCAAGATTCGATTTATTAATTTTGCCAAAATTTAATAGATATAAGTTATACATAGCATGCATATGTTTGCTAATTAAATCTGAAATATTTTTTGGCAGCTTTCATACAATGTCAAATAATCCACATATAAAAAAGAAGAGGAAAATGATATCTTTGGATATTAAAATTCAAATTTTATATTGTCTTGCAACCAGAGTAGGAGCATCACCTGTAGGAAAGCATTTGGTTTACATGATTGATACTCTGCCCAATTTTTATATTCATTAATTCTTCATGTTTTTCAAATGAATTTATGTTCCTAAAGATTTTTTATATGGTTTATTTCATTATTTTCATTGATTTCTTAGATCTCAAACCAATCTTCTAATTTTTCATTTATGCAATATACTTTTTTACATGATTTTTTTATACATAATTATTTGGAAACTAATCTAACATGTGAAAACAGAATTAGATGTATAATATGAAAACAAATACCTACAATAGAATTATAAATATAGTAACTTATTTTATAGCAAATACACTACTGATACCTATTATTAATTGACTACAGTATAGTAATTTATCACCAACATATCTTGGTCATACTGTAATAAGCAAACATCACAATTAAAATATAAATAATTGCAATTACATTATTAATTTATGTTTTCAGCTTAGCATTATTTACTTCAACCTTGTACTGATATATATTTTCCTATTTGTTGTTAATAAACATTTAGAACTAACTATTAGTGCTGCAATGTAGGGAAGATAGGATACCTTTTCACACCCACAATAATTGTTATTACAAAGTTACCAGCAGATTGATACAAATGTGAAAAGGCGCAGTAGATCTAATAAATGCTCCATGTTGCAGGACTAATACTAAAGTAACATTAATTTTTGTTATCTTGTTATAGTCAAATAATTATAGCTTCTATAGGTTTGATAATCAGAAATTTAGGCATGTATAAAAATGAGAAATTAAGTCATCCATTTTTTCAAAAGAATAATAAACCACTTTATAATTTATATTCTACTTTTAAAATTGAATGATTTGGTTTTTGTAACTTTTATAAAACAGACAAAACTCACTATACGTATTGCCATGCACAGCAAGCTAGAGCAATCAATGGATGCCAGAAGGCTTGTGCATAAAATCTCCATCCAGTGCCTACTCATCCAATATCCCCAGACTAGTTTCTGGCTTGTGGCTTTCACCAGTGAGGAGCCTTGTATCTGAGAGCACTGCACCTAGGTCTTACGATCTAATGCAATCCTCCAGTAGCCACCTTTTATCTCCACTTAACTACAAAACTATGAGACTTAAATTAAGAACACCTTAATGTTTTCAATCCAAGCCCATTAGCTTATATAGTCATATGTGTCTGAACTCAGTTCAGTACCCATATATTTTGGTGTCTTTGGTTCTTTAATAACCATAGGCACCACTATCCTCTTAGGCAGGATTGGTTTTAAGCCAATAAAAAATCACATGACCACCACTTTACTGTAACTTTATTGTCTATATTTCTTCAGAACACTATTTAAACAAATAAATTAACTGATTTCTTATTCTGTACAGGATAATTGAAATTTTGATTATTGTTTTTAATGTCTTTAAAAAAATACTACTTACAAGAATTTTCATCTATTTATGTATTATTTTGCTTTCTTAAAATTTATTCTGAAAGCTTGTAATCACTATCAATTGTTTATTGAATAATATGCATATTTTTCATATACATACACATATAAAGTTTTTTTTCATATATCTACTTAAATAAATTTTTTATATATATAAAAGCACTTACTATTATTATTATTTTTTTTGATAAATTCTATTAATTATCTATGCTTTCGTTTAATTTAGAAATTCATTATTTTGAAATAAAGCTTTCATCATAAAAAGTGGTCTGCATAGTTTAATGGAATGATAAATTGGAGGATTCAAGAACTGAAGATCTGTTCAATTGTATTATTTCTGATTCATGAACCTCATATAACCTTCTGATCAATGAGCCATCTGATCATTTAATTTTACTGTTTAATGAGATGAGGGACTTGAAAATTAAATATTCCAGATCAAAGTTTAATCTATGACTTACAATGGCTTTTGAGTGATGGCCCATTTGATGATTTAATATACTATGTGATTTAGCATAACAACAGAATATATCCTCAGAAGATAACTAACCATTCAATTTTTAGTTAAAAACCTCTTAGTGCAAAAGTAGCACATCTGCATTTCTTATCTATAAACTGGATTTACATCTAAAATGAGTTAACTTGATACTTTTTTACCTGTATGGTTTATTGCAATAATAAAGTGATGGGATCAAAAGATAGAGATCTATGGACTGAAATTTAACGTCATCATTTTAGTACTTGAACATCATATCACATCCTGATTAATAAATCATTCATAATTCAGTTATTTATTTTCTTAAATTCTAATATAGTTCTAAATATAAATGGTTAAAATAAATTGTGTTAAGAGAATGGCAATGCAGTGTTACTGCCAATAATGATCAAGTGGCGACATTTGGAACTATTATTTCATTAATTATGCCAAAACTCAAAAAATTTAAAATTTGAGCATTTGAATACACACATGCACCATACCATATTTGTCAAATAAAAGTTACAGAAATTAATTAAAGCTATCTATTTAATTAAATAGTATGCTATGGTGAAAAATGTTTTAAATAACAATCATTATTTAATAGTTGCAATTTTTTTTTCAAAATACCACATAGAGATATTTTAAATAACACTTCTTAATTATCTATTATGTATTATAAAAAACATCATGACTGAAGTAAGATTGCATGTCTTGCTTTAAATGGATTCACCAAAGAAATAATCCCAATGTTAAGCAGTATTCATTCACACAAATAGTTTATCAGAATCAATAGTTCATCACCATCATTCTTTCAAAATGACTCATCAAAAATCATACTGATGATATTTATTACTATTAGAAATAATTTTCTTAGTGTTGATTTACAGTACATTGCCGAATGATTTGCTCTTAATCTATATTTGAATATATCTCTCAAATCTGTAGATGAAGGGTTTCTTGAAATTTTCTGTATTGTAAAAATATTAAAGGACTTTGTCATGAACATAAATATGAAGTAAATTGCTTCACATGAACAAAGGTGCTATATTTAACTGTAATGGAAGTTTAATATCTTTAATATAATTATTAAAACTAATTTAAGGGAATTAGTTCTGCATAATTTAATGATGCCCATATAAATTTATGCCGAATAGATTTAAAGAGCTCAGTTACAATCCAGTCATTTCAATAGTCTGTCTTCCGTCATATATATTAGGGCACTACTAATTTTATAAGAATTAAACTTTATTAATGTATTAAAATTAGTTAAGAATGTTTTGATTTTTATAGACAACAAAACAATCGCTACTCATAGGACATTTAGCTAGTGGGAAAACAGTCTACATCTTTCAAGTTACACATAAACATAGAACTAAATGTATACATACTGTAACGGAATATATGCCGTTACATTATTTTAAAATGAAAATAAAAAGATCGTAAATAAAATTTGATTTATTAAAAAGAAAAAAAAAACTTAAAAAACTGAAAATTAAAAGTTGTTTAATATATATAGATCGCATGATGGACAACTTTAAAAACTTTTAAAAATTAAAAATATTTGAAAGTAATTTTTTTTTTTTGTAAAAAGTAAAGATATAAAGATTGATATTTTAAAAATAGAAATAATGTTGATTTCTATAGTCTTAGAAAATGGAAATGATTGTCTTATTAATTAAATGATTGTTCAAAAGCAAACTACCTCGTGAGGCATGTAAAATAAATTAAATGGTCAGATAAGAGAATACAAAGGAATTAAATGACCAATCCAAACACGAAAACAACAGCACGGACCATAACTGAAACACGAATGGATTAGTGACGTCTTGCTCGTTGAATCTCAAGATCTAAGGATAAGAGACTAATAAAAATATAAAAGCCAAATTATTATTATAATTGTTATCTGAGAGCTGATTATGAATAGATCGTTATAACTAGCTATATTGCAGATTTTCACGATGTGGAAGTCTGCAATAAATTTAATTTTCCGGACAACCAGCTGAAGCCTCTGGATGACAGTTCCTGACCAAATGCATGGCAAGTCACAGTTTCATTTCAAAGAAGGACAAAATCTACTAAAGTGATCACGAAGATGGACTTCTCAATCTATTAAATCCGTAAAGTATGAACTATTGTATCTATCTAATAACTTTCCTAAAATTGCAAGTAATTAATAACTGAAAATAAGAACTCTTATCTAACTTAAAGAATGCAAATTCAATTATTGATATTTTTTTTATGTAAATGTTTAAGCAATCATTTCCAGTTCTTTTTTTTTGTGTGTATTATATTTTAACTAAAAATGTATTAAATTTAAAGTTGTTTATAGACGCTTGCATGGATTCGTTTGCGGTTAATTATATTTTGGTTTTCATATTTGATCAAAATATATAGACATTCGATAAATAATGATACCTTACGGTGAGTATCGAAATGTATTTATTCGGATGTCTTTTAAGTTATTGGTGACAACGCAAGTATCTTACGGTTGAATACTATTGGGTTACTTATAAGTTTCCCTCTGCGATTGTCGGCATCAATAATTTTGTATTTTGGTCATTTATGTTTATTTGAAATGTTTTTGACCATGGAATCTATGTAAGCGATCTATACCCAACATTTTAAAGCAAATCTGTGCGATCTATTTAAAATAGTAATTTAAATTTTTAAAAAAAAAAAATATTAATGTTAAAATCTAAAAATAAATTTAATCTTCAATTTTAAATGTGCGTTAATAAAAATCTATTTGTGTGTTAATTACTGGCAGTGGCTTCTTTTGTTTTATTGTTCTAAATATTTAATATATACTTTGAGAATAGAAGTCTATTGAAACTTATAAATGTTTTAAAATCTCTGCTACTCCCTGAGCTAGTGACATGGGCTAACGACCGGATGCAAAATTTAAAAAAAAAAAAAAAAAATTTTTTTTTTTTTTTTTGACTTACGTATCTGCCTACTTTATAAATTTTTCTAGGTTCAAATGCCTAGATGGCGCCCCGTAGTGCAGTTTACGTAAGTCTCCTTCCCCGATCGTTAAAATGGACTCCCAACGTGGCACGATCTTTAATAAACAACGAGTGCCCTGAGAATGTTAAAAATAAATTATGCCAGTAAGATTTTTCTTTAAAAATGAGTATATACATTGAAAATGAAGCCCGTAATATTTTTTCTGAAATCAGAATATATTGTTTGTATTATATAAAGTTATGAAGTTTGTGTAAAAAGTACTGCCAGTAAGAAAATTGCGTATATGTAGAAATAAATGCGAGGAATAAAATGTAACAATTAATATAAATCATAATTTAATTAAAAAAAAAAAAAAAAAGTCTAAAATCACGTAACTTCTTTGACTTGCCTAAGTTAATAATGAAATGTAGGGAAAAGGGAACACTTGAGGGAGGAGGTGTAATCTCAGCTGGGGTGAAAAGGAAAGAATAGTCAGCATTTTTTCTTGTAATTACTAACCAAAGTTTTGTCTTTTAAAAAAAAAAAAAATTAGTATAATCAATTTGTGTAACGTCATTACTAACACTAAGTAAATTCTTTTTTTTTTTTTTTAATGTTTTTGTTTTTGAGGAAGTTTACTGATATGTAACGGAATATATGCCGTTACATTATTTTAAAATGAGAATAAAAAGATCGTAAATAAAATTTGATTTATTAAAAAGAAAAAAAAAACTTAAAAAACTGAAAATTAAAAGTTGTTTAATATATATAGATCGCATGATGGACAACTTTAAAAACTTTTAAAAATTAAAAATATTTGAAAGTAATTTTTTTTTTTGTAAAAAGTAAAGATATAAAGATTGATATTTTAAAAATAGAAATAATGTTGATTTCTATAGTCTTAGAAAATGGAAATGATTGTCTTATTAATTAAATGATTGTTCAAAAGCAAACTACCTCGTGAGGCATGTAAAATAAATTAAATGGTCAGATAAGAGAATACAAAGGAATTAAATGACCAATCCAAACACGAAAACAACAGCACGGACCATAACTGAAACACGAATGGATTAGTGACGTCTTGCTCGTTGAATCTCAAGATCTAAGGATAAGAGACTAATAAAAATATAAAAGCCAAATTATTATTATAATTGTTATCTGAGAGCTGACTATGAATAGATCGTTATAACTAGCTATATTGCAGATTTTCACGATGTGGAAGTCTGCAATAAATTTAATTTTCCGGACAACCAGCTGAAGCCTCTGGATGACAGTTCCTGACCAAATGCATGGCAAGTCACAGTTTCATTTCAAAGAAGGACAAAATCTACTAAAGTGATCACGAAGATGGACTTCTCAATCTATTAAATCCGTAAAGTATGAACTATTGTATCTATCTAATAACTTTCCTAAAATTGCAAGTAATTAATAACTGAAAATAAGAACTCTTATCTGACTTAAAGAATGCAAATTCAATTATTGATATTTTTTTTATGTAAATGTTTAAGCAATCATTTCCAGTTCTTTTTTTTTGTGTGTATTATATTTTAACTAAAAATGTATTAAATTTAAAGTTGTTTATAGACGCTTCCATGGATTCGTTTGCGGTTAATTATATTTTGGTTTTCATATTTGATCGAAATATATAGACATTCGATAAATAATGATACCTTACGGTGAGTATCGAAATGTATTTATTCGGATGTCTTTTAAGTTATTGGTGACAACGCAAGTATCTTACGGTTGAATACTATTGGGTTACTTATAAGTTTCCCTCTGCGATTGTCGGCATCAATAATTTTGTATTTTGGTCATTTATGTTTATTTGAAATGTTTTTGACCATGGAATCTATGTAAGCGATCTATACCCAACATTTTAAAGCAAATCTGTGCGATCTATTTAAAATAGTAATTTAAATTTTTAAAAAAAAAAATATTAATGTTAAAATCTAAAAATAAATTTAATCTTCAATTTTAAATGTGCGTTAATAAAAATCTATTTGTGTGTTAATTACTGGCAGTGGCTTCTTTTGTTTTATTGTTCTAAATATTTAATATATACTTTGAGAATAGAAGTCTATTGAAACTTATAAATGTTTTAAAATCTCTGCTACTCCCTGAGCTAGTGACATGGGCTAACGACCGGATGCAAAATTTAAAAAAAAAAAAAAAAATTTTTTTTTTTTTTTTTTGACTTACGTATCTGCCTACTTTATAAATTTTTCTAGGTTCAAATGCCTAGATGGCGCCCCGTAGTGCAGTTTACGTAAGTCTCCTTCCCCGATCATTAAAATACATACCCAATTTCCATTTCCAATGCCTTTATTGATGTGTTCAATAACAAATTTAAAGTTCCTCATTGTTATAGTGAGATTGAATATGTTACTTTTTCTTTTGCCATTTTGTCATCTGCAGATATTTTCTGAAAGATAGCATTTTTAGATAGTTTATAATTAGTCATATGCTACTATTATAAAAAAGACAATTTAATTATTACTAGCTGCAATATTACATGATTTTCTTATATGTTCGCTTATATTCTTCCAATAGAATCATCAAAACATCACATGATCACCATTTCTTATGCTTACCCATGCTATTAATAAAAGTACCAAACTCTCCATACAGTAGTGCTACCAAGTGCAAGCCTTCATAATCAATGGGTGCAGAAAGGTTTGGTTATAAAATCCCTATTTATTGCCTACTCGTCCAACATCCCCAAACTAGTTTCTAGCTTGTGGTTTTCATCAGTGAGGAGCTTTGTATTTGAAAGCACTGCACCTAGAACTTAGGATCTAAAGCAATGCTGCAGCAGTCACCTTTTATCTTTTTGGTTAACTATAAAACTATCCTGCCCTAGGATAATAGTGACTGTGGTTTTTGAAAAACCAAAGACATCAAAATATATAGATGCTAAACTGAATTCAGATCAACATGACTATACAAACAAATGAGCTTGGGTTACCAACATTTCATCTGAGGCTCCTAGATTTATAATTAACCAAATAGATAAAAGGTAACTGCTGGATCTAGGTGCAGTGCTTCAGTGAGGAATCTTGGATCTGAGAGCACTGCAGCTAGATCTTAGGATCTAAGGCAACCCTCCAGCAGCCATGTTTTATTTCTATATAACTACAAAGGTATGAGTCTTAGATTGAAAACCCTATAATATTTTCAATCCAAGCTCATTAGCTTATATAGTCATATAGATCTGAACTCAGTTCAGTACTTATGACTATATAAGCTAATGAGCTTGAATCGAAAATATTATAGTGTTTTCAGTTCAAAACTCATAGTTTTGTAGTTAAATAGAAGTAGAAGGTGTCTACTGGAGGGTTGCATTCGATTTTAAGATCTACCTGCAGTGCTCTCAGATCCAAGGCTCCTCAATGATGAAGGTCACAAGCCAGAAACTAGTCTGGGGATATTGGATGAATAGGCACTAGATGGGTATTTTATACACAAGCCTTCTGGCATCCATTGATTACTCTGGCTTGGACTGAGTAACAGTTATAAGCAAGCATAAGAAGTGGTGATCATGTGATGTTTATTGGCTTAGTCTGGGGATGTTATATGAATAGGTCCTAGATAGGATTTTATGCATAAACCTTCTGCATCCATTTCCCCTAGATAGGGTTTTATACACAAACCTTCTGCATCCATTGATTATGAAGAGTTGCACTTTGTGGCACTACTGTATGGAGAGTTTGTAAATGAAAATTTCATTTTAAAATGAAATATTTTACTATATAAAATTCCCAATCCATTTTTTTTGTTTAGAAATACATAATTATACTCTCTTGCATAGTTTATCACATTAATATCATTTAGATTAGTCTTATACATTAAAACTCCATGATTAATTTTATATTTTAGAATTATTCTTTGAATACTCTTGTCATTATTATTATTGTTAATAAGGCTTTCTAAAATAGAAATAATATTATTTAATTTTGCATCCTGACTCTGAATTGTAGCAAAATGATCATAGTCTTGGACTATCAATTCATCCACTGCTATATTCAGGTTACTCACAATAATATGGTGAGTGATTGGGTGTTAGGGTACAATACAGACAGGGTGGCAGCTAAGAATATTAGCTGGAATATTTAATTCCCCAACATACATGTTGCTATAGTTGAATTGATGTAGATATAAGCTTCACCTAATAAGTCTCTCATTATTGAGAGAAATTTTGTTCAAAAACTTCAAACTTCTATGGTCTTAAAAAAGATCACTTTGCAACCTTGCAAGAATTGGCATAGTTTTTGAAATGCCCAAAACAGCTAGCACTTCTTTTTTCATGATGGAGTAGTTCAGTTCAGCTCCTTTCAAATGCCTACTTAAAAGTAGAGAACTTGGGGGTCCTGATTATCATTAAGTTGATATAATACCACTCCTAGATCATAGTGACTAAATATCTGTTTATACATAAAATTTCCTTTTTAAAATCAGGATAATGGAAAATGACCTTCTTAAGAAAAGTGGCCTTGACTGTGTTAAATTCTTTAGTGTGGTCAATGGTTCTCCATCTCTCAGATTTTTAAAAAAGTGCATATAATTGAATAGTATCTCTGGAAAAAAACCTCTAAATGATAATAGTCAAATAGACCAAGAAAAGATGGAAATTGCTTTTTGGTCTTAGGAATGGAGAAATCCCATACAGCAGCAATCTTTTCTGGATGATGCTTGATCCCATAAATATTGACTAAATGTCCCAAAAAGTGATTTCTTCTGTTGCCTTACTGCACTTCTCCAGATTGATTTTTATATTTTTGGAAGAAGACTCTTGGAAAAACATCTGTAAGTGTTCCAGATGCTCTGCTAAACTACCTGAGGCAATAACAATGTCATCTATGTACATGATGATTTTCTCTTAATTGTTTCAAAAAAATCATGTCAAGGCATCTGATCAAGCCAGCACCACTGTTAACTAGACCAAAGGGCATCTCCTGAAAATGGAAAGCTGTATATTTTTGGTCTTCCTCATGTAGTGGTATTTGCCAATAACTGGCTGTAAGATCAAATGTGGAGAAAATTGATCTTGAAGAACTCATGCACTGGTGGAGGAATATCATGCTCAGGGACAGTCATCTGATTTAGCATCTGATCATCCAAACAAACTCGAATAATGATATCCTTTTTAACAATAACAAGATTAACATAAACAGAAGGGCACTTATGATAATTTTCCATTCTAACATTCAGTCAATTTGACATTGTATCTCCTCCTGATATTGGTAAGGAATGGGGTACATTTTCTGCTGGAAAAGCTGCATCACTTTTCAACTTGATCCTATGAATATATCCTTCTATTACACCTGGGACTTTAGAAAATATATTTTTATAAGTGCACATTAATTGGTATAAATTTTTCTCTTAAATTTAGAGACCTAAGATGACCAATTTTAGCTCTAATACTAACATCAATTGATGTGTCATGGATGCATAACAATTGATTGGTGAAATCATAGATTATTATATAATCAGAACAATTTGCTAGTGATATCACCACCTTAGTTAAGAAAGTCAGGAGTAAAGCTCAATGCAAATCTGGGATGTTAAACTAAATGGTTCTTGTACAATAGTTCCTCCTTACAAGGACCTGCTGCTGACAAAAGGAAGATTAATGTGAAGTGAATATTAAATACCCTTGATCTAGATGTCAACTATCTAGAACTATTCACTCCAGGCAAACCCACCCATAATGTAAAACTCCTTGTTTATAAAATTGGTTATTGAGGATAAGTATTATCACTCTGATAGATTCAGGCAACCACCTTATCAGAAATTAAACATGAAAAAATTTTAAATCTATCATTACCACTACAACCAATTCAAGTCATGCTAGCTAATGGAAAGAGGACAAAGCTTTTTAACCAGCAGTTCTGGATACATTTCAAAATTGATCAAATTGAATTCGAGCATGTCTTTCTTATTATGCCTGGAGTGATTTATGAAGCCATCCTAGCCTCAGACTTCATGATTACTAATAATTGTACTGTTAATATTTTATAATAAAAAAAATGTTTAGTTTAAAACTGATTATTATTACACATTAATTCTTACCATATAAAAATCAAATCCAGAAATAAATAAATATATAAATAAATGATTTCCATGTTATTTTATTTAAATTGTTTAATTTTTTAAAATGTATCAATATTTTCGAAATGCTGGAATAAAAGTCTCAGATTGCTAACATTATATGAATATTTTGGTAATAATATGAATACTGAACCCTACCATCTGATGGTGCTCTTTTTCACCCAATTCACATCAATATACCGATTCACGGACCATTTGTTTGTTTACATAATATTACGGTAAAATTTTTTTTTTTCAACCGGTTTTTATTATTTTTTCATCGGCAATGGCAAACCACCAAAGTTTTTTTTTTATTATATAATATTACGGTAAAAGTTTTTTTTTTTATCAACCTGTTTTTAATTTTTTTCCATCGGTGACAGTAAACCACCAAAGTTTTTATTTTTAATAAATAAATACTTTGTTTTTAGATGGCCTAGCGGTGTTGGTTTGTTTGTAAATTAACGACTAACTGTCCGTAGGTTTCTTTACATAATATTACTTATGATAAACTAAATATTTTTTCACATGGTTTTTTTTTTTTTGGTTCGTTTTTTTAAAGAAACAAACACTTTGTTTTTAGATGGTGTAGGGGTGTTGGTTTGCTTTTAAATTATCAATTAATGCTCTGTCAGTTTGTTTACACAAAAATATGGTAACAAACACTTTGTTGTTTTTAGATGGTGGAGGGGCGGGGTTTGGTTGTTTGCTTTTAACTTATCTTCTTTTTTTTTGGTTGATGTTTTGATTTGCTGAAAGACTTCAACAATTCAGTACTTTTGAATAAACCAACACTTAGTTTTTTAGAAGGTGGGGGGGGGGGGAGAGGGGCTGTTTTGATTTTGAAGTGTCTTTTTTTTTTTTTTGGTTAATTTATTACGAGACTTTTTTTTTTGTTTCAAATCTTTATGCCACAGAAAGCTTTATATGATAGCGAAAAGTTCTTCCTTAATTTTTTGGGCCTTTAATTTAATAAAAAGACATAAACATTTCGTTTTTAAAGAGCAATTTTTTTTTAAGCTGGAGGAGGTGGGGTGGCAGGGAAGGTTTGTTTTGATTTTTAAGTATCTACATCTTTTTGGATTTTCTTTTTAAACATTATATGTTACCACACAGTTCTTTATTATTATTATTTTTTTTTTTGGTGGGGCCTTTTAAATAAACTCTTAAACACTTCTTTTTTTTGGTATAATAAAATATTACCTACTTTAACTGTTAATGAATCTTATCAAATATTACATATCTACTTTATAATCATGTGAACAACAAAAACAACAACAAGTTTCCCCATAAAATAATTTATTCAATTAAAAAGAAATGAAACTTTGGACAAGTTGTGAAGCAAAACAAGTAAAAAAAACAACAAAACACCACCATTTACATGGGCATAAAAACAGCAGACAAAACTAACATGCAAATAAAATAACAGGGAAGCCTCAAAGCTGTAAGTAATGGGATTGCAAACCAACAACTTCCCTTATGCAGACATACATAGGTACGCTTGCAGGAGTTTCTCTTTCTGGAGCAACACAATATTGTGTGTCCACTTATGTGGCTGGCCAGCAACTGACTCAGCTTTGACCAATTCGGACAATTTGCAGATAACATTTGACAGTTCTCACACAGATTCGCATGTAATCGGGTATTTGTGCACAAAATCAGAAATAATTCTGCTAAAAAGAAGACCCTTTTCAAGTTGTGTGCAGTTCAAAAGTGTAGGGAAGCATATGTGATGATATGATAATTATTAATATGGAATATTAATTCCACTATGCTTTCTAAAAAATTTCTGACAATGAATTTTTGCAGAGTTTCGTCTCTTTCAAATATGGTCACCATCAAATCAGACCACAGCGAGAGTTCAAAAGCACTCTTGATGAATACTGTCTCAATGCAATGGGCATAGTATTTCGTTACATAATCATAGAATACATCACTCTTAGGCAGCCTGTTATGGCTCAAAAAAATACCTCTTGTACTGTCAGTCATAAGTTAAGGCCGCTAAAATAGAATATTGATGTCCATTTTGTGAAAAGGAGCACCATCAGATAGTAAGGTTCAGTTTTCAAACTATTACCAATATTTTTAAGTACGTTTTCTCTATACCTATGTATAAATTTTTAAAAAAAGTACATATGTAAACATTTAATTACATGAACAAATAATTAACATAAAACTTAGATTTAATAAAAAAACTAATGACAATAACAAGTTAATAATGCATGCAAGGTTATTTTTGGTTAACATTTTATTTAAAAAAAGAAACAAAAATACAATAGTATTTTATAAAGAGAGGAAAAAGGAAAGAAGGAGAAAAATGTTTATTTTAAATGTGTTAAGTTTTGTATATGTGAGATACGATAATTATCATTTAAAAGTTATATATATTTTTAAAAAATATTATAATAATTATTATATAGAAAATATTTATTTGTTGTAAATAAATATTCTAAGTATTTGGAAAACTTTTCAAATACATTTTAGAACAGAAATATGGCCACTGTTAGTTGTTTTTAAATTTCATTTGTAGATTACTATGGCATACTAAAGAGCAACAGGCCATGTGTTCAAACCCATTTTGGCAAGGGTATTGTGTACTGAAAGTAATGATGCAAAACAAAAAATAATGGAGGCGTGCTTTATTGCAAATGACAACTATGCAATAAACTGAAAAGAATTGTGTGCTTTGCAATCTCCAGAAAATGGTCTATATGAAAGAAAACTTTGAATAAATTTTGCATAAATTACTGCCAAGGTCTGTTTAAAATCTCAATATAAGACAACATGCCCAAGGCAGGCTATGAATATGGAGACCTAAGTTCTCTGAAAGCACTAAGCTGTATAATTCATTTTCTAATAATACTAAGCTCCACTTTTTTGCGTAAAGCGCAATTTAAAACTTAAGACTCAAAGGTGAAGTAAAAACAAGGATTTTATTTCATTTATGATCTAATATAAATGACAATCCAAGATTATTTTTTTTGGAAATGGTCATTCATTTTTTATATTATTATTTACTTGTTTATTTATTCATTAATTTGTAAACAAATGTTGCTCAACTAGATAAAAGGGATTTGGATGGGGTCCTTGGTCTGTCAAAACTATTTGCTTCATCATTAACATCTGGCAAAATTATAATCTAAGAACCATTATGCTTCATCAAAGTCAAAAACAAATTAATCTATGACAGTTAAATCATATTTTAATCAATTAATAAAGATTCATAAGTGAAATTGGTGCTTGTATTATAGATAAAGATCCAGTTGGATGGCGCCGTTTTCACGCTAAAACTATAAAATATGAACATTCACGGGCTGTTGATTTTAATAATTTTTCTGTGCTTTTTTGTAATGCGAAAATAAAAACAAAACAAAATCGTCTTTTATAAATATTATTTTTTATTAATGTATACAATTTAAATGATAATAATAAATGTAAAATAAAATCAACAAATTAAAATTTGATTCGTGTTTTTCTATCGTATATTTTTTTAATTGTGTTACGGCTTTTTTTTATACATTTTCTATCGGATATTTTTTTACTTGTGTTACGGCTTTTTTTTTATATCAATTTTCTATCGGATATTTTTTTACTTGTGTTATGACTTTTTTTGTTGTTGTTTAACTAAAAAATAATAATCGTAATAAAAGTAAAAGTCGTTACGGTTAGATTTAGGGTTATTTTTAGGGTTAGTTTAGGGTTAGGTTTAGGGTTAGTATTAGGGTTAGTTTAGGGTTAGGTTTAGGGTTAGGGTTAGTGTTCTGTTTGTTTGTAATGCTAAAATAAAAAAATTCAAAATCATAAGCGTACTCGGACAGAAGAAAGAAACTCAAACTTTTTTAAACAACAACAAATACATACAAATGTCTTCTTGACTTATTAAACATGTTTATAATATTTGCTTTTTATTAAATTTACAAAAAAACCTGTATATTTGGACTTTTCTTACTGGATATTTTTTGTTCCGCTCTTTTTTACTTCAAAAATATACAGATGGTAGAATCTTCTTTGTCTCGTAGGATGTTACTAACAGTACGTTACTTGACACGTTACCTAATTGCAACTCAATAAAGACATAGATATTTAACATTTACCCAAATAAAAGTTCAATACAGTATGTTGTAAAAAGTCTTATAATTATTGTTTAAAAAATCTGAACATTTCAATAGTTTAAAATAATAAAAAAATCCAATGAAAACAACATTTCAATACAATTCAAATACAAACTCTCTCATTAAGCCGTAATTATTTTATAAACTGTGCGAATTCAGAAAATGTAATTGCTGCTTAGCGACATACATGCTGTACTGCGATGTGACATAGCAGCCTGCATTTTGTAGCACAACAAAAAGTTGTAATATAGAAAACGCGGGTACTGAACATGTCGGTCGTGGAAACAGCATTTTTATGTGTTTTAGCACGAAAACCACGCCATAGAACGGTGTCTTTAGCTATAAGATGAGTACCATGAAATTAAACTTTTGATTTAATTCTCTAAGTAATAATGACACTAACTTTTGAAAATATTTAAGCTATTTGATAGACATAAATTAATTGTTTCACTTGTTAATATTTTGCTAAATCATTTAAGATGAACATTAATAGTTTCCTAAGGAAGTTCATGCTATGTCATTATTTGCATACAACAAATCACAACGACATCATCATTATCAGGGATCAACTTTTAAAAAGAAAGAAAAAATTTTTTTTTTTTAAAAAGAGAATATTTTATTTATATGTTTAATATTTTTATTTTTAAAAAAGTTAAATGGTCTTTAGCTCTCAAAGTATGAAATGAAGTCAGAAACATCAAGTTAAGGTACATTATTATGATTATTATTATTATTAGTAGTAGCAGTAGCAGTAGTAGTAGTAGTGAATATAAAAATTAAATTTGCTACATTCATAGGTTCTTAATATGTTGCAATAATTACTATATTTATGTAAATTGAAGTTAAACTGTGTGTATATGATATATGTTAGCATGAAAATGCAACTATTGTTATTTAATTTATATGTTTGCATGAAAATATAAATCAAAAAATCCTATTGCATTTTAACATAAATGTATTTTGCCATTTTTTTTGCTAACTTTTAAATAAGATTTTTTAATAATGGTGTGCTCTTTTAATTCATAGAGTCTTACTTTATTTATTAATTCAAATTTGCAAGTGTTTGTCTTTATCAATGTGGTTTTGTCTTTTTACAACCTAATACTAAATGCGCTTTCAGTAAAGTTCACAATAATAATCGCTCTCTTAAATTAATTAATTATTACAAATTTATTATGTAATAAACAAAATATCTAGTCTTATGAGTATATGACTTTTTCTTTAAAAAAAATAACAAAAGAGGAACCCTACAACAGATAGAACAAAAAGTTTCTCCATATATTTATTGTTGAGGTTAGTACAAATAGACTTTGCTAACAAATATTTCAATTAGTTGGTGTGCATTCTTCAATTTCAAAAGCAAGGAGATTACATCTTAGCAAATAAAAAACATCTTTCAAAGTTTCAAGTATAATAGCAGACTAGTCTATGTAAGATGTTCTTCTTATACAGAGAGTTGCTTCAATAAAAAGTTAATATTACCCTGATTACATTAAAAGGTATGTCAATATTATTAATTTGCCTCATTGAGAGTTCAAGAAAAGAAGAACACAAAGAATCCAATAACAAAAACATATGTAAAATATTGATGAGACTCTAAAAAGGAATAAATAAATAATTTTTTAAAAAAACTTAGGATCCAATTGTAAACTTGTTCCAAATTTAAAACTCCAGTTGATATTAGATCAGAATTCTTTACTAATATAAGTCGTTTGAATATTAAAAAAAAAAACTTTGGTAAGAACTGAATTAAAATTACTGAGAACTTTAATTTATAAATCTATTGTATATTTTGTATTACCTTTTTTTAAAATGTATGTATGATATTTATTATATAGTTTCTATATATTTTCTGGATAATGAATTAATGATTTATATTTATAGATATTGAAGATGTTTCAAATAATATTTTAATATTAGCCTTAGATAGTATTTTTTATATTTATTGATAATAAAAATTACTCAAATAAAAAAATATGTAATGGTTAGATTAATAAAATAAATTTTGAAATTTGAACTATAAAATCTAAAATATAATAATAATTTTCATACACTTACATAATGAAGAATTGATATTGTTCATCATTTGACCTCAATTGATAATTATTTAAGTTAATTCTTATATGTGTTAAAGTGAGAAAATGTTTTATGATTTTATGAAATATTATAATAATAAAAAAATTGATATAAGTAATGTGAATGTGAGAATTTATCTTTGTGCACATATATAATATTATTTCCATAGGTATATCATATTAACACTAGGTAAGGATACATTAAGTTACTAAATGTTTAGAGTAAGGATTCTGGAAGTAATTATGTTATATATATACATTGAAACAATCTCCACCTTAGTCAGTGTATGTTTACATTTTTAAAATTTTAACTTAGCTGAATTCAAACCTTTATCCTTATCAAACCAAATTTTCTACAGTTATTCTTTCTTTCCGAGGGTGAATTTTTACAGTGACGCATGTATTACTAATGGCCCTTCCCATACAAAGTTTTCCCGAAAACAAATCGAGTCATTCACCCCTTATGCGAAGTTTTCCCGAACTTTGGGTCATTCAAAGGGGTAAGTGAAGCAACCGACAGCAGAACACATACACATCAGGTAATGAAATTGAACCCTCCCAGCTTTAACGTAACTTTTAATTAGACCTCTACGTTTATGGACAACATATATTTTTTTTGTTCGTTGCCAAGCACCAATCTCATTATTTACAAGAATTGTAGGGCCTATTAAATATTTATTTGATTCAGCCTTTTTATTAGTTGCCCGTCTTAATGCTCAGGGGTGGTAGCACCATGCGCCGGAGAAGAAACAAAAGGGAAACAAAGTTTCAATTCAATTCTTTCTATATTTTTCTATTCTCTTTTATTCCCATTAAAGTTTAAACTAAACCTTTTACAATCCTCATATACCTTTCTATCTAATATGTCTTGCTATAAATTATCATTAAATTCACACCAGCATGCACGTGTATAAGATTTTGGAACTCATAAATTCTATAACATGTATCGCACTAAATCAATAATTTAATTACAGATCTACTATTACTTATTCAAAAAACACAATCAATAAATGGCACACATATACATATAATAAATATTTTTAATGAAATATTATTAAGGAGAAGACAATAAAAAAACATTTAATAATACAGGTATATTACGAAATATTCTCGCAATTAGGTTGGATTAACTTTAAACATTTAAAATGGCATAATAAGTGTATATTTACCGGTATAGTATAATCTGAATAACTGGCGTGTTTCCGAGTGCACTCGCAAAATGATTCCCAGGGATCCTACCTAGGCAAATATGGCATCCATCACTTCCACTTAACATTTCATTCCTTTAGTCCCTCAAAAGTGGCATATTCAATCTTCTGTTCCTTATTCTTTCAGCTTAATTCTGGAATGGCACATGATCTACACTGGATTCAAATAGCTATAGTTATGTAGGGCAATTGGAGATGTTGATGGAGGAATATATTTATGTGGCATATTAAAATGGCTGGAGTCCAAACACTGACCAGGCACGATGGTGATTTTACCCCATGCGATCCACGAGGTCACTCATATATGTAGGTCAGTTCACAATATTTACTTCTCCAACTTTCCACTTTTCAGTTACTGTAACAGCTTTTTCTAATAAATTTTCTTCAATAAAAATTTAGAATATCTGCCCTTCTTACACGTCAGATTAGCAGAGCTCAACTGTCCGTTTTTTCAAATTAATTAATCAATCCCAGTTGCCTTTCTCCTGATCGCTGGTATTCCTTTGTTTCAAAAATAGATTTTCTTATAAAAATGTCAAACAAAAGGAACACCACTTAGCGATCTTGACTTTTACTTATCTCTCTTTTTCTTTTTAAATTCCTGAACTTTTAATTACAAATCCTTTTGTCAACTTTAACCACACAAAAGAGATCGAAAATATTTCAATAACTAATGGCATTCCATGTTCATTTTTCTTAATCAAAATTATTTCTGAAAAATCCTTTTAATTAAAACAAACACACACAATATATATATATCCATTCAAGCAGTTGGATTTTGCTTTCTTTATTTTGCTTTCTTTTTATTGAACAATGCGATCCATTTGGCCAATTCATTCAGGAAGTTTATACTCACAAAAGAAACTTTTTTTTTTTTACCTGCTTTAAAGTCTTCTAAATTTCTACTTTCTTGTTCTCAACAATAATATTTACCTACATATACGTATGCCACTCATAATATATGCCCACACCCCTAGTTCCAGCAAATACACGTGCGCTTGGTATGTGCGACTTTTACAAATAATTATATAATACTAATAAATAAATAAAAATTATCTACAAACTACATTTTTGTTCCTTTTGTAACAGGGTTTGAACCCAGTTCCTGTTACAATATATATATATATGTGTGTTTGTCACATTTCTGCTCCTATGCCTATACCTGTCACTTGTCATTATTTCTGTACATTACAGAGAAAATCTGACATATGATGATTTGCAATGGTTAGCCTATGAAGTAATGATAGATCTACAAACTCCCATCAAGCAAGGCTTCTGGATTAATTTTTTGAATTACTGATGTGAACCAGCAATATATTATACTCAAAGACTATATATATTCTATGTATAAATCTTATAAACTTTACCTGCAGGATTCTAATTCTGGTCCCTCACTTTTTACCACTATGAATATATTTATTTAATGTTGGTTATATCAGAATTCATATCTAATTATATTTAATCTTTCCTCATATTTGTAGCACCAAAGTTAACAAAACATACTAAATGACCTTGACATTTATTATAAATGAATCAAATAAATAATTTTATTAACAAGTAAATCATACAATTTATTTTAATACCAGCATAGCTAAAGAGGTAACATGATTACTTCATGTTGGTAGTGCCAGAGTTAAAAGAAATAAACTGGCAAACAGGATGAATGCTTATGATGCCCTCTAACATACTGTGATGACAAATATCCCAAATTTCTATTTGATTATAAAAGTAAAATTTTTACAAGGCACTATGTTGTGTATATTGACTTTACACATAACATGTGAATAAATTTTATTGTCATAAATGAGCCTATATTATACCATGATAGTATTTCTTATATCCTTAATCTCTATTTAAGTGTATCACATAGACATGAATGCATACAATATTATCTGGTTTATTAATCATTTCATATACTTTTAAATAAAAGTTAGATCATTAAACAAGGATTTAAAATCAATGATCTATACATGAAGTTGTGAACCATGCATGCAGATCATCTTATAATATAAATATATGAAATAATATTAGCATTACTATCAGCAATAACATTATAACTCATTATCCTGTATCATCCATTTGTTTCTTTATCAAGAGATAAAGATAAGATATGTACAAAAATACATTTATACGAATCACATTTAAATTCTGACAAGGCTGATGCAATTTGGATAGCAAGGCCTCAGTAAATCACAATAATAATATTCACTTAATACATCTGTCTGCAATACAGGGGTGAAACAGAGATAATTTTTCCCATAAAATAACATTGTATCAATACACCTAGTGAACCAATCATCATATCCCAGATTTCCTCTGTAATGTTCAGCATATATTATTAATACAAACAGTGGGCATGTGAATCAGTATTTTTAGTATAAGAGCAGGAATATTACATCTGCATATATATATCATCAAGACTGAGTAATATGTAACACAATTATCACAGAAGCATTACTTCAAACTTTTAACAATGTAAAATATTCATGCTTAATGTTAATATATGCAAATCTGAAGCTTAACTGTCTATAAATAAACAACAGAGTAATCTGCACATTTGAGTTACTTACATCATGTAACTATTTCTTATAGAAAGAACATTTAATCATTTAACTCGCATAAGAATAAACTTAAAATAATTATTTAAATTTAGGCCATTCATATTAAATGTTTACACCACCCACAATTCATTCATTTGTCTTGTTATGAATGTATATAAGTGTAATACAAAGTTCAACGTAGAATAATTCATACTTTATAATTTAAATTCTGATAAATTTCATTAATTTAACTAGTAGATAGTTTATTCTTTCAATAGTGTTAACTGAATATTTTATTGTCTAAGCATAAAATTAAAATATTATTTGAAGATATCTTAAATATTTAAAATATAAATTATTAACTTTTGTTCTACAAGTATATATTGTAAGCTAGCGAGGTATGTGTTGTAAAACTTACATATATAGCATTACATGTTTCATAATTTAAAAAAAAATTATGATCACATTTATTTGAAAGAATAGTCAAAAAGTTATAATTAATGAAGGAGTGGTTTTAAAATGTAGTTTTAAAAATAAAAAAAAAAGGATTGCATATATATATTTTTAAAAAGAGAATAAATCTTTTATGGTAGTTTACTGGTGGTGGGTGGGTGCTGTGGGTGCTAGGCAATGCTGCAGTACCATCAAAAAACCCCAAGAAGCCTGCAAGTGACAAATTTCTATCCGAAAATCACTGAAATCGAAAAATTAAAATGCCTAAGGCAAAGTAAATTGAATAAAACCTAAAATACAAATAAAATAAAAAAACCAAGAAAACGCTATAAAATTCAAATTCCAAAAACAGAAATCGGTGAAAATATGTTAAACACAACACTCCTCCAAGGAAGAATTCCTATCCAAAAATTGCTGAAATCGAAAAATTAAAATGCCTAAGCAAAGTAAATCGAACAAATCCTTCTAAAATACAAATAAATAAGTAAAAAAAATCATAGAAAATACTATAAAATTTGAATTACAAAAACAGAAAAACTATAATAGTAAATCTGAAAAAAATTAATGAAGCTTCATTAATGGTGGATGGCAGGATCGCAATTGGTGAAAATACATCATAATAATTCACAAACCTTAAATACAGACTAATACATATTAAATTAAATATAGATAACAATGAGCCCATAGCTATTTAAAAAATAAAAGTAGCTATAAAATACAAAAACAGAAATTGGTATCTAACTAACAGATGTATCCCCCTCCCGCATGAAGAATTAAAATGAAAAATAGGGTGACTGAGTACTTTTCAAAAATATATTAAATTTCATCATATGCCTGTGCATTATCTAATAGATAGATATAATAATAATTCACAAACCTTAAATACAGACTAATACATATTAAGTAATTAAATATAGATAACAACAAGCACATAGTGATCTGTTGTTATTTCTTAGAATAGATTTCAAAGCAGCAATTTATATCAGGAGAGCTTCTAAGTGTCTTTCCCAAAAATTTATTAAATTAATTATTCTCTGCTTTAAAATTATGGCATATCATAACATATGAATTCAAATTTAGAAATGAAATAAAATAATCAGAATAAAAAATAGGCATGACCGTAAATTATAGAAAGTTTAAAATAATAATTGATTACAATTACAGGAAAAATTATTAAAAAGTTATATTTATTGGCAAGAATGTTACAAGATTTTATTTTAACAAGAATTTTAAGTAATTGAGAATTTATAATTTGAGAAACGTTCATTAGAACCATTTAAATATTATAAGTTTTTAAAATAGATTTGTAGAACTTTGCATTTAAAAAATATTACCAATTTTCTTCCAGGCTGAGTTGTCTGCCATTTGTACTATGATGAGTTGATCATCTGTGATGTCCTGCCTTGTTTACAACTCTTCTTTAATTAAAATTATAAAATTTAGCTTTCTATTGTTAAATTTCTTAACTTAGCACTTTTATCAAAGGCAATCCTAAAGTGAATAACAGCAAAGATTAAAAAAATAATTTAACACAAGATATGGACCAAACAGTACCTAGAAAATAGTATGCATGCATAACCAACAACTACTATAGAATTAAACTTAGATCAAAATGTTTTTGAAAGAAATGATTTAGTATTAAAAAGAAATACACCTATGCATTTGATAAAAAAGTTTTAATAAATGTGTTTACCATATATGGATCTGAAACTTGAACTCTTAACAAGTGAAACATATGAAAGAATAAACAAATGTTATTGACATCCATTGCAAAAATTAAAAGTCTGAAATGGATCTGAGCTGACTGTATGGGTAGCAGAAATACTATTAGGAATAGTCAAAATCTTAAACTGGATCCCAAAAGATTATAATGATTTAGAAAATGACCACATGTGATAGATAGAATAAGAAAAATTAGAGGTGTGATGGGGAGAGAAGAATTAGAAAAACAATTAAACTCAGAACAATTTCCAGTGAATTTACATTGAGTGAAAATAATATCATCAATTTTACTTTCTACAGATTTACTCATAATTATTTAATTATCAAGTTTTTCTTTTAGTTTAGTTTATTTATCATTAAGTTAATTGAAAAATCAATTTACTTTCTCAAATTTATTTGTAGAAATGTTGTAACTAATTACATATTTAAATCATAGCAATCTTTTTTTTTTAATTTTAAATATTTAAATATTTTCCCTATATAATTTATTTTACCTACATATTTATCAATTAAAAAATTCAGAAATATTAGAATAGTAAGAATAAACTTTTTTTTTTTTTTGAGAAATAAAACAAAACAAAGATGGTTAAGATCACAGACAGCAAAAAGACATACTTCCGGTAGGTTTTCAAAAGAAAAATAATAACTAGGAAATCTGTTTATTTTTCTTTTCTTTTCTTTAAATAAAACAAAGTAGTTTTACCGACAACAAAAGTTTTTTTTATTGTTGTTGTTGTTGCATTATTTCCAATTCTAAATATTTTTTCTACTTCCTTTGTTTACATATTTGTTAACATAATTATTTGTTAAAGTATTAAAAAAATTTAAAAGTGAATTAAATACAGTATTTGTTTTAAGGATTGAACTATTTTTGAATAAAAAGAAGGAAGTGGGGAGTCTTTTTTTTCCAAAATCTTATTTAGATATTTTTCTGCTACTAATTTAATAAAAAACATTTTTTAAAATATTACGTCTCATTTTTGTGTCTATTTTACATCTCAATAGTGAGCTGAGACAATTGCTTGACCTCACGCATTGAATCGCCCCTATATATAATTTATTGAAGTTTTAATTTGTTATGAAACAGTCATCATCATTATCAACCATTATCAATCCACTGCAGGATGAAGGTCTCTCCAAGTTTAATCCATCTTCTCCGATCTTTAGCTTCTCTTCTCCACATCACCCCTACACATTTTCTTATTTCATCCATCCATCTTACATGTGGTCTCTTTCTAGGTCTTTTACAATCTCTTGGAATCCAGTTTAAAATTTCAATTGTCCATTTATTATCATCTCTTCTAGCAATATGTCCAGCCCAACTCCACTTCAATCTTTTAATTTTTTCAATGAGGTCATTAACACCTGTTTGTTCTCTTACCCATACATTGTGTTTTCGATCTCTTCTTGTTACTCCTACTTCTTTGAGTGGTCTGAAGTCTCTGTATTGATCTTCTATTAAGTGTCCAAGTCTCAGATCCATAAGTAAGAACTGGTAAAACACATTTGTTAAAAACCTTTCTTTTCAAACACATAGGCATATTTCCTTTTAATATCAAGTTATTTCTACCAAAAGCACTCCAACCAAGTTTAATTCTATGATTAATTTCCTCTATTATGTTTCCATCTGTATTAATAATCTGACCAAGGTATTTGTAACTCTTAACTTCTTCTAATTCATCATAATCAATCTTTATTTTCATATTTTGAGCAAATCGATTAAACATTACTTTAGTCTTTTTAACATTTATCTTTAGTCCTACTTTCCTACTTTCATCTGATAACTCCTGCAACATTTCCTGCAGCTCGGAAGCATTATTTGCAAAAACAACTACATCATCTGCGAAATCTAAATGACTTAAATAATCTCCATTTACTTTCACTCCTTTAGTTTCCCATTTTAATCCACAAAATACTTCTTGCAGCACTGCTGTAAAAAGTTTTGGAGATATGGAGTCACCTTGTCTTACACCTTTCTCAATGTTGACTTTCCCAGTATCATTATGTAATCTAATTGTTGCTGTTGCATTTTTATAAATATTCTTTAAAATATGACAATATCCTGAATCTATATCTTGATGATCCAATGCTTTAATCACTGAAGAAATGTTTATAGAATCAAATGCCTTTTCATAATCTACAAATCCAAAACACAATGACAACTCATATTCATTTGTCCTTTCTATAACTTCTCTCAATACTTGAATATGATCTACTGTACTAAAACCACTTTTAAATCCAGCTTGTTCTCTTGGTTGGTGAAAATCCAAGGTTCTCTGTAGATGAGTTGTAATTATCTTGGTAAAAATTTTATATAAAACTGATAAAAGGCTGATAGGTCTGTAATTTCTAATATCTTCTTTATCACCTTTTTTAAATATTAATATTATTACTGCATTCTTCCAATCATCCGGTACATCTTTATCATTTAGACATTTGGTATATAACTTTGCTAATATTTTTTCTGTTTCTTCACCTGCTTCTTTTAATATATCAATTATAATTCCATCATTACCTGGAGCCTTTCCTTTTTTCATACATTTAATTGCATTTCTCACTTCTTCATTTAAAATTCTGGGCAATTCGGAAGATGTAATAGATATAGGAGGTACTTGTTCTTTATTACTATATAATTCTCGATAAAAATCTTCTACCAATTTCATAATGTCATCCCTCTTTTTAGTAATAATTCCATCTTTTTTCCTTATTGCAGATATAAATTTCCTACCAATACCAAAATGTTGTTTTACATTCTTAAGACTTTTATTTTCTTCTACAGCTTTTCTTGCTAATTCACAGTTATACTTTCTTATATCATTTTCAACTCTTTTCCGCACCATTTTACAAAATTCGAGATATTCAATTCTTTTTAATGCATCATTCTTGCATATCTTCTTATTCCTTCTTTTCTTCATAAGTTCTCTAGTCTCAGTAGAAATTTTATTAGTCAATTGCTGCTTTTTTCTACCAGCTATCTTTGTTGCAGTTTTTAAAAGTGTATCAGTTATTTTCATATTAATTTCATTCAAATCTGAATCATGTTCAAAATCTACTAATACTTGAAACCGATTTGTAAGTTCTAATTTAAATTCATTAGAATGTTTCTGAAGATTAGGAATATCAACTGTAAATATAGTTTTTCTTAATAATTTTTGTCTCTCTAGTTTTACATTAACATGTATCTTACCCCTTACTAATCGATGATCACTTCCTGTGTTATATTTATTAAGAACATTACAATCTTGAAATATGTATTTCCTGTTAGTCAAAATATAATCCAATTCTGCTGTACCTTCATTTGGATGCTTCCATGTCCATTTCCTTCTAACATTTTTCTCAAAAAAAGAATTCATAATATAAAGTTTTTCCTTCTCTGCAAACTCCACAAGTCTATGTCCTCTCTCATTTCTATTACCATAACCAAAATTACCTACAACACTTTCATCTTTCATTTGTTTACCAATTCTAGCATTAAAATCTCCCATAACAATTTTAAAATGTTGTTTACTCTGATCAAAAGCCTTTTGTACATCCATATAAAAATCTTCTACTACTTCATCACTGTGAGAACTTGTTGGGGCATAAACCTGAATTATCTGCATTTGATATCTGCTATTAAGTTGTATAACTAATCTTGCCACTCTGTCTGATACACCATCAATCTCCACAATATTGTTCTTCCACTTTTTATTTATAATGAATCCTACTCCACTTGTATTTCCAATATTTGTGCCTTTATAATAGAGCATATGTCCACTTTTTAAATCAATTGTCTCTTCACCTTTTCTTCTAACTTCACAAAGTCCAATAATATCCCATTTAATATAAGAGAGTTCTTCTTCTAATTCTTGCAATCTTCCTTCACTTGAAAGTGATCTGCAGTTGTAAGTACCTAAATAAAAAGTCGTCATCAAATGGCAGCCTGGGTCTGCCTCCAGGATATTCTTAGCACCCTCCACCTTCGGCCACCAACCGCTGCCTTGGTTGGTGACTTTACAGCCTCCTGGGATTAAGGGCCATGCTTTATTTTTGTCTGTCATAATTGTATAATTGGGAAAAATCTTTATCATTTACACAAACATTCATTCTGCCTTATCAGGCACTGAGAAGAAAGACCATGGTGTTTCTTGATCTTAAACTCAGAGGTAAAAAGCCAATAAACTCACCACACTGGCTAATGCGTGTTGGTGAGCAGCCCATCCATGTTCGTATACTATATGAATAAACAAATAGTAATAACAGCTGCAACGACAAGAACATATGGAGTGGACATTAGGAATTTGCCCTGCTCGGTTCCTTTAAGGCCTCCAAGAGGAATCAAAGGGTCTCCTTTCAGTTAATAGCAAATTCCTTATGTTGTTTTATATATAAATACATTTAAAGTGTAATAATTAAACAGTAAAGAATATGTTGTATAACATAATTAGATATTATTTAGAGCAGGGGTCCCCAACCTTTTTGCACTTAAGAGCACATTCTATAATATCGGCCAGGTGGCGGGCACCATTTATTTTTTCAATGTTAATTTATAGTTGGATATTGTTAATAATACACATAATGTACAAAAAAATATTTATTTCAAAAATAAAAATTTTAACATATAATTAACATTTATATTTTTATGTTGTAAAAGTATAGTATGCCCTACAATTTGATTACAATATAATACAATAATTTATAAAGAAAATTTAAAATTTAAATTTATTTGTATCAGATAAATAATTTTTTATTGTGTTCGGATAGCAGCGGGCACACGTAAAATGGTCTGCGGGCACCATGGTTCCCGCGGGCATAGGGTTGGGGACCCCTGATTTAGAGTATATGCCCTGCTTGGTTTGGCGCAAATTGTAGAGCATCTCAGGTTTGTTTCTGACTGTCGAACTTCTTATGAACTCCCGAGCAAAAAAGCCGTATGCGTTTATGTAAACATAATATGCTTAAATTAATATAAAATATACAATGAAATAATATTTTATTAATAACACAGTAGTATATGTTCATAAGTACATATTAGAAGAATCTTTCACAAATCAAACTTTCTAAAAGTCATTTTAATAAACTTAACAAATAATTTCTCATTATTGCGCTCTACTCAAAATACCAAGTTACTTTATTGATGAGTACTTTATTTATTTAAACAAAGGTATAATATCAATTTATTTTTCTAATTCTTTAAGCATATAACAAGTTTCTATTTAAATATATTGTACTGGGTTGAACGCTGAAACCACTTACTTATACATATATAAGTTTTGACCGGTTTCAAACTCCTTTCATATACATTTATAATCTTATAAATGATACATGAACGAGCCGGCACGTTCGAGCAAAATGGGAGATCTTATTGATAGCTTTAACTATCAACAATGGCCCATCTCAGCTGCTAGATTCAAACCCCTACTATCCAAATATTTTATTTGTTTCGGAGTAAACTCCCGGTGCCAGCTAGACCAAAAGACTAATGTATTCGGGCAGTAGGCTCACAATCCAGCGCTCGAAACATTTCCTCAAACTAGCTCAGTCTAATTTTATTCAATAACAAATTATACAAAAATTGGTGGTGGAAATAATTAATAAAAGGTTGGTAAGAAAAATTGACCGACAAATTTAAGTTTAAAGATAATTTATTTTACTTATCATTAATTAAGTTTTAAAGATAATTTATTAACTAACATTAACGCATTATAAACATTTCTATAAATCCAATTTTAACACACGCACATTTTTTTTTTTTTAAATTAACACATGATAATATATTTTAAGAAAAAAGCATAAATAATCTTTGACCTTTAAATCATTTCACATTCACAAACATAATAATAAAGCATTAATAGCATTTGAAACTTATACACACATATCAATAATTCATTTTATGTATGATAGAGTTCATATAATTTGAATTTTGAATATTTACGGATTTGGTGACTACTACGTATAAATGACAATAATAAAATATATACCTAGGATTTTTTTTCTTGTCGTTGGCTGCTTCTGCTGCTTCTGATGGATTATATCTAACTGGTTAGATTTTGATGATTCTTGAAGAGATTTTATGTGAATCCATTTGTTTTATTCTTGAAGACAGTTGAACATTTGACAGAGGATTTCGGAGTTGTTATGAAGACATTATTTCACAGGCAGGTTTTGATGATCTTGTTGGACAAAAAGGCTGGAGCACAAGCGTATATTTCCAAGGCTGCTCAACAGTGCATGTTGGTTTCTGTATACATAATAGAAATTGTACTGAAACAAACTGTCACTGGAAACTAGACTGAATTGCAAACTCAAAACTAGCCTGTCTGATAAAATCTAGCTATTTATATCTGTGAATTGTTTTCATTTTGATATCCTCCGGGAATAAGTGCAATAGGTGTTGTCGAAATTCCTTGATAACTAATCCTATGACAATGTGTTTTTTGATTGATTGTTTGATTAGTAGTAGCTTTCATAAACGTATTGTTTTTATATCTTTAGTAGCCGACCACTGTGTTTTTAAATACATTTCATTTCAATTATTATTATTATTATTTTTTAATATTATTCTAACACGCATTTATCTTATTAATGAGCTAACATTTATTTCTATTTACCATCGCACATATCTACGCATTTATTCTAATAAACTGGAATGAAAAGAGATTTTTAACTTTTAATTTTTTTTTATGGAAAACTCCCTTTCCCCTCTTTAAAGTAATTAATTGTAATTTTTATTTCAAATTTTTTTTCCGAAAGATTTTGATAATAATTTTTATACAAAATTATTTTATATACATGTGCCAATTTGGCATTGGCACAATATGTTTCTCCTCCATCTTACACTTATCTGAATTTTAGAGAACAGAAATTAATATAAGATTTTTTTTCTCTTTTTATTTTGCTAATTTTCATATGTCATAGCATCGGCCGGGACGCGAACCCACAACCGTCTACAACTACTTGCTTGCATGATGGCTGCAATACCTCTCGGCTAACATCTTCCATGAAAAACAAAACAAAACTGGAGTTTGGCTAAAAATAGAGATTGTTTTTTTTTAAAAAAAATCTTTCTCTATGTGAACGAATATGCATATTGCTATATATATATATATATTAAATCTTTCTCTATGTGAACGAATATTGCATATTGTTATATATTTTTATTTGTTGTATGCCATGTATAGAATAGAATGAATTTAAAACATGCATCTATATTTCTTAATTAATGAAATAATAATTCAGTACAAATTATTTAAATATAAGTATATTATACATACTTTTAAGCTAAATGTAATTATAGGGGATTTGAACCCAGACTATCAAGCTCCCTTTCGTAATCCATTCCATCTTATACAACTGATACACATGACCACATACATGCAAAAAAGGTAAATAATCTCTAATATGTATATTGTACTGAACCAGCACTCATCAGTTGGTCCAGATCATCATCTCCCACACATATACATAATCATTACTCGGTTTATATTAAGATAGTAAATCTTCAAATTTTAATCGACAGGCATCAATCCTTTCCACTCTCCAATTCTTCAGCTATCCATATCATCTGATGATGGCATGTTCAATGCCCCTGTTTGCCAATTTTGTTGTCATATCTATGTTGACCATAAATCATTCTGACTCCTCATATGCAGGATCTTAAGTCCATTTAAATACACAGAAGAGGAATGAGCAGAATACAGATTGAATATGTAATATTTAAATACAAGTATTTCATATATACTTTTAAGCTAGATGTAATTATAAGAGATTTGAACCCAGACTTTTGAGCTTCCTTTTGTCATCCACTCCATCTTATACAACCAGTACATATGACCACATACATAAATATTTGAAAACCAGGCACTCTTCAAAACTTGGAGCTTAACTGTAAGTATAGGGTATTTGAACTCAGATTTTCAAGCACCCTTAAACTATCCACACTATCTCATACAACTGATACACATGGCCACATAAATGTAGAAAAGATAAATAATCATCAATATACATATTTAAATAATCATCAATATATGTATTTAAATGGATAAGGTCCTATACATGATCGATCAGAGTGACTTGAGGTCAACATGGGCATGCAATAATATTGGCATCAGCATGGGATTTGGGTTTTCATTATCAGATTTTCAATAATATGGATGGCTGAAAAGTTGGAGGTTGGAGTAGATTGAAGACTATCCATTATATGAAGATTTGCTATTTTAGTATAAACTGAGCACTGATTATATATATGAGTGGGAGATGAGAATCTGGACCAACTGATGAGTGCTGGTTTAGCATGAAATACGTATATTGGTGATTATTTATCTTTTCTACATGTGTGTGATCATGAGTATCAGTTGTATGAGGTAGTGTAAATAGTTGAAGGGTACTTGAAAATCTGAGTTCAAATCCCCTATACTTATGACCACATATATGCAAAAAAAGATCAGTTGACATAAATGTTAATGAATAAATATTAAAATGTTTTTTGATTAAAAGAAAGAAACAAATTTACTTTTTTCACATGTCTTTGATCATATGTTTCAAGAATGTGTTATGAAATAAAAGCTTGAAATATAGTTAAAAATATATATAAATGAAATTAAGTTTATCAAAAAATGTATATATAAAATTAAATTAGAACATGTGTTGCTCCTTTGAAAAAGTAAAGTGGATATTTCAAAATGCATCCATAATGAGAGAAGTTGGCCTGATTTCTGGGATGATGCCTGGTTGTAATAGGATTGAATTAAGATCAAACATGAATTGATAAAAAGAAAGTTAGAAAAATATATATGCCTACTGAATGTATTACAATGAGGGCTTTTTTTTGTCTTTTAATATGATGGAATGGTGTTCCGGCACCTTTGTTAGTGCATTTTTAATGTTTCAAATGTAGTTAGATGAAATAGTATTGCATGTATATAATTACAATTCATATTTATATAATTCAAACAAATAAAAAATATGGCATTTATGAATCAGATGAAATATGGATGGATTCAAAATTGTCACTCTCATATAGTGAGAAGGGGACTCATCCATATTACCCTATTGGCCACTCATGGTCAATGACAGATTACAGTAATGCATGTGCAAACAATAACATCTGACATTTGTGATTAGATGCACCTATATAGAAACTGACAATGTGTGGAATATTAAATTTCTTTATTTTTACATAAATTTGATGTTGTTATTTTTATTTTATTTATTTTTTAATGTAAAAGCTTACCCCAAGTTTAAAAATGAAAAACATTTCCAGTTATTTCTCGACCATCAGTCCAACTAATGAAAAGTCCATATAGAAATATTGGTCCAAGTTGATGTTCCTGAATAATCTCAAGTGGATCTTGAGGTGCAATGCCGAATTCAAAATGATTGAGTGGATTGCTGATCATTGGATCAAAAAAAGATTTTTGCTTTAGTTTTGACATGTCTAAAATAAAAAAATTATGATAAATTTTATTTGTTTCATAGCATTGGAAAAAGTGCTTTAAATTTTATTTAAATGATATTTGAATATAATTTTCTTTAGTAAAAAGCTTGACAAGAAGTGAGTTCCGGCATCTTTTTTAATTAAAAAAAAAAGCCCTGGTTACAATGATATTAGTTTCTATAGTTTATTTATTATTTGGTAAACTGTTATTCTTATTTGTGTAGCCTATTTTCATTCATTTCCATTCTTATATATGTTTGTGTATTTTAAAATTGTTGTATACATTGATTTAATTAAAGATAATTATGTGTGTTCTTTAAGTGTCTATGCTTGATGATCTGCTAGAAGCTAGTAATGGTATCAGAAGAAAACGTTTAGTTAAATATATATATATAATAGTTAAAATATAAGTCTATAATGAATAGTCCTTTAATCAAGAAAATATATTTCAAATCGTATTTGAAATAGGTCTTACTCTATTTAAATATAAATAAAGCTGGCTTTATTAAAAAACTTTTAGCCAACAAGATAATTTTAAACAACAGATAAATTAGAAGTTTTGGAATTGTAATCAATACCACCAGAGGATTTAGTTATGATATACTTACATATGAAAGAATGTTTGGTTGATCATCATAATTATTTTGTGGTTGAATTAATAATATTAGACAAAATAATAGTGTGCACAAGTCATAAATTCTCCTTTCTAAAATAGAAGGCACAATCAGTACCATTATTTTTTCGTTCTAGTGTGTATAGAGATCAATGTAATAATAAATTTAGAATCAAGAGGAAATGTCATGTACCTGAAACAAAAGTTTTCAACAGGAAAAAGTTAAACTTTAATATATCAGATTAAATTAATCAATGAACTAGTCTAAGATTATAAAATACTTAAAATTGTTTATATAATTAAACTATCTTTATAATCTTCTGAATTGGAATAATAACTAAGTAGCATATTTAGGAATGATTATGTTAACAGCGTGACTCCATATCTCCAAAACTTTTTACAGCAGTGCTGCAAGAAGTATTTTGTGGGTTAAAGTGGAAAGCTAAAGGAGTGAAAGTTAATGGAGATTATTTAAGTCATTTAGATTTTGCAGATGATGTAATTGTTTTTGCTAATAATGCTTTAGAGTTACAGGAAATGTTGCAAGAGTTATCAGATGAAAGTAAGAAAGTAGGACTAAAGATAAATGTTAAAGAACTAAAGTAATGTTTAATGGATTTTCTCAAAATATAAAAATAAAGATTGAATATGAAGAGTTAGAAGAAGCTAACAGTTACAAATACCTTGGTCAGATTATAATGGATGAAATTAATCATAGAAATAAACTTGGTTGGAGTGCTTTTGGTAGAAACAACCTGATACTAAAAGGAAATATGCCTATGTGTTTGAAAAGGAAGGTTTTTAACAAATGTGTTTTACTAGTTCTTACTTAAGGATCTGAGACTTGGACACTTACTTAATAGAAGAACAATACAGAAACTTCAGACCACTCAAAGAAGTATGGAGAGATGCATGTTGGGAGTAACAAGAAGAGATTGAAAATGCAATATCTGGGTAAGAGAACAAAAAGGTGTTACTGACCACGTTAAAAAAATTAAAAGCTGAAATGGAGTTGGGCTGGACATATTGCTAGGAGAGATGATAATAGATGGACAATTGAAATCTTAAACTGGATTCCAAGAGATTGTAAATGACCCAGAAAAAGACATGTGAGATGGATGGATGAAATACGAAAGTGTGCAGGGTGATGTGGAAAAGAGATGCTAGAGATCAGTGAAGATGGATTGAACTTGGAGAGATCTTAATCCTGCAGTGGATTGATAATGGTTGATGATGATGATGTTGTTAATGGAATTATATACATTTAAATATAATATTTTTATTATCTTAGTATTTTAGGAGCATTGTTTGATTTTAATAAAATAATTATTTTTTTCCCAAAAAAATTCAAGATAGCTTATAAAATTTTCTTGTTCACATTTTTCAATATTTACTTTACAATTCATTGCATATTTACATAAATTTGTATTACAAAATAAAAAAAATTGAGTTCAGTTATCTTATAACACAATAGTATGGTAAATGTGGATATGCATCTCCTTTAAGATATATCGATATCATAGTCATTTGATAATCACTTTTATCTTGAAGTTTATGCAACAATAAATCCAAATGCTTTAAGATTCGATTATACTTCTTCGTAAATCATTTAATGTTAAAAATATTAAACTTACTAAACATGGAATCCATACTTGAGGAGCACAAACAAATACATCAAAATATATAGTGTACATAAAAGTGTTAAATGTATTAAAAAAGAAACAACAATATGCTTTTCTACTGCTTCATTATAGATAACAGAATTAATTATCATTAATCATAATAACCATATAAATGAATCTAAAAATATAAACATTATTATTCTTAACTTATAAAACATTTACATTTTTGAATTAATTATCAATAAAATTTTAAAAACTTAAACATTTTAAAATTCAAAATTATAAATAATATTAAACTAATTGTTCAAATAATATTTAATTTTAAATAAAAAAGAATCCAATAATTATATTTATAAATCATAATTTTTTAAAAAAAATTATAGTTAATATAATCGTAATTATCACAGTTAATTTTTTCATGTTATGTATAAAGTTATACATTAATTGAATAATTAATTTTGTTACGTATATCTTTGTATAAAGATAAATAATTCAATTTCTTGTTACAGTTTGTTGAATTTTTAATATTTATGTATTGTTGATAGTTACTGCAAAGATTTAAATTCTTTGATAGTTGAAAACCCTAATATTATGTTTCAAAGTTTATTCATTATTATTTATTATCTTCATTTTCAATTTGCTTTGCAGATATTTCTAATGATTGAAATATCAAAATATAATAATAATTTTAACTCAGATTTTCAGTCTCTCTTTTGTCATTCATTCCGTCTTATACAATCAATACACATGACCACATACCTATGAAAAAGATAAATGATTTCCAGTATACATATTTTATGCTAACACACATTCATCAGTAGGCTCCAAATCATCATCTCCCACACAGATATATAATCAGTGCTCATGTGCTGAATCAATACTCATCAGTTGGTCCAGATCATCATTTCTTACACATAGATATAAACCAATCACTGATTATATATGTGTGTGGAAGATGATTTGGACAAACTAATGAGTGCTGGTTCAGCACAAAATATGGATATTAGAAATCATTTATCTTTTTCGGCTGCATGTGGTCGTGTGTAATGGTTGTATAAGTTAGAGTAAATGACTAAAGGGAGCTTGAAAATCTGGTTCAAATCTTCTTTAATTACATCTAGCTTAAGTATGTATATTCTACTTGTAAAATTTAAAATAAAACTAATTTTAATAATATTTTCCAGTTTAAAAGAGGAAAACGGAGAATTATGTGTTTTTAATTTATAATTTCAAATTTATAAATAATTATATATTGTAACGATATATAAATATGTCGTTACATTAATTTAAAATAAAAACTTAAAAGTTCGCAAATAAAAGGAAAAAACTAAACGCTAAAATTAAAACATTGTTAAACGTGTATACATTCGCACAGATGTTAAACTTTAAAAATATTTTTTTTCATAAACAAAAAAAAAAAAAAGTATTTGAATGTATTTTTTTTAAATAAAAAAATACAAGATTGAAATATAAAAATATTTTAATAAAAAAAATAATGTAAGTTAAAATAAAAGCAGGTATTAATTAATTCCTGTAATCTATAAAAGGAAATGATTGTTTATTAATTATCTAAAAGCTGTTTAATTAAAAAGTCAGATGGAAAGTTAGATAAGAGAAGAAAGAGATTTTAGCTTGACAAATGGAAGCACTAAGCCTTGGCCGGACCATAGCGAAAAAACAGATTAGTGACGTTTTGTTCAGTGAATCCTTGTGGATGATATAAAAAGAAAAAATATTGAGTTGAAGAGCTTTTTCAACTGGTTGGGGAGGCAGGCGATAAAGTGCCTTTATCGTTCTCTCCCTTATCTCTGAAATGAAATGACTGATACCATGAACCAGCAAATGCCACCTCCTGAACATTAGATCGATCTTTCAATTAAAGACTCTGTGGACATTGACACCAGGAACCGGGAGTTCTGCTACCATAAGCTATAGGAAAGGAACAATTCTTAAAATCAATCAAGAACTTTCGTCAAGTTGAACAAATTAATAAACAAGCGACTTATTTAAAATGGACTCTTATCTGACTTTTTGTAAGTTTTAAATCAAATTAATAATGGTTAATTTTATATCTTTCCGATTGTTAAAAGAATCATTTCCCTTTTAATATTTTTTATGTGTAGTAATATTTTATTGTAGAAATTATTAAATGATTACATTTAAGTTGTCTATAGGCGCTTGCATGGATTAGTTTTAGGTTAATTGGATTTTGGTTTTCATATTTGATCAAAGTATATAGACATTTGATAAATAATGATACCTTACGGTGAAGTATCTAAAATGTATTTATTCGGATGTCTTTTAAGTTGTTGGTGACAACGCAAGTATCTTATGGTGAATACTATTGGGTTACTTATAAGTTTCCCTCTGCGATTGTCGGTATCAATAATTTTGTATTTTGATCGTTTAGGTTTATTTTGAAATGTTTTTGACCGTGGAATCTGTGTAATCGATCTATACCCAACATTTTTAAATAAATCTGTGCGAACGTATATAAATGTTAAAATTAAGTCGGGCGCGAATGGCTATATAGTTTTGTAAAGTTGTATTAAGGGAGGGTAATCTTAGGTTATTCATTTCGTAGTTGAATTGGTTCAATGGATTGGATAATTAGTAGATGTAGTATGAGATCCGCTACGGGCAGGATTATAGATATATGCTACACACCCTCTGTTTGCCTATGGATGGGTTTGTAAGTCGGCAGAAGACCGCAGTCCATTCCTATGGAGTTTTTAGTTTATTGATCTCTTGCCCACAGATGTCACATTCCTGTTGGTGGAGAGTCAATGTCTTCTCTATTTCTACTTATTGTTCAGATGTACATTCCTGACAATATAGTATTTTGTGTTGTCGTATCATGCTACATTGAATACATGAATGTATCAGATGGATTGGCGCCAGTTGATTGCGAAATTTGTTGCCTAAGGTTAAATCAGGGAAGAATATTTTCCTTTCAAATGCAGACCTATATAGTCCATTCATACTCGACCCTCTAAATAAATAGTAAACTCATTATTTGAAATCTACTTAAATTTAGAATTAAAGATCAATATAAAATTATAAAAGAAATTTATTCCTCAAAATTTAAATATTATTTTATATGTGCGTAAATAAATATTTTTATGTGTTAATTTCTGGCAGTGGCTTTTATTCTTTTATATTTAAGATATAAAATTTATATTTTGTTATCTCTGCTACTCCACTGAGCTAGTGACAATGGGCTAACGATCTAAATATGTAAATAAAGTGGAATCCTAACAGCGCGTACCTGCCTACTCTATAAATTTTTCTAGGCTCAAATGCCTAGATGGCGCCCTTGGTAGTGCGGTGCGGTGCGATGCGATCTCCCACTTCGTTTGGATCGTTATAATATGGAGAAACAAAAGAAATATTTGGAAAGTTTTTAATAGATTAATAAAAACTTGCAATTTATATATAATATTGTTAATTGCTATGTTTTTGGCATTTGTCTTAATTGTGATATGGCTTTGTCTCAGTAGATTGCTTTTCTGACAGAAATGATAATTATAAAAAAAAATCTTACTACTTTATATAAAACTATTGAATATTATTTATGATTATGAGCAACCAACCATATGACAAAATAAAAACTCAAGGGCATAAGTATTTTGAATTTAAAATTAGTGATGAAAAATTCTAACAATAAAAATAAAACTCAGAAAATTTTGTTGATTTTTAACTTGAAAAAAAGCTTTTCAACGTTTGTCTGTTTTAATTTATCTATGATTTGTTTTAAATAAATAAAAATATTATCTAAGAAAAATCTATTATCAATATATAAAAGTACATATCTTAAAGCACTATTTTGGCTTCTATCAGTAAAGGAATCTCAAACTACAGACATTTTTTTTTTAAGATTTAGAGGGCTGGGTATATAATTTTATCCTTAACAATGTTCACTTAAAAAGTATCAACACATAAAGCATAAAAATTCAGAAATAAAACTTACTTCTGAAACTATAAATTGAAATGACTTATATAAAAAATAGCAGATCATTAAAAATTAAGCCTCCATTTTGAAATCTTATTCAGAAAATCAAGATCATTAAATTTATCAGATTCCAACCATTACTGCTCTTAAAAATTAAATAATTTGCAGTTCTTTTCAAATATATGAGGAATAAAAAGTTTGTTAACATTATAGAAAAACATCTTAACATGTGAGAATGTTAACATTAAATTTCTTTTAAGTGCCATTAATATTTATTGCAATAAATTTAAAATGTATAGAATTAAAGTGCACAAAACTAACAAAACTTATTGAAGATAGATAATGGCAAAAGTGTCTATTTTCCCATTTTTTGAACATCTTAAATGTTATTATAATTGTTAGATAACTTAAGTTCTTCCACCAATAATTTTAATGTACTCTTTATCAAAAATTAATGCCAGAAAAGTGCCATGCTATTAAACCAGAGTTATGTCAGCAAGATATTTCTAAACCTGGATATAAAAATAACAATATTTCTATTAATTATTAATCCATAAATAATAGATGACTACTTTCTTCTGTAAATGCTCAGCTATAGCCATACTTTCTTGATAATAACTTTTTTATTAACAATTTTGGACTATTGTAAATAAAATAAAAATTAAGGTAATGAAAGAAGTGATATTTCTGATAATAGCAAAATCACTCCCTTAATGATATATTTTTAAACTGAATAAGTTTTGCAATACTTTTATTCTATTGGGTTTTGCAGTTTATATTTTTTTAATGCACATACAGGTACGTATTTTTCTGAAGGTTTGTGATGATGGTGTTCTAGCTATATTTTTATATTGGATTATTTCCATCATCTAGTATGTGTGTTGGATGTCTTTAGAAAAGTTTAATTTTTAGTTAAATATTCCAAGTGTATTCAACTGTTAGTAATATCACAGCAAACAGGTTAGTAGATGCCCCAACTGTTAGTAATATCACAGCAAACAAATGTTAGTAATATCACATTAAACAGGTTAGTATATGCACTAACTGTTAGTAATATCACAGCAAACAGGTTAGTATATGTACAATGTTTCGAGAGGTATTTTTCTCCCCTCTTCTTCAGGTGTTTCTGGCCTGACCAGTGATAATACTAGCATGGGATTCGAGCCTGGGTCCTTAGATTCTTGATTATTGAATTTTTAAGGTAATGCTAGAGAGAAAAATACCTCTCGAAACGTTGTGCATATACTAACCTGTTTGCTGTGATATTACTAACATTTGTTTGCTGTGATATTACTAACAGTTGGTGCATATACTAACCTGTTTGTTGTGATATTACTAACAGTTGAATGCATTTGGAATATTTAACTAAAAAATTAAACTTTTCTAAAGACATTCAACACACATATTAGATAATTGAAATAGTCCAATATAAAAATACAGCTAGATACAGGTATGTGTTTGTTCTTTCTATTAATATTGATATTTAATATAATAACATACAAGGCTAAAACCTTCAACATTCCATCTTAAAAATGCTTATGTGACAGCCAATCAGATGTAATAATGACTGCACATGAAACTCTCAATTCAAGAACACAAGCCAGAACATGAGAAAAAGACGGGACCCACCTTCTTCTCTACTTAAATTTATATATAAATAAGTCAGACTCAAGCATACCGAACTAAGAGCATGGAACTTAAAACATCTTCACATTTAATTCACTAAATATTATATATAAATAAACAATGCAAAATCTTTCGATTTACAATGAAACAATTTTTAAATCTAATGAAATGATAGTAATAAATATAAATATATAAATTTATTAAGCGGTAGCAGACATCTAATAATAATAATTTAATATAAATAAAATGTTCGCTAATTAAAGCAAAATTAACTGAAAGTACTTCTGCAGATTTAAAGACTGTTTTTAATAGTTTATTACCATTAAATTTATTACTTTTATTAATAGTGATATTTGTATAATTTTCTTTACATATTTGTAATTTAATATTTTTGTTAATGTATTATGTTCAAATGTAATTTTATATTATATAACATATCTATACTATACTGACTAAATGTATATCTTTATTGAGATGTTATTTTCTGCCATCTCATAAGTAAATATATATATATTTTATTTTATAGTTAGTTTGTAATTTCATTAGTTTATAAGTAGAATGTTCTAAATATATATATATAATGTATTATCTTATATTTAACCTATTAAAAGTTTTTTTTATCTCACTAAGAAATCAGGCTTTTAAGTTTGATTTCAGTTCAAGATAAAATAGATTTCTTGAATTATAAGTTTTTTTATTAAAAGTTTTTTTTTTAAATTCTTGGAAAAAGGTAAGTTGGGTAGAAACTAGAAAAGGTTGTAATTAAACTATATTGTTAAAAATCAATCTAAATATCAATTTGTAATTAAAAATATTGTAAGAATCTATCTGTTGTTAATTAATCTAGAATTTTTAAGATTAAACATTTCAGAAAGAAAAAAGAACAGATATTTAAGTGACAACTTTTGCTAAAAATAACCCAAAAGATGAGAATCCTATTTGCAAAATAAAATTAATTAAAGGGAGGGGAATTGAAAAAGAAAAAATATAAATTAAGGAAACTTCTTTTGTTCAAGGAATTAGTAAAACTTTTTTTATTAAAAGTTATTGCTGCAAGTTGCTATGAAAATGTTTTCTGGCTAGAGAGATTTAAGGACTTCTCTATTGGGGAAATCCCTGTCTTCTGATTCACATCTGATGTATGCTGAGGAATTTCCATCTCTGGAAAAATATGAAGCTAGCTAGCTAGCTAGATGAGGGTGTTTCAGTAAGAAAGAGAACTATATGCATTCATGCAAGGAGCTACTAAAGAATATCAACTCATGGACTTTACCTTTCTGATTAAATTTCACAGACTGATAGCCACCCAGTACTTTGAAAATGGATGGTTGATGCCAATTTAGTCCATTTTAACAGTGTATTAATAAGTGGGTAATTATAAACTGTTTACAAATTGAACTCTACTATTGTAATATAGAAAAATACAAGTATAGACTCAATCAGTTGTGTTTTATGTGTATAAGCTACTTTATACTGTAAAGGTTTCAACAACAGAACATGGGGTTACTTTGAATAATCTATTCAGTAAAATAAATCTTTATTTTAGAATGATTATTCATTATTTTTAACATAATTTTGGAAGGGGTAGGTTTTTAATATTTATTTCATTATTATTTTTTTATATTTATTATATGTGTGTGTGTATGTAGATTTTTGGAAAATGATTGATGTTCAAGAGATAAAAGTAGGTTAAGGTCAAATTAAAATGCAGCCATAAGACACAAAGATACTTATGTCATAATTAGTGTAGTAAAAATAAACTTGATGGACATAAGAGACAAAGACACTTATGCTATTATTTAGTCATTAAGATTAACTAATTTAACATTAGCAATGTAGAGCAGTGGTCTTCAACCACCAGTCCATGTACCAGCACCGGGCCACAGAAGTTTTCTGCCGATCCATGCTAGACTGGCAAGAAAGTTTGTAATAACAAAATAATATTTTAAATTTTTAATTAATATAAACAATTTTTATTTATTTTTTCATCACATTTTTACCCGATCAAAAAAAAAAGAAATAGAACAAAAACAAAATCTAATCAATCATACATAAATTAATTTGTTTTTCTATTTATCACAGATGTTTATGGGGGGGGGGAGGTAGAAAAAAGTTTTTTTATTATACAAACTCCTGTTGTCTTTTGATAACCAATCACGACTGCTTACATGACTTTTTTTGATCTCTTAAATTTTTTCTACTCTCTCTTTTAATATTTCATTTTTAGTGGTTTTTTTTTGGCTATACGGCGATTTTTTTTTTTTGGCATTAACTTTTATTTTTGAAATCAATTTTTATTACCTTTTTTTAAAAATAAAAACCAAAAAATATGTTCTGTCTCTAACTTTTACAAAGTATTTCTCAATACACCCCCATCACCTCAAAATAAAGTAAAATCAAAACTTTTGACTTTTTCAAGTTTCAATTGTTTTTTTTTTTGTTTAAAAATACAGCCACTTTTTTTTTAGCCTATAAGGCAATATCTTTTTTGCCTTTATTTGTATACCGCTGATATACTAAAACTTTTATTTTTAAAACCAATTTTTATTACCTTTTTTAAAAAATAAAAACAAATCAAAAATAATTTTTGTCTCTATCTTTTGTCTCAGCGAAGACAAAGTATTTCTCAACCCACTCCCCCAAAAAAAATTAAAATAAGATCTTTTTTGGCTTTAACTTTATTTTTGAAATCAATTTTTATTACCTTTTTTAAAAAGAAAAACAACTAAAAAATTTCTGTCTCTAACTTTTACAAAGTATTTCTCAATTTACCCCCCCCCCCAAAAAAAAAAAATGAAAATAAGCTCAAAACTTTTGACTTTTCAAGTTTTGTTTTCTTTTTTTTTTTTGGTTTAAAAATATGCCTACTTTTTTTTGGCCTATAAGGTGATATTTGTTTTGGCTTTATTTGTATATCACTAAAATACTAAAACTTTTATTTTTAAAACCAATTTCTGTTACCTTTTTTTAAAAATAAAAACAAACAAAAAATAACTTTGGTCTCTATCTTTTGTCTCAGTGATGACAAAGTATTTCTCAACCCACTCCTCCCCCAAAAAATAAATAAATAAATAAATAAAATAAGATCAAAACTTTTGACTTTTTCGACATTCAGGTGAATAACATTTTATTCTTGCATCTTTTAACAATGAAATAATAAACCTAGAAATGCAAGCACATTAATGAGAACAATTGTTATTGTACTATTTTCTGTAGCAGTATGACTGTGCAAATCGAGAAAGAGTGTTCAGCATGTGAAGGTAAGCAACACCATTACAATACACAATAACTAGTGTGCTGTTTTGGTCAGTTATAACAATTATGCTTATCTAAGGCTAAGCAGGTTACATCTTTAAGAAAATTTATCTGTAAACTTATGCTGGTCTGCAAAATGTTATCCTTATTTTTGCTGGTCCACAGGTGTGAAAAGATTGAAGACCACTGGTGTAGAGGGTTTGGGTTAAGCTAGATATAGTAAACTCATTACTATGATACACCTAGTCTTTCATTCCTATTTGGGCAAGAAGCCATCTAGAAAGTTGGATCTTAGTCATGTCGTAGGTTAGTGAAGGCCATATTTTCATCAGGAAAGATAATAATTATAATGTTAGAATAAGAGGATAGTTAAATAATTGGTAACCAATTGAGCTAATTGGAAAGTTTTTATTTTAAAAATCGAGTCATTACAGGTTGCATTTTCGGATGAAGATTAGGTTAGATGGGAGTGGAAAGGGAAATAAAAAAAAGTATAATAAAAATTATTGTATATTCATACTTGTGTCTCTGGTTATTTTATTATATAATAATAACAACAACAACAACAACATCAACAACAACAATAACAACAACAACAACAACAACAACAACAATAATAATAATAATAATAATAATAATAATAATAATAATAATAATAATAACAACAACAACAACAACAACAACAACTGAAAACAATTGGTCCACTGGAGAAAGAATTTACCAGAATTATTAGAGTCCACAAAAGATTTCACTATAAAAAGATTATGTGGCCATGTTATGTACATAAATAAACATTACAATTGTAAAATAATCTTCTTGATCTAGTGCTAGGCTATCCACCTAGTGGTACTCCTGTACTGGATACTATAATCTTAATAATTTTGATAGTTTTGGTGGATCAAATGCATTATATACCACCACATTATTAATAAAATTATATATGTGTGTTCAGGTTGGTTAGTATAGGCAAGGTTAAAGCACTCCAAAAATAATAATGATATGCACAAAAGAAAATTAGTTTATTACAAGAGCAATAGGCTAATTTGCATGTCAATAAAGTCTAACTTTATGCAAATTAGCAAAGTAGATAAAATGCCTGCAGAACTTGAAATGGTGTTCTTTCAGTTCAGTTCAGTCAGTGGTGTCTACAGAAGTAGTAATGTAAAGAGAGATAGAAAAAACCAAGAGTAATAGCAGACTTAGAAAAGTCTAATTATAGAGTAAATCAGTATTAGAAGCAGAGAAAAATTCTAGTTACAAGTTTTTTTAATCTCAAGAGATATGTGTGAGTAATAGGGTGCTTACAGATCTACAGTTGTAAAGAGACTTATATATTAATTATCTACGTTACAGGAACTGTTATATGATCAAGATTGATTCTGTGATCAGCTAGCAATTAGCCAGGTGATTTGCTAATCATATTCTACAAATGTTATTTTTATTCAGAGTAAATAAATTCTTGAATTTATTGTTAAACTTTACGTGTTTGTTTCTTTAGACAAATTATATAATTACTCAGCTGCCAAAATATAATTGGCTGTGGATATATTAATTTTACTATTATTATGTCTAGAATTTTTGTGTATATAACTTCTTTTTTAATTAAATAAAAAATAAGAATCAATATCTCTGATTTTATAGGCATCTGATATTTTGTAAAACTTCTAACATCATTTCTGATAAACGTTGACCACCATTATAAGTATATTTATTATATGTACTCTTTTTCCATTATAGATTAATTATGGGTCTTATGGTTCTTTATAATTACTATAAAGCATATATTAACCTATTTATATATAATTTTTCTAATTGATATTTAATAATTATTATCTATCACAATAACTTCATTAAATATAAAAATAACTATAATTACTTATGATCAAATTTTATTTTTAAATATAATTGTTTATTTACAATGGAATTAATCATTTTTCCTATATTAAAAGCCAGGAAAAATATTTGTTAGACATGAAAAAGTGTCATTTTCCATAATTCTATCTTAGAATCATCCATGCAAATGTGAGTAAGCAAAATGAAAAATAACTGATGTTGGAACAAATATATTACAAGAATAATAGAATATTGTTATTAGACTTTTTCAGCAAATAACACTACTTTAGCCTCTCCTGAAGAATACCAATAGAAGGAGAACTATCAAATATCCATTAATTATTTATACTTATATGAATGGCATAGAGGTAAAATGATTCTGAATAAAATTTATCACAATATAATATTACAATTTCTTATAAACTAACTCAAGCTAATTTGGTGCAAATATATGATTGCATAATAATTGATTTGAAAGAATGATGATATGTCAAAATCCAGGAGTCCTGACTTGGGTTTATTAATATGCAAAAAATGATGGCAACGATTTGTATAATATTATTTTATTGTCTATTTAGTGTTTTTGGTCATCTAACCTTAAATAATCAAAAAAGTTACATGTTTTATTAACTTATAATTTTGAAAAGGAAAAAAAAAATTCTATATTTGATTCATTTGTTATAATTTATTTGTGATTATCAAAACAATTTATAAAAGGTATCATGTTTTTTTTTTGTATTTTAAATGAGATTTCAATTATTTTATTCTCACACACTGGTGTACATAACAGGATCATGTCTTACATTTATACTTCACCCTTAGTAATAACTTGTTTAATATTTTTGACTTACACTAAAAACAATCAAGGCAACCTTCATTTTTAATTTGCATGAATGCAGTCAGTAGTTACAGTATCAATATGACATATCCATAAATTTAGTTCCTGTTCAAGTTGAGTAAAAATGCAGAAAAAAATTTAGTTCCAAAGACAAAGGTTTTTTTTTTTTAGATAATCAGCTCTTAGGCAACTCAAAAATCAAGCAATTGTTGGATTAAAGATGGACATATAACTATTCTTATTCAGAGTGTAAATCATTGGTGAAAAAGTAATGAAATTCTCACTAACTAGTGGTTGGCCAGCCTGTTGAGTAGTGCCTTTTGCCTCATAGTTCCTTTTTGAAGGCACTTGTCCTGCTTTGGAATATTTAAAGATTGCTTTATCTTTCATATATATGTAAAGAAATATAATATAATGAGCATGCTAATAGCTCTAAACAAGCTTGTTTTGATAAAAGCTTGTTTAGAGCTATTAGCACACTCATTATATTATATTTGTAAATACAAGCTAATTAAGTCACATGTTATATGACTTGGCTTCCTTATATGTAAAGAAGTATGCACATAGACAAAAGTTACTACTAATAAAAAGATCACAAAATGTTCATAAATTAATGTGCTTTTCCCACAATTAAATAATGACTTTCCATATATAATAATAATAATAATAATAATAATAATAATAATAATAATAATAATAATAATAATAATAATAATAATAATAATAATAATAATAATAATAATAATAATAATAATAATAATAATAATAATAATAATAATAATAATAATAATAATAATAATAATAATAATAATAATAATAATAATAATAATAATAATAATAATAATAATAATAATATGATGATGATGATGATGATGATGTAGAAATAATGTGTTGTTTTTATTTATAGTATTTATTTATATATAATTAATAATTTCAATCAGATTACACCTTATACACCCATGCTGTAATATTGTTTTAATAACTCAATGAAGTTTTGTTGAGTATAAAGGGTATGCTCAAACCAAAGCACAAGAGTGATCATCTTATCTTTATACCTAAAGTTCATTGTGTAGGCTAATCTAAAACATCTAGGAATGATAGTGTGACAGTCTTCCATTAATCACTCTACATCCATTAACTTTATTCCGTAAATTAACAATACAAAATCTACCATTCTACTGCCTGTTGTACTCAACAAATTATTGTTGAGTTATTAAAACAATATTACACTACATGTGGATAGGGTGCAATTCCCTTCTAATTACATATGAATGCTAGTAAATTAAATAGAATTAAATAATTAATAAATAAACAATGAAAAATCAATTCAGTGTAAATTTCTGATTTTTCAGAACATTATAAACTATAATGGTCTATTATATATTGCAATCTTGTGGGTTTGTCCAGCTAAAGCCAATTCAAGCATTGTAAGCTTCCTCAGTCAAGTAAGCTTAAAATGGAGGACTTATTAAATATTCTTGATTGGAAGTAAAAGAAAATTAATATAATAAAAGATTCTCTCCATTGATATCACATACCTAACTGAATATGTATAATTTAAATTATATTTTCATTGTTAACTAATGGTGATTTTAAATATAAAGTTTCTTTAGAATTAAATAATTTTAAATTCTAATCCTAGTAAGAAAATAAAATCTAAGTTAATTGAAATTATGAAAATTATGGAAAAGGAAAAGTATTTAAGTAGATCTATTTATTTAATTTGTTATCCTATTAATTTTTTGCTACTAAGGTTTTCTTTAATTTGAAATCTCATAAAGATAATTTTCCTTTGAAATGTATTTTTGATTTTACAGGGGAGATTGTTGATAAAATTTCTTGTAAAGATTTTAAGGAATTATATAAATGTAGGTCAATTTTGTGTATAATCTTTTCAGGCATTTGATAAAATTAATGGTGTTTTTGGTAGTTTAGATATTGAAAACATGTATCAATCAGTTGGTAGAATAAAAAGCATTAATGTGTTTCTTACTGTTTTAAATAAATTTGAATATTTTTCTGCAGATAAGATTAAGGTTATTCATGATTGGCTATTGTTATTATAGGATTCTATAAATTTTGTGTGTAATGATGAGTTTTATACAATAAAAGAGGGTGAGTTATTGGTTGTTATTTTGCCTTGCTCTGTCTATATTGATTTCTTACACAGTAGTGTTTTTAATAATTTTCTGTTTCTTTAAATTATTTGTTAGGTATGTTGATGATTGTTCATTTTTTATACAGGAATAAAAATTGAAGGATTTTTTTGATAGATTGAATGCTTTTGAAAATAAGATTAAATTTACTGTTGAAGGGAATACTTTTGAATTTAAGTTAAATTTTCTAGATTTAAGTGTTAATAAAATTGATCATGTTTTGTTTTGTAGTTAATTTATTAAAGCAAAAAATTTAAGAAATATGATAAGGCCAAACATCTATAAATCTTTTACTCATAAGATACTTTCTTTACTGAATTTTTGTTATAGGAATATAAGGGTTACTAATTATGAAAATAATAGTTATATTCAGACTATATTGAGTTAGGTTAAAATCATGAATTTATTAGGAATATTATATTTAGCAAAAATATCTAAATCTATTAAGAATAAAGATTTAATTGTTAGTGACAATAAAGAGTTTATTTTTTTATCATATAAACATCGATCTGTAAATTGATTTATAAGAATAGCTTTTTATTGGGTGGTATGAAAGTGTCATGGAAGAAAAGCCAGAATTTAAATTCTTATTAAATAATTTGTAACATCAATTGATAGCAAATCTATTATTCAGGTAGTTTATAAAACTCCTTGCAATTGTCATAAAAATGTATATAGGTCAAAGTAAATTAAGCTTTAATAAAAGAATTAAAGCTCTTAAGAGTAGAGTTAAAAATAGATATCATAACTCAGCTTTGTATATTCATGAACTGAATACATGTAGGTCATAAAATATTATTTCACAATGTAGAGGTTATCTTTTATGAAAAAAGTGAATTGATAAAAAGAGTAAAAAGAAACTTTAATGATAAAACTTTGAATCTGAGAGCATAATTTTCATGGAGACATCTTTTGATGTTAAAGGAAGTTGGTTTTTGAAGTGAATGATAAGGTTAATTTATTTTGTATATATATGTTATATGTTTTTTTGTTGAAAATCATTTGAAAAGATCTATTTGTTAATAGATGAAACCATGGTTGTAGAAGAATTTTAGTAAAATTTTGTTTTTTTTAGCTAGTATTGTAATGTTATATGAATTTTTATTTTAGGTAAATTATAAAAGTGTAATAAAATGGGTATTCATAAGAAAAGATTAATAAAATTTATAAAACTTATGTTTAATATACTAAGTCATAAATATGCCTATATTGTACCGGTCGAAATCCACCACCACCGCAAGTCAAATCGGATTCAAACTCAGCTGAACCAAAACTGAATTCAAACCCAACTCAACAGCTCAGATAGCAGAAATCGACGGCACAGTGCTATGCGCCAAGAACTAGCTCAACGGTTGGTGAGGACTAGAGACCCTTTTACAGACACGAATATCTAATAATTAATTATTTTGAATACTTTTTAAATCGAATCATATGTATGTTCGGGTTGCCAACACAGACAGCGAGTATTAACATTTAAATAATTATAAAAAGAATGATGACTTAAGAAACCAAGTATGTTAGAAAATATTTAATAATAATAATAATTTGTTTTGTTCACTAAAATATAGATTGCATTAGTTACCTCTAGTCTTTAAAAGAATTTATAAATATAATAAGAGTGGCGGTCCTTATCATATGCCAACAAGTATTACACAACATGGAATTCTATGTCTATGCCCCCAACGAGAAATATAAAGGCAGATAAAGGTATTCATTTAGAACGGAAATGATTGCTCTAATTTTATTACGGTGGAATGTGAGATTTATATTTCACATTCGGGAATCTATTCATGAAGAGCAAAACGTAATTTTAGGGCATAACTTTAAAATTGATTTGAAACTTATTTAATTAATAATATATTTGAGAATTTGTTCGACTTTAATTTAAATCACTTCATCACGAATTACGAGCATGGAGAGGGTTTTACCGGAACAAAGATGCAACGGTACTGACGGCTTACGAGACAGAGAGGAAAATTGAAATACGATCGCTAGTCGATGATCGAAGTCCTATGGCGGCTTGCATCTAACAAGTCTTATGCCCTTTGACTAATGAATACGAAAGGAAGTACTTTCTTCCTTGAGAAATTTAAATAAGAGAATATGATCACCGACCAGCCTAACGGAGCGGAAGATTGCCCTGCGTCAGCAACGTTCGATGATGATGACTTGATAGTCATCGTTGAAAAATAAAACCCATGTAGAATGCTCTACGTGATGACTTGACCAATTAATTAAAGTCAAACGAGCTTTTATCGAACTATTTTAAAACATTTATAAACTATATTAATTATGCCCTAATTATCGTGCTATTCCTGAATCTTAATACAAAATAACAAAAGTTGAATTAAAATATATTTAACCCTTTATCGACCCTTTTGCAAAAACATTTTAAATATATATATGGATAAATAAATCAACATTAGTGAAGCAAGAAAATACCATTTTAACATTATATGAATATATATAAACACTTGTAACTTAGGAGCTGGGGACATAGGTGAAAAACGGAGCTAATAGTTTATTATTAGCCAATTATAAAAATCATAAACATGTAATATTTTCTTTCGACTCGATGATTGATAGAACTTATAAATTTAGTTCTAATGGGTGAGAATTACTATTTGAAATTAATATTATAATATTTGCGTGAGGCAAATAGAACAGGGGAGCTCATCGAGTTGAAAGATTATTGGCATATAATTTTAAATAAACGACATTAATAAAGCATACAAATATATATATTAAATGAACCGCCAGGTAAGAAAAGAAAAAGTTTAAAGACTAGAGATTGAAAGAATTACGCTATAGATTTACAGTAGCATTTTATAAATATTTTTACATTGAAGAATAAAGAGCTCTTAAATAGGAGGAGAGTAAAATAAAGTTCGAACTGGCCAGAAAGTTTAACGTTCATTATAGAAATATATTACCCCTTCCGCTGGTCCTTAAGTTGCACCTCCAAGTTGTTGAAAATGTAGGCATCATTGGTTGACTACTGGAACAGTATTTTAGTAGCTTTCATAATTTTAGCAGAATGATCGGTCCGGAAAAAGGTTCAGCAGCTCCATTGAAGATTTCTCGGGACTTTAGGAACCGTAGCCAGATTCCTGATGTTCTAGCCCTCTATCATGATGAAATACAAATTAATATGCACAGAGTTCACTGCACTACTCTACAACAAAGCTAGCCTTTTTTCCTGACTTTTCAGGGCTATATATACTGTTCACTGATGCCTCCGGCTAGCGCTCATTTTATTATCAATGTGTTTTTTTATAATTAGTTGTTTTCAAATACATTCCCTCGATAAGGCTTTCAAACTAATTAGCTTGAATTCCTTCTCTAATTGAAAATGAATTCTTAAAATCTGAAAATGATTTAATTAGAAAAATGAATCCTTATCTTTTTCCAATTCATAAAGCTTTACTATTGTTTTTAAGAATTTTAAAGCTTATCGAAGGAATGTAGCTTTTAATCACCGAAACTTTACAAATTATTTAAAGGTGAAAAAAAACAAGTATTCCCGACGCAATGAAACTTTCGAACAATTATATATATTTAATATTTACAAATATATATACGCACAATCCACGCAATTTAATATATATAAATTCATGAATATTTTATCATGAATTTATTTAGAGAATTGATCAATTTTAAACTAAACTAATTAATTTTGCTACGCATTTGAAATAAGTTATTCATTATGGAAATTAGCGTGGATTGAACGTATAAAGCCCCATTGCATCGGAAATTTAAGGTTAGTATTAGGGTAAATAACATGAAGCTAGGATCGAACTCAGATCCGACTGCTTCATTTCTTTTCACTTCAAAAAAAAAAACAATGAAAAAAAAAATGACTTTACTTACGCAGGATATAGTTGCATAAGTGTATAGACTCTGGGAGAACAGCCTGAGCATGAATAATATAACCTGCCCAAACTACAAAAATTATACATGTCTCACTGCGATCAATTTTTTGAATATTCAACTTATATTAAGTTTAATAAATCGGTCCGTTTATCAAGTCTCATTTTTCCTATGGTCATGTCAGTTGGTCTTCTGTATATATATATCTGTCTCTACAGTTTATCTTACTGTTTCCCTGGATCAGGTGGTACATATTGTTTTAACTGTCTGGCATTGTAATGGTCATAGTCCTGGTCTTTCCTGGTTGGCGTCAAGTTCCCATAGTCTATTGCAGTCAAAAAGTCTATGGTCTTTTCTATTGACATAGGGCACATCCCAAGCATGACTCTTTGGATCCATGGGGGTAAATGATGTCTAATCATCCGGATGATGTGTTGGTCCTCATATTTGAAGGCTGTAAGGGATTTGAATGTGGTCACTTGCTGGATGAAGTAAGCTGCATATCCCTGTCTGTAGTTTTCTTGATACTTCTGTGTGTTCAGTCTATGCAAGATTCCCTCCTGCCTTTCCTGACTCCAATATTTTTTTAAGATGGCATTTTCATATCCTTGGATCGTGGTAGGTGGTTTTTTTAATAGCTTCCACCATGCCTTGGCAGCTTCTCTTAAGTAGTGGCTCGCTATGATAACCTTTTCTTTTTCTGCTACAGTGTATAGGCAAAAAAAATCCTTAATGCTGTCTATGTGATCTATTGGATTTTCTCCTGGACTTCCCCTAAAAATTTGAACTTCCACAGAAGATATAATGGATGGTCTCGGTAGATTTCTTGGACTCATTTCAGGATTTGCCTTCCATGTGGTCTGAACATCTTCCTTTTCCCTCTCTGTATTTGGATCAGCTTCTTCCACTGTTTCGTGACTGACCTCATCTTCACTGTCATCTTCTTTGCTGTCCACAACTTCTTTTGGTGTGGTCTGATCATCATTTTTTTTTGGAGCTTTGTAAGTGCCTATTGCTTGAGGATGCTTTGCAATTTCTGGGTTGGTTTGGATGCCTCATGCTTCCTCAAGCCTTAAAATTCTTTCCATCATCATCATCATTATTTTTCGATCTTCTCTCATTTCTTCGAGGATCATATGAAAACTCTCTCGATCATCTTGAGCCGTCTCTCTGCTTTGATGGTTGCGCTTTTTTTTACTGATATGATTCTTAAAAGTGATCTCTCATTCACTGGGGGTGGTTGAAGGCACATCACTATTGTGACAGTCAGATGATGTATGTTGGTTTAACCCAGTTCGAATACTAGGCGAAAGTACCTCCAGGCCACCCATACGCGAGATATTAAATCAAGAATACTATGACCTCTGCCCATTCGCCTATTCTCGAGGCCTGATCACAAACAAACAACACTATCTGAGCCATGCATAAATTATTTTTCAACCGGCGACAGCTTAGCATCAGCGGAAAAAAACATGGACAGGAAACTTACGGAACTAAATAGTTAAATGTGCAAAAGTACTAAGAAATATGTGTTTTGCGTGCCTGGATCATTAGAAAAGTAAAATAAAGCATTATAATAAAATTAGGAAACTCAAGCTTTTGATAGTTAAATAATATGTTTAATTAATGGCTTTTGCAATAGGAATAATGATTTAATGGCCTCCGCTATTCCCCTAAATTAATGAAACAAAATAACTAGACAATAAAAACAGATTAATAGGTTTGCAGTCTAAATCTTTTCTTCCCAATTTTATTAAAAATTGTCAACTCGATCTTCTCGATAAAGTATGATAAAAAAAGAATCTTTCGCAAAGCATTTCTAATTGCTTTGCGCTAAAAACAGTGTTTAAAAATTATTTAAAACGTATATAGTTAAATCAGATATACGTAAAGCTAATGGCGGACAAAAGAGGCGTTATCAAAGAGATCAAATTGGCACACAAAAGAAACTGACTCGTATTTAATTAACAAACATAAATAAAATTGGAAAGAGATTTTAAATGAACAAAAATTAACTATTAAACTTAACCGCAATGGGATATTAAATATTTACACAGGTTAGTAAGGAAGAATAGCGAAGGGAAAAAGGTTAAATATAGATAGATGATCGCACAATACATATAATTAAGACTAGTCTAATAAAAATGGTTACATCAACAAATACATATAATTCAATGAAGCAATAAAAAAAATACGAACAAAAGGTAGCATAAGAAATAGTTCAATAGAGGAGATATGATTACCGTCCCTTTTTTCCTTGGTCATGTTCCCTACGGCGTTCGTGGCTTGATCCGACCGTCGACAGGTATTTGTCCTGACAATGAAAATATGTAGTATGGTTTCACGAAAAGTTCTCCAGACACGGCACAGAGTTCAGATGATTATTGAGTGGATACTATGGCATTTTGGATGGTATTCAGGAACCTCGGCGATAGGCAAAGCTATTTATTTGCCTAGCCAAGCATATTCATTTCCCTCAAAATACTGTTGCTTTTAACTTGAGCATGTTCAAACCTCTCCATGATTTTGAAGCTGGAAGTTGTCTACTTTTTTTAAATAAAATCTCCACACGCAAAATCTGAAAAAGTTCTCCAAAGAGAAATCTGAATGCCAGCAAGAAAACTTTGAATGAATCACCTTCAAAAGGAAAATCTGAATAATCTGAATCCTTCCAAAGGAAAAATCTGAATAATCTGAATCCTTCAAAAAGAAAAATCTGAATCCTCTAGTCTTTTGTTCTCACTTCTATTTATACCCTCTCTGTCAGCTACCTTCTATTGTTTGTATGATCTGAGATCTTGATAAGCCTCCCCATGCTCCTTTGTTTCAAAGCAACATTTTCTAAAAATAACTTTACTTTTTTACTCTAAATTTCTTTCTTTAAAGTTTGAATTCTATTAATTAAAAAGAAAGAAAGAGAAGGCCATCTTTAATTTGACTTGAATGGGCTTAACTAATTAAAATATGCATTCTTTTAGAAATGTTGGTGGGCTTATCTCAAAATAAATCATACTAAATATTTTAACAACAATATATTATTATTTTTTTATAGTAGAATAAGCATTTTATTTCAGCAGAATTTTGCATTAACTCATATATATATGCTAGATGTATATATATGTTTGACTAATAGGTTAAGCAATTTTTATTAATAGAATGAAATTTATTTAAAACAAAATATTTAAATGTAATACACATTTGATAAGCATAATTATTTTTAACTCTAATGCAAAACCCTGAATTCAGGTCTACAATACTAATTAAGTTTATAGGAAGATGTGAAGCATGGATCGGGCTTCAGATCCATTGCTTCACTATCATCAGTCAATTCTTGATCTAATTGTTCTTCCATCTTTGCAAGTGAATCAATATAATAAACAACGTGAATTAACTTATAGTACTCTCTGTATGCTTAAAAAATATTTTTTTTCTTCAGTAATTTTAACTAGGTATCTGACTACAGGTCCATTGTCCCAATCTTCACTAGCTGCTGCATATTATTTCCCCAATCTATGTAATCTGCTTTTTTTTTTTTTTTTAGTTTACCTGCTTTTTTTTTTTTTTTAGTTTACCTACGTTTTGTTGATTAGCTCTTTATAGTAACTCTTTGAGTGAGACATGTATTCAAAAATATCAAAGATAAGAAAAAACATTATTCACTTTCCCTTTGTTCAACTGTTCTGTTCTCCCATGTCTGAAAAAAAAAACTATACAGTGATATACAAATATTATGTATTAGCAGGTAGAACAAATAATTCTGTATTGAACACACTTGGTTTTTATTATGGCGATTGACCCACTACTGTGCTGACAATCAAATTTGCTGACAAATTTATTTATATGGGCGCCAGTGAGCAAAATGAAATCAATAGGGCATGTGATATAACCCATTGACCCCCAAACCACATATGATTGACTTAATTTTTGATAAAACAATTGAATTGATGATGAATATTTATTAATGAATAACAGATAACGCGTTCCTGACCTGAGTTTAAATATAGGAGTTTAAATATTACTAAGCATGAGGCTTCACACACACAAAGAAATGTCAAAATTAATATTACAAGAACTTTTATTGGTGATATTATTCTAAATCTTGCTAGCATGAAAGCGTGCAAACCATTTAAGCATTTTGCCAACTGCATCTGGCTGCTTGGTGTACACAAAGGGTCTTCACCTGCTTTGAGGTTACTCTAGAAATTATTGTCATTAAAGCGTAATGTCACACTGCATCGGACCGCTTGACAGATAATTCCCAGTTTGAAGGTCTTCGCCTACTTTGAGGCTACTAAAAATACAGAGCGAACATTAAATATATGTGCTAGCAAGCAATACTGTAAAATTAAGACTTTTAACATGATATCACAACGGATATCTTATATTATAAAACTAAGATACTAATTAATTTTGACATAGAAAACATTTCATTTATGACATAGACAAATTATTTCACTTATTTTACTCCTATGCTTTGATCTGCTCTTACTACTTTGCTAACGATATTTTCTTACTGTCATGAACGCGTATAAACAAACGTATAATATATATATATATATATGGATATATAGTACACGTATAACTAATTACACATATACTTAAATAATTATTCTAACAGTCTTTTGCATTTAAAAAAAAATCTTGAATACATTTAACTATAAAGAAGAGAATTAGAAAGTGATATTTTAATTTATTAAATCATTTCAGTTATGCATTATAAATCGCATAACTTTTTCAAATATATAAAACATTCTACAAAAATATCACTTTAAACATTTAATTTATTGAGATCTGAGTAACTAAAACAAAATTACTATCTCCAGGGCATGTGTGGGGTTTATTAAGTCGAGCCACAACGATTGGGCAGCCAAAAACATAACCATGTACCGGTCGAAACCCACCACCACCGCAAGTCAAATCGGATTCAAACTCAGCTGAACCAAAACTGAATTCAAACCCAACTCAACAGCTCAGATAGCAGAAATCGACGGCACAGTGCTATGCGCCAAGAACTAGCTCAACGGTTGGTGAGGACTAGAGACCCTTTTACAGACACGAATATCTAATAATTAATTACTTTGAATACTTTTTAAATCGAATCATATGTATGTTCGGGTTGCCAACACAGACAGCGAGTATTAACATTTAAATAATTATAAAAAGAATGATGAACTAAGAAACCAAGTATGTTAGAAAATATTTAATAATAATAATAATTTGTTTTGTTCACTAAAATATAGATTGCATTAGTTACCTCTAGTCTTTAAAAGAATTTATAAATATAATAAGAGTGGCGGTCCTTATCATATGCCAACAATTATTACGCAACATAAAATTCTATGTCTATGCCCCCAACGAGAAATATAAAGGCAGATAAAGGTACTCATTTAGAACGGAAATGATTGCTCTAATTTTATTACGGTGGAATGTGAGATTTATATTTCACATTCGGGAATCTATTCATGAAGAGCAAAACGTAATTTTAGGGCATAACTTTAAAATTGATTTGAAACTTATTTAATTAATAATATATTTGAGAATTTGTTCGACTTTAATTTAAATCACTTCATCACGAATTACGAGCATGGAGAGGGTTTTACCGGAACAAAGATGCAACGGTACTGACGGCTTACGAGACAGAGAGGAAAATTGAAATACGATCGCTAGTCGATGATCGAAGTCCTATGGCGGCTTGCATCTAACAAGTCTTACGCCCTTTGACTAATGAATACGAAAGGAAGTACTTTCTTCCTTGAGAAATTTAAATAAGAGAATATGATCACCGACCAGCCTAACGGAGCGGAAGATTGCCCTGCGTCAGCAACGTTCGATGATGATGACTTGATAGTCATCGTTGAAAAATAAAACCCATGTAGAATGCTCTACGTGATGACTTGACCAATTAATTAAAGTCAAACGAGCTTTTATCGAACTATTTTAAAACATTTATAAACTATATTAATTATGCCCTAATTATCGTGCACTTCCTGAATATTAATACAAACTAACAAAAGTTGAATTAAAATATATTTAACCCTTTATCGACCCTTTTGCAAAAACATTTTAAATATATATATGGATAAATAAATCAACATTAGTGAAGCAAGAAAATACCATTTTAACATTATATGAATATATATAAACACTTGTAACTTAGGAGCTGGGGACATAGGTGAAAAACGGAGCTAATAGTTTATTATTAGCCAATTATAAAAATCATAAACATGTAATATTTTCTTTCGACTCGATGATTGATAGAACTTATAAATTTAGTTCTAATGGGTGAGAATTACTATTTGAAATTAATATTATAATATTTGCGTGAGGCAAATAGAACGGGGGAGCTCATCGAGTTGAAAGATTATTGGCATATAATTTTAAATAAACGACATTAATAAAGCATACAAATATATATATTAAATGAACCGCCAGGTAAGAAAAGAAAAAGTTTAAAGACTAGAGATTGAAAGAATTACGCTATAGATTTACAGTAGCATTTTATAAATATTTTTACATTGAAGAATAAAGAGCTCTTAAATAGGAGGAGAGTAAAATAAAGTTCGAACTGGCCAGAAAGTTTAACGTTCATTATAGAAATATATTACCCCTTCCGCTGGTCCTTAAGTTGCACCTCCAAGTTGTTGAAAACGTAGGCATCATTGGTTGACTACTGGAACAGTATTTTAGTAGCTTTCATAATTTTAGCAGAATGATCGGTCCGGAAAAAGGTTCAGCAGCTCCATTGAAGATTTCTCGGGACTTTAGGAACCGTAGCCAGATTCCTGATGTTCTAGCCCTCTATCATGATGAAATACAAATTAATATGCACAGAGTTCACTGCACTACTCTACAACAAAGCTAGCTTCTTTTTTCCTCCTGACTTTTCAGGGCTATATATATTGTTCACAGATGCCTCTCGGCTAGCGCTCATTTTATTATCAATGTGTTTTTTTATAATTAGTTGTTTTCAAATACATTCCCTCGATAAGGCTTTCAAACTAATTAGCTTGAATTCCTTCTCTAATTGAAAATGAATTCTTAAAATCTGAAAATGATTTAATTAGAAAAATGAATCCTTATCTTTTTCCAATTCATAAAGCTTTACTATTGTTTTTAAGAATTTTAAAGCTTATCGAAGGAATGTAGCTTTTAATCACCGAAACTTTACAAATTATTTAAAGGTGAAAAAAAACAAGTATTCCCGACGCAATGAAACTTTCGAACAATTATATATATTTAATATTTACAAATATATATACGCACAATCCACGCAATTTAATATATATAAATTCATGAATATTTTATCATGAATTTATTTAGAGAATTGATCAATTTTAAACTAAACTAATTAATTTTGCTACGCATTTGAAATAAGTTATTCATTATGGAAATTAGCGTGGATTGAACGTATAAAGCCCCATTGCATCGGAAATTTAAGATTAGTATTAGGGTAAATAACATGAAGCTAGGATCGAACTCAGATCCGACTGCTTCAATATATATATCATTAAAAAAACAATTACCAATTATACAGTCCCAATATCAATAACAATCAATAATTTCAAAATAATGTTAAGACAATCTCCTTTATACATATATATTGTGAGGGTAGCTTACAATCCTATTGAGTCCAGCCTTTGTTTGCTCACACTACCAAACCAAACTCATTTAAAATGTAAGATTATTGAATAGGTGGTTGAGCATGCATTAACATTTTATAGAGTAAACATACACATATATATATATATTGTAGGAATAGAATCTCATTCCCACACATAATATTAAATCAGAGAAAATTTATATATATATCTTTGTGTGTATGCATATTATAGATATTAATAGGTAATATTTATTAGTAAGAAGTAGTCAGAAAATAAATATAAGAAATAATATTAGTTGCATTAGACTCTTATATTAAATAAAGCAGTTCATTATATAGCTCATTTTCTTAAAAAATAAAACAGGCTAGACAGGATGGTTTATTTATTTATTTTGTTAACTAATGATCAATTATTTGTTTATTCAGTGTGAATGAGAAATTTTCTGGTGTGGGTGTTCTTTTCTATCAACTATAGAAAACTTGTATATAGTTAGGGGGTCCCCAAAGAAGATGGAACTTCTACAGCTGGAATTGGACAATGAAGCTATTGTACATACATTGATATAATACTGTAAAATAGTTAGCTAGCTTTACAATCATTGTAATAATGAATTATTGATTTTTTTTGTTTTGTTAATGTATAACTACTATGGGTAAGGTTGGAATATTAATCACATTTAATCATTAATATGATACTTGACACACACACACACGTATATATATATACATCATGTTAAAAGGGTTTTGAATTTTTGCTTTGTTAGTCAATAAATGTTGTTAACTTGATTTTCATTGAAATAGTCTCTAGTTTGTCAAAATTATTTATCCATTCATTTATCAGTTCATAATCAGATATATATGCATATGCACACATTCTTTTTACATCGTAATATAGTAATATGGAAAAATGAACCCTTCATTCAATTGGAACTTGTACAGAGGTGTGGTAATTGCTATCTAGAGTAAATTCACTCTTTAAGGAGCTGAAGGTAACATTCTCCCTAAGTCTGTATACTGAGTAGTAATGGAATACAAAAGGGGGGTGAGGTATAGATGAACTAGCCTAAATTGTATCTGAATTTAATGTGTAAATTTAGAGCTAGCCCATTGGAAGTGGATATAATTATTGGTTAGGTACTTCATTGCATCATTCATAGCATCTTACTCAATGACTGTAGTGATATGTGTTCCTCCTTTTCTGGTAGTCTGTTACTATATATTGTACTGGTAAAATCACCATGCATAATCACGCACAGTAATCCGAATTCAAACCCAGTCCACGTCTAGGAATAAATTCCAAAATGCAAACTAAATTCAAACCCAAACCCCTGGCATGACCAACCGATGAACAACACAACAACGGTACGTGGTTTTCCCTTTACTAGCTCGTCGAAAAACACAGACTAAATTACCCTACAATCAGTTATTCATATATATCTTATATTCGAGATATTGGTACGGTTAATAATTCAATATATATTTAAGTTGTCGATACAGACAGCAGGTGATTAACTAGGTTTCGGGAGTGATAAGAAAAGAGAGACAAAAATAGATTAGATAAATTTTTAATAATTATTGAAAGCATTGAATAATATGTACAGATACGGTAAAATTTTCATACGTATATTTATAATAATTTGCTGCTAGTCCTTAATAATTGTTTTAGACTGATAAACAAAACGCATGCCAATATTTATATGTTTTAAATGGTCGTACGAGTTGATATGGGAATCAGAGTAATTTGAGCATTTAAAATATTTAATTACTATTTTATATTAAGTTGTTTGATTTTAATAGATTCAAACCATTACGTATACGGATAATTGGAGGAGGTTTTATATAAAAATATAATATAATAATGATGTACTGATGGTTGCAGAGCTTAAGATATACTACAATAATAACTTGCGGTGCATTGACGGAAGACCGGGCGGCTTGTACTTTGACAAGTCTTAATGCCCCCAAGTAGATCCGGGACACTACAACCAGCCGGGATCATTTTCGAACCCCGGTGATCCAAGAGATTATCTGGAGAAGAATTTCTTTCTTTCCAATTGGTAGTAAAAACGAGACACCAATTTAGGCGAAGGAAAAGGCACTGCCACAGTAACATCGAGGAAGAGTGATCGGAAGTGGACTTAAAGTGAAACTATATAAAACATTGATTATCTCTCCATAACATTTTCTACGCAACAGTCTGATATGACTATTCAAAATAAAACATGGCGAAATCAAAAGATCACAAAAGTAACGATTAATTAATTTCACTCTGAAACCCATAACTCCCCAGGTTGTTCGGAAGGTAATAATAGTAACAAAAATATTCACTTTATATTATTACTCCGTTCATATATAAAAAAATAATATAATAAAAATTTAGACTTTATTTTAAATATTTGTTATTTGGAGCAGAGATTAAAATATCATTTTGACAAAATAAAAGGAACAATACAGGTACTTGAATATTTCTCAACTCAACATAAACGAACCAATTTTTTAGTTCGATAAAAGAAAATTACTTTTAAAATGAATATAATAATAATACTATGAAATAAACTTTAATGGCTTTAACTAGAGTTGAAAAATATTATTATTGGCATCGCTTTGTTTGTAAATGTAAGTAATAATAAAAATATAAGTATATTCACTAATGAATTACTATTAGGCACAAAATATTAGTAAATTATCATCTAAAGACTAGAGCACAGAAATATTAGAGAAGAAATTTACTGACAGGCTTTAGTGTAACATTTTAACGAAGGAAAACAAGAAATTTACATGTAATTACTTAGATTAATTCATAACAGATTAAATAATAAAATTATTAAGCTTAGAGGAAAGTTAAAAAGTTCATGTAACAAGAGTTACCATTCTTTCTTCGTCCGGCTTTTCTCCTTGCGGTAATGTTTATGCAGAACGTAGGCGCACATTTTGGATTCCTTAGAATGGCATGGTTAATTTAAAGGTTGGAATTGAGAAAACTGGAAGCACAGGAAACATTATAGATCAGCGGTTCGAAAGATTTAAATCGGCAGAACAGGGATCAGCTTCTTGGACTTAGCCCAACATTATTGCAATCTACCGGGCAACTTCTTAATCACAGTTGAGATGATTTCTCTGGAACAACTACTTTGCTGTAGCCCGAGACGGTCTACGCACAGCAAAGTCAAAAGTAGAGTCCTCCAGTATATTATAATATAAGATGGCTACGGTTGATCATTCTGCATAGTTTTTGTTCATGACTCCACCTCCTTTGATTTTCTGGCCTCCAGCAATATCTAATTTTGACTATACAATTGCATTCGCCTTTCTCGATAAGAGTCCTACATTTCTCATTTCCATTGTTTGAGTTACATTTATTTCTAAATTCAATACATGATTCTAAATTGACAAACTAAATAATTACATAGGAATTCGTGAATACAAAATTGAAATTCATTATCTTAACTTTCAAAGTACAAACTAATTATTCTATACATTTTGTACATGTAAGATTTGACTAAAAATACCGATCAAAGGAATGTGACTTTTGATCAGCATTTTTAAATGACTTTGTATAATTTTGAAAGATTTAAAATTTAAAAAAAATATACACGCAATGAAACTTTTAAATTGAGCGAATATAAACCTACAAACCACACACACGAATATTATTTATCATGATTTGTAATATTTATACTTGTAATATTTACATTAAATTCTTTTAAACAAAGCATAAAATAACTAACTTAAAATTTATGTGGCCTGGAATAGAAAAAGCCTCATTGTGGGTAAATAGTGATTTAGAATTACCGTACTTCAAAATGAAAACTATGAAACTAAGATCGATCCTTCGATCTGTCTGTTTCAATATATATATATATGAAGTTAAGTATACATATCTAACATAATGCATATGTGAAGCGAAATTGTAACATATGCTATATGGCTTAGTTGGAAAGGTAACTGTAGTGTGGAAAATTGATTAGCATGACTTCTGGGATGATAGGTAGTTGTCATAGGATGAAGTTAAAGGTGAATGATGCACTGATAAAATCAAAAACTTACATGATTATACATTAGCACTTAAGGGTGTGCATCCAAACTATGGTTTAATTAATTGTCCAACCTGGCAATAGCTCAATAGTTAGCTTGATCTACAAGAGATACCCATTTCAAATCCAGTCACAAGATTGATTGTTTTGATAGATCATTTCATGATGATAAATGATTATTACTTTTGGAGAGTTCTGGTGAAATTATTGTTAGTTACTGCTGATCTCTCAGAGTGATCTATTATGCTCATCCTTTTTGAGATTAATTTTTTTTTTTTTTTTTATCTTGAAGATAAAAATACAATTCTTCAGATCCATCGTAGTTTAAAACCCAATTTTCTGTAGGGCTACAAATGACTAACCAGTTTAGGGCAGTTGATGTTCACATTGATGACCATCACCTCAGGTATGACCTCGTATTTCCCTGTAGCGTTACATTATTTATCCCTTATTGCCTTTATTATTGTGGCATATGGCCCTTGAACCCTGAGCATAAATAGTATATTACATTATAATTTTGTTTATTGTCTCAGCAGCATTAGATGCTTTATTTGGTGAGATTGTTAGTCTCATCCATTGTTGAAATTCTCTTTGTCATCTTTCTAGATCAGTGGTCTTCAACCCTTGGTCCGCGGACCGGTGCCGGGCGGCGGTAGAATAAGAGTTTAGACTTTTAATTAATATAAACAATTTTTATTTATTTTTTCATCTCATTTTTACCCAATTAAAAAAACAGAAACCAAATGAAAACAAAATCTAATCAATCATACATAAATTAATTTAGTTTTCTAGTTATCACAGATGTTTATGGGGGGGAGGGGATTAAATTTTTGATTACTTTTCTAAAAAAATTCAAAATTAAAAAAAAAAAGTTTTTTATTATACAATATATATATATAATTTCATTTTGTATAATTTAATACTGTTTTGTTTTGATCAGTTATAAAAATTATGCTAAGCAGTTTATATCTTTATAAAAATTTATCTATAGACTTCTGCCAGTCTGCAAAACTTTATCCTTATTTCTGTTGGTCCGCGAAACCTTATTCTTATTTTTACCGGTCCGCAGGTGTGAAAAGGTTGAAGACAACTGTTCTAGATTACATTATATATGAGAGGGTACTCAAAAATACATAGAATTATTCTCATATGGATGGTCCCACTGTAATACATGCTACTTCTGCTAGATACCTCTTGTTGTGACCTTTCTGTATCAATTTGCCAATGAGAAACATCAAATAAAGTCATAATGCCATGTAATAAATTTTTTTGTTAAGGGTACCTTGCTTACTAATCTATTTTTGTAGTGGCTAAACAGTTGAAACAATGTGAAATTATCTTTTCTATTAGTGAAATGGTAGGGATAACAATTACAATAATTGAAACAGCTTATCAAAAAACTGCTCTAGGAAAACACAAGTTTGCAAGTTGTTTAATCGAAGATTTGAAATTCACAATGTTTCAAAAAAGCAGGTGAGTAAAGTTCAATGTTAAATGAATGCAAGCAGTATTTCTCATTCAGAATTCATTTGTAATAATGAGACATTTTACTTACAAGTTCTGAAATATTCTTGTGATGCAGTGAAACAAAAATATCCCAATTTGTGGCAATGTGGGTAATGACTTCTTTACTACAACAGTTCACCAGTGAACACAAACTGTGAAACAATTTTTAATCAAAAGAAAGATTTAGCTTATCCATTCATCATAATTACCCAATTTCACTCCATGCAACTTTTTTCCCCCCCAAATGAAAAAATACTTTAAAGGAAAATGTTTTGGTGAAAAAAAAAGATAGACCAGTGTATTGATCAAATGCACAGTACTTTGAAAGTGATTCAATTTGTAATACTTAGATATAAATGCACAAATTTTTATTATAAAATTCTATCTTTTATAGTTAGTACCTCACATGTACATGTTTGACATTTATGCATACATTTCTGTAGCACAATTTAATTTTTTAAAGAATGTATACATCTTATATATGAAGAAAAATAATTAACAAATAAATTAGCATTATGCAATTATGAAAAAGATAATATTGCAATAAATGTTAAAAAAGGGGAGCAGTCACATGACTAACAGAGTGCACAAGATGAGCATTGATTGAGAATTAATTCATGATATTTGTAAGTGAAATTTGAAAATTGAAATTTAAAAATTTAATTTACTTTCAGATGTGGGGTGATTAATATATATTAAAGATTTGAAATTATATATATTACAGTATTAAAACACTCTTCTGAAATCATTCTAAAACAATATGATGTTATATATAATAGATAATTTTTTGATTGAAAATTATGACAATAAAAAGTAATTAAATGATTAGTTGTTCAGGAAGTCATGTGATGTTTGAGCAGTTTTTAATATAACTATGACAATAGATGATTAACAGAACTGGTTCCAGGATAAACGTCTTTATTATCTCATTAATTTTTAAAAACAGGTAACCATAGGTCATAAAGATTATAATTTTTATTTAAAACAGATTTTATTGGCTTTATTTTAAAGTAAAAAAGCCAAAATGCACATAAATTACAATTATTACAAGTAAATATTTTTATAGTTAATAAAAATATATAGTTATTTCCTGGACAGGTGATTATAAAATGGGTTTTGCTATTAATTGAAAGAAGACTCTTTGATTTCTTTTTGAGACCTTAAAATAATCAAGCAGGACAAATTTCTAATGTTTATTTCACATGTTCTTGTTATGGCAATTGTTATATTATTAGATCTTTATAAAGTTGAATCTTGCATTAAGATTTGTAGAGGTCTCTCTTGTAATAAAATTAAGCACCCAAGATGCATTACTAAGGTTATAGCCTTATATAAATATTAATTCTACGGTAAACAAATATGGATAAACTATTTACCAACATTATTGGCTTTTTACTTTTGAAGAAACATCACGATTTTTATTCTCAGTTACCTGGTAGCTCTTAACTGAAACATCAGTTGAATTTTCTTTAAGGCAAGGATAAATATGTGCGTGAAGATTAAATTATATTCCTATTCCCATGAGGCTGTAAAGTCATTAGCCAATGTAGAAATTAGCGATTTAGGGTAGAAGGTGCTAAGAATTTTCTGATTGCAAAACCAGATTACCATTTAATGATGATTTTTTATTAGCTATCTACATCTCTTATGAGTGTTGGAAGGTTACATAAATTGGCAGAATTATCTAATATTAAATTTGGTTTTTATGAAGTTAGAAAAAAATAGTGTAGAGACAATTGACATGAAAAATGGATATCTTCTTTACTATAAAGGCTCAAATAATGAACACAAGTGGAATGGGATTAATTATAAATAAATAGTGATAAAATATCACATCACCACAAAAATTGATACAGATCTCTAGTTTTCATGAGAATTGTTTATAATATTTATTAGAATCTCATTTTCTGATAAAAGTTTTTATTCATTGTAGAATCTGGTTTTATCCGAAAAAAAATTGTTACATATATTTTGTTACAATATTGAATTTTTATTGATAAAAAAGTGTATAGAAATATAATAACTCTATTAATTATTTCTGAAAATGATTCCATATAAATATATATTTCGAATAACGTTTAGCTCCGTGTAATATAAGAAATTTGATGAGCCCTTTGCAATTTATTGTTGTAGTAGCTCGTTGGACTTGAAAACTGAAAGCCTTTAGATCAAAACTCCAAACGCCCACTTTAATGTTTGGACACCACACAGGCATTTAATTATTTCATTTTCCGATTTGTTTTATAATTTATTGTATACAATGTTTGTTTTTTTTATTTTTAAAAAAATAACATTTCTTAATTTCTTAAAAATTTAATAAAAAAAAGATTATCTTCTCAATATAAAGCTGAGCACTGATTATATATATATATGTGGAGATAGTAATCTGGACCAACTGATGATTGCTGGTTTAGCATGAAATACGTTATTGGTAATTATTTATCTTTTCAACGTATGTGTGATCAAATGGATCAGCAATATGAGATGGCACGGAGAGTTGTATAAAAGTCTGAGTTCGAATCCCTTATATATTACATTATATATGTGCAGGTGTGTGTAAGCTTGTACAGTGTATTAAATTACTTATTAAATTATAATGTGACTATCTATTTACTTTGTTATTTATACAAATAAATATGCGGAGTATTTTAGTTTTCTTTTAATTCTATTAATATATTATTATTAAATTCTATTATTAGTTAAATTACATTAATCAAAAAGATGTTCCCTCCCCCTACAATTTCTAATTTTTTTTGTAAATTGGCTGCTTACAGTGAATAATTTCCTTTGTATGCATTTTTCATAAACGGTTTGATGGAACTGAACGTAGGAGTAAAAAACTTTCTTAAAGCTTTTTGAAAAATCAGCCAGGATTTGTCTTTCAACTACCGGTGTAATTTCCACTTCATTAAATCAAAGATTTTTTTTTATCCAATTGCAGGAAATTTGAAAAATAACTTATTTAAAAGTAGTCATAAAAGTGTCAGCTTCATTATAAATGGTGTTTGATATTTATTAATGAGAATTCTGTATTTACACTTTTTGAGCTTTATTTGCCATTTGTGTTGATTTTCTGAAGAGTATGAGTGTGAAAGAAGTTCCTCTTACAATGGATATGTATAATTTAGCATTAGATAATTGAAAATCACTTATAGCTCTAATAACATTTATTTTCGAAAGTTTTTAAAATTAATTACTAATGATTAATGAATTTATTAGTTCAAAAAATAATATAAAATCAGTAAATACATTTTTTTTCTTTCATTAATCTACCTTTTTATTACTAAGATTGATACCTTTATATATATAAATTGAACAGATATCTATCTGTTTTACAATACTTCAACATAAATATACTATATATTAGGTATATGATTAACAAATACAATTGCAGATAACTGATAGCAATGATATATTTATTAAAAAGATGGAAAGAATAATATACACTTAGAAAAGAAAATAATTCATTAATTATGAACTCGAAAAGAAGAAAGATATTGAAGTAGATGATAAAACTATGGGCATATTATCAGATAAAGTAATAAAGTCAATTTCGCAAATGAAGACTGGTAAGTCCATTGTATTTGATGCAATACCTATAGAATTTTGAAAAAAAAATGGGAGAAATTAAGAAAATAGTTGGACTTTGAAATTTGATATATAATAGTGGAGTTTGGTCTGAAGTTTTTTAAGAATTAATAAATTCTAATTGCTAAAAAGAAGAAAGCTGTTAAATATGAAGAGTACAGGACAATGTTTATTATTTTATACTTGTCATATCTCACCCTGCTATCAAATAATGGACTAGTCCAGATTTCTTCTTATCTAGATCGGATTGACCATTCATCACCATGAACTTATGTGTATATATAGATCGGTAACACATAGCCAATGGCAAGAATAGGCCAATAGGCAATGATGTTCACTGAATAGAAATGTTCTCTTTAAGAATGGGGATCTGACAATAAATATTCAGTCTTTTTGAAGGTAGGCTCAGAGAACTACTATCAAATATGAATAGCAGTATATACATTCTCCAGAAAACTACTCTCACAAAGCTTAAAATAGAGTAGATGTTCTCTAGATAGTAGCTATTAAGCTAAATGGTTAATGCAGTGAGTAAGTTACTTCAGGACTCGAAGATGTTAGAACCAAATATTGGCACAATGCAAGCTGTCATAGAACAGCCAGCAGTGTCATCATTTCTACTCATAAGGCAAGATGAAAAGATACAGCTGGAAGTCATAGACAAATTTATAAGGGCACTCCATATTTCACCCAGATCTAGGAGCTATACCTGGCCAACAATAGCAAATATAGCCATTGTAAATATGATTATATTTATTTGTTTTATTTTCTGTAATAAATGTATTTACAATATACTTACAATGGCTATATTCCACCTGCTATTGTTGGTGAGGTATAGCCCCTAGTTCTGGTTGAACTACGAAAGAAGGGACTACATGTGCCATTATAGATTTCTCTATCACTTCCAGGTATATTTTGGCAGCCTCACTTGTGAGTAGATATGGTGACACTTCTAGCTATACTATGAGTTTGATTCATGCCAATATTTGATTGTAGCAGCTTCTAGTCCTGAAAGTGACTTCCTAACTGCTTTAACAGTTTAGATTGATAGGTATTGTCTAGAGAACATGTATTCTGTCTTTCATCTTGTGATAGTAGTTCACTGGATAAAGTATATCATGCAGTTTAAGTTTGATAGTAATTTGAAGTTTTAGTGAGGATTTTGACTCAAAGATTTATGAGAAGGTAGAGTATTATATTGGAGAAGAATAGTTTAGTTTTTAGTAAAGGACGGTTTTGTAAAGACAATTGCAGAGAGAAATATAAAAAAAAAATAAAAGAATTGATATATATTATGTTGATTTAGAAAAAAAGCATTTGATAGAGTAATCTGGAATAAACTTTTGATCAACTTAAGTATTTTGTAAAGAAAGAAGATTGATTTGGAATATGTATACTGGACAAAGGAAGAATTAGACTGGAGAATAATGAGACTGATGAAGTGAATATAGAAAGAGGGGTTAGGCAAGGATGCAGTAGTCACCTTTTCTTTTTAATACTTATTTAGAAAGACATGTTAAATAATTGTTTAGACTGTGGATAAGCAAATATTTGGGGTAAAATAAAATGTATAAGATTTTCAGATGATATGGATTTTTTAGCCGAGGATGAAAAGTGTCTTCAGAATACGTTGAATAAATTGGAGGAAGGATGTATGAAATATGGAATTAAAATTAATGTTGAGAAGACGAAGTGTTTATGGTTAGGTAGGAATGCAAAAAGATTGCAAATTAAAATCCATGATAACATAGTCCAACAGGTAAAAGGATTTAGATATTTGGGTAATTAATTGAGTGAGGATGAAAGAAGTGAAGATGACGTCAAAAGAAGAATAGCATTGACAAAAAAGCATTTATTAAGAGAAAGAACATATTTTGCCAAACTTGAAGTAAACTATTGTATGGTTGTGACATGTGGACAATGAGTAATAAAATTAAGAATAGATTTGAAGCCTTTGAAATATGGATATGGAGAAGAATTTATAAAATCAGTTGGAGGAATAAAATAACAAATAAAGAAGTTTTGAAAAGAATAAATGAAAAAAAAAATTGATTGAGGAAATTAGAAAGATAAAGAGAAATTGAATTGGGAATATATTAAGCAGAAAGTATAGTTTAGTGAAATATGTTTTGGAGAGAATGGTGAGTGGAAACAATAAGACAGAATGGAAAAGATTGATATTATTTGATGATACAAGAACTGGAAAGAGTTATGTGGAATTGAAGAGTTGGGCAATGAAGAGAATGGAATGGAAAAATGGATGAACTGGTGATGTGACTATTGTTTGGAGCCCATGATGCAAACTATTATTGATGAACTACTAATTTTCAAGACCACTGATAAAATATTTTCTTCTATCATTTTTTTCTCTATAGTCTCTACAATCCATTCCAGTATATTTTTTATAATTTTTTGTTTTAAGTCTATGGCTAATCTAATTCTCAATAAATAATACTGTTCCACTTTTTTACATGATTTATCTTTCTTGGTTTTTTTTTTTTTTTAGTCTCCTCCAAATACACATTTTTAAAGTTTCCATTTCCCTCTTCACATTTTCTTTTTATTTCAATAGGATACTGAATAATTATTACCTTTATCAAAAGTCTGTTTATCTCTAGTAATTTTCCATTTATTTTTTTATTACTTTTAACCCCAGGTAAACAATTCCTCAAATAAAAGGAAAAGCCCTGTTCTATAACATCATCTCCAAAGATTATTTTTTAAATCCTTTCTTGTCATCATCTATTTTTACTGTTTTAAGTTTTATTTATATTTCTTTTCATCCTTGTCTATAATATATAATATTTTGATCCGCATCATTAACAAGTATTTTTATATCATCAAAAAAATCTGGTACAGTACAAAATGTATTATACATTTTTATAAAAGTACTATATTATCTACAATATCATCTGATTTATATATATATAGTATTGTTATGAACTATGCTGTATCTAGTTATATGACTTCACTTATATGCTATCCATAACCAAAACTGTAAGCAAACAAAAAAATCATTTACATTTCACAAATTTTATGATATTTGAGCAGCCTTTTTTTCTTTCATTGTATGTGTTATCATGTTTTAAAAAAGATAAAATTTCCTAAATAAACAATACATCAGTAGCAGTTTTCCATCTCAAAATGCCATACATGATTATATATATATATTGTAACAGAATTACCTTTTTGACCGTTTGTAAAAATGTTTAATTTACATTTTACGATCGAGACGACTGTCATGTCAAGCAAAGAAGCAAATAGAGACTCATTAATTAAGTCTATACTCCTGATCGAATACTGAGATTACCAATGGAATTTTTCAGTATTATCTTTCCCGATCAGAACGCTTCTTTGACTGCTGGATATTCATTCATAAGAATGATTTATTTAAAATAATCCAGTGCTTGAAACATTTATAATTTTTTTGTGAGTACTGTACCATATCGACATGTGTACCTTTACTAGAATAATTAGTATGGTGAAGAAGGAAAGATGAGACATAAAGAGCTATTTATAAATAAATATTGTTTAATATAATACATTCATAAACATTAAAATATAATACTTCAACATAAAACAAGCAATCATTTAAATAACACAAATTATATTTAATTTAATTAACCACTACTAATGACAATTCCTTGATACTAAACATTTATATGTAGATATTTATAGCTTATAGTCTTTTCTTACGTATACTTTGATATAGAATAACTACTAATTATTTGGTTCATTCAGATTCACTTTTGCAATTGCATTTTCACGCGTATTATATTAAAGTTACTTTACCTAGGTTTTCTGGACGTTGACGAGGGAATTATTATCCATCCTGTGGATTGCTCCACTTCTTTTGTAGAGATGGAAATTCTTGGGATCCATCTGGCTTCTTTCTTGCACTCACTTAGGTCGTATTCTTGCAACTTCATGACAGGGAAGGTGAACCATCAGGCAGGTGCTATCTCTACTATTGCTGCATGGGGAAGATGACTTTACACCCAAGGTGAGCATGGATTAACTGGCAAAGGTTGTGGCCTCCTTAGCCCTGCATTATTGATGTTTCAACTTGGTACATTTTTGTTCACAGCTCTCGAACTCTGTCTGTCATCTCAGCAGACTCAAGATCAACTAAAACATGGCTACTTCTTTCACAATTTTCCCCACTTAATTGTCCCACAATCCTTTACTTATCTTCTTGATTGTTTTTGGAATGTCATTAATTACATTTCACACCTTTATTTACTTTTATAAAATACATAAAATTTTCTTCTTGTTTTTTATTTATTTTATTTTATTTACTTCCATGATATTCCTTTTTTATAAAATAATTTTCTTATTTACACACTCTTTACTTTACACACCTATACATATATATTTCATGCATTCACATGTGTATTTTGAAGAGACGATCTTTATCTTTTATTTTATAAATCTATTTATTTTTATTTATAATTGCGACCGCAAATTTATGATTGCTAATTCTACAATCATTAACCCTTTGTATTTACTTTTCCCTTTACAATTTAATCATCAACTTCAATGACCTTATTTTACTATTCCTTAAACTTTACTAATTTTAAATTTAAAAAAGTTAACATTGGAAGGTGGAAGATAAGGATCTTGGTTGCTTACATTCCTTCATTTTCTTTAATTACCCTAATTGGTTTTTTTCATTAATTGCATTCCTCACTGCCATCTTGATTTTTTAATTAAAACGAACTTAAAATAAATTTATTTTCTTTTCTAAATTTATTATCCAATTTCTATTACTTAGTTTACATAAAACTCACATTTAATATTATGCTATATATTAAATGTACACATGTGTGATCGCAGTCTGTGTGATCATCACAATATATTCATAAAATTTTTTAGTTTATGTTGAAATCATAGTTTATTCTTCCTTTATTATCCTATCCAAATTCGATGTGCAGTATTTTGTGTAATAAAATATTTTCTGAGTGTAATGTTAAAAGGTTTACAAAATTTAATGCTACAAGTTAATACAGACTTAAAATCAAATTATTTAGAGAGATCCTACTTTCTTGGTAACAATACCACTATTATGCTTTTATAAGAGAAAAAAGTTACTGTAAAAAATCCCTAGAGCATATTTAATAACTACAAATGTCAGACATTTCATTATTTACTTTATTTTAAAAATAAAAATACAGTAGTTGGTATTTTTGTTCTTATTTTTATTGGTGCACTCAGTAAAATATATAAAAATGTTTCTCACCATCATCATCATTATTATTATTATTATTATTATTATTATTATTATTATTATTATTATTATTATTATTATTATTATTATTATTGTTGTTGTTGTTGTTGTTGCTATTATTTACAAATTTGTTTATACTATAATATTAATTTATATATGCATATTATACATATAAAAAGCATCAGTGTTATATATACATGTGTATTGAAAAATTCTATACATTCACATGTGAATCAATAAACAATAAGTATTCTATTCTAGTCAATGTTTATCAATTAAATGTGAGCTTTTATACCACTATATATCTTTGTATACAAGGGAGGTTTGGAACAAAATCTAGCATAATTCACAATTCCACTATATGTGCATTTCCTAATAAACATTTTTATTTTCAATGTAAATCTTTCTTTTTCAATGCATACTCTATCAAAAGTCTTGTTTAAAATCACTATAAATCAATTTCATAATCTTTCCTAAATCCAAATTATTTTTCAGTATATCTAATCTATTTAATTCTCAACAATGTGTTATTCAAATTTGAAATTAAAAGCTTCACATTTCATTGAATTAAGTCTTTCATTTAGTGAAATCTTAACTATTTATTACACTCCTGAGTCATAATCATCAACTAATTCTTTCAAATCTCTTCCCTTATTCTTTTAATGTTTCAATTGGAATCTTATTAATTCCTTTAGCTCTACCAGTTTTCTGTGTTAAAGACTTTATAACTTCTTTCTTCACTGTGGCAAAATTTATTTTATCCACATCTACTCAGTTTATTTTTCAATTACTACCAACGAAAAATTACTATTTCTATTGTTCAAATCATTTATGAAATCTTTCATTGTATTTAATTTTTTTAACAAATCATTTGTTTTTTCCTTCAATCACTGCTTTATTCTCATGGCATATCCCTTCTCCTTGTTTAATTATATTGGCATTAAATCAAATTTATTCTTTTTGTAATTCTTACTTTCCCTCTACATTTCTTTTCTAACCATTCACTTTTAGCTCTATTTGTTTCCCCCTCTAAAGATAGGAATTCATCAAGGTTTTAATTTTAGGCAGATATGTAAATATCAATTTACACACACATTTTTTTTAAAAAAAAAAACACATTAAAAAGACTATTTGTTAGCTGCCAATTAGTGTATGTACTAAAAATATGAACTTAATTATGATTTAAAAAAATATTATTATGAGATTAAACAAAGAAATCATATTGCTCAGAAAGTCTTATGACATTTGAATATCAAAGTATTGGGATGACTACCCACTCAATTGATAAGATTTTTTTAAATTGGAAATTGATGGTATATCTTTTATTTATGAATGCTATTTTGCTGTGACAATAAACCACATAGAGATTCTGACCTCTGCATAAATATTTATATGCTTCAATTCAGGGATCCCCAACCTTTTTGCACCTAAGAGCACATTCTATAATACCGGCCAGGTGGTGGGCAACATTTATCTTTTCAACTAGGTGGTAGGCACCATTTATTTTTTCAATGTAAATTTATAGTTGGATATTGTTAATAATACACATAATGTACAAAAAAATATTTATTTCAAAAATAAAATATATTATGCCCTACAATTGATTACAATATAATATAATAATGTATAAGAAATTTTAAAAATTCAATTTATTTGTATCAGATAAATAATTTTTTATCATGTTTGGATAGTGACGAGCACACATAAAATGGTCTGCAGGCGCCATGGTGCTCGCGGGCATAGGGTTGGGGACCCCTGCTACAATTGATAAAAGGAGTTAGTAGGAGATTAACCAAACGAAGTTGAGACTACTAATGCTTTAATGTATTTGGTTATAAAGTTTATTAACTATAGTGAAACATAAAATTGATGAATAGTCAATAAAATTGAAGCAGCATTATTGATAATAAATGTATTAAGTTTGAGATTAACAGACAATATTTATAGAGAATGTGTAGACAAATTTAATTGACAGATTCATTTTTAATCCCTTTGATATAATATTAATGATTGCATGCAATACACCTATTTGAATAATTAAGTAATACAAATTTTTAAATTCTAATTAGTTTTATATTTAAAAATTTATTTTCTGTAAATATAAATAAAAAAATGGATACAAAAAGTTTGTTGTTAACATGAAATATTAAAAAAACTCTTTAAAGAAGTACTTAATGGTATTGCTACTATTGCTTTTCTGAGAGAAAATGAGGAGAAAGGGGGTAAAATGTAGTTGAGGAAGACAGAATAGATGATTTTTTATTGGAATAACAGGAGATATCGATGACAAAATAAGTAGTGCAATGGAGATGGTTAGCCAAAGAATAGTTAGGATAGCAGAAGAGGTAAAGGATGTAGAAGCAAAATTAAAACTGTTAGAAGTGTGAGCAGATAAAGGAATTATTGACTAGAAATGATAAGGAAGAATGGATAAGGATGTCCAGAAGGTGGAAGAGAATGTTACATATGAAGTAGGGAAAATAAACTATGAGACAGAATTGATAGGAGATTTGCTAATTAGAGGACATGGATATGTAATTGCAAGGGAAATTAGAAACAGGTAAGTAAGAATATGTTTGCCTGGAGCTAGAATTAGGGATATTACAAATAAGGTAAAGAAACAAGGAAGTAGAGATGTGTATGTTTTGGTAGGGACAAATAATTTGTCAGAGCCATCAAAGAGAGTAATGGATGAATACATATAATTGATTAGTAATTTGAGTAAGATTAAAAGAAGAATAGATATGGTTGGATTATTACCAAGATTTGACAATAGGTATATGCTAGATAAGGCATGTTAATGAGAGATTGAAAAATCATGTGAGAGAAATGATGTCATGTTTGCGAATGTGTAGGACTTTTTTTATTAGTAAGAGGGAGTTATATAGTAAAGATGGATTTCCCTTAGCAAAACAAGGAAGTGAAGTTTTAGGGAGTTTGATTTATAAAGAATATTATAGTTTGGGAAACTTATAAAAGGGGGTGAGGGTTTTAATTGTGATATTATCAAACAGAAAAAAATGGACAGGATGTAAGAAATAAACAAAGGATAGCTGATTCGCATATTAATGTAGATGTGGAGAGGGAATGGGTCTGTAAAATTAATGGTAAGCAAGTTGTTTAGAAATGTAATTGTGAAGAAAGAGTCAAAAGAATTTATAAAAGAGTGATTAGGAAAGAAGAAATTATTAAAACTAGATATAAAGGTGGTAGGAGACCAGAAAAGTGGCTGGAATTAAACAAAGCAGTTAAAAATGAAGAGCTTGATGTACTAGCAGTAGTGGAAATACATTTAAAAGAAGAACATATACTTGAAAACTTTATATGGCAGGATATAAATAGAAAAGAAAAGAGGGATGATGGTATAGGAGTTATATCAAAAAAATATTTAAATATTGTTAAATGTCAAAAACATTCATGGTCTGAGATAAGGTTAGGAAGACAAGAATGGATAGTAGCCATAGTGTATATAGGCACTGGAAATAGTCAAATTCTAATGGAGTGGAACATTAGCAAATATGAATGCCTAGTTAAGTTTATACAGATTTTCAAAAAAAAAAGAGGAAGAAAATAATGATTTTAGGGAATATGAATGGGCATATTGAAGAAATTGATAATGTAAATAACTTAAGAATGGATAGCTTTTGAAGAATTTTTATCAGAGAGTGAATTTGAGCATTGGAAATTTATTAAATATTTATGAGGGACAATACACATGGTCTAGAAATAATATATTTCACACAATAGATTATGTATTAATAGAGAAAGAGGGAATACATAAAGTATGGAAAATTAAAGTGTTTGATAATGAAGAGAAAGAATGTAATAGTGATCATAATTTCTTTATAATAGAAATGGTTAGTAATGTGATGAAAAATAATAATAAAAGTAGAAAAGATTGTGAAGGTTGTGGATGGAGAATGAATGATAAGAATAAGTTAGAAAAATATAAAATAAAAGTAGAAGAAATCATGGAAGAGTTGGTTGGGAGTGAATATAAGGAATGGTGTGGTGAAGTAGAAAAAGTGGCAAATAGGATTTTAGGTGAGAATATTCAGAAGAATAATAGAAAAGTGAGAGTTAGTAAAAGTGTAAAAGAGAGGGGAAAAGCATGCACAAAATGTAAGTGTGCTATTAAGAATAAAGAAGAATGAAAATGTTAATGTTAAATGGGAAAAGTACTTAGAAAAAAAGAAGTTGGCTAAAATAGATAATTATATAGAGAGAATGAAATTGAATAGTAAATTGTTGGAGGATATTAATAAAAGTGGAAGAGATGGGAGTAAAAAGTTTTGGAAATACATTAAAAGAAGGAATGTAGGGGAGAGAGAAATAGTATTACTAGATAATGAGGGAATAGAGTGTAGCTCTAGAGAAGAATTAGAGACAATCTTAAATAAGTATGTAATGGATATAGAAAAGATGTTAGATGTGAAGGACAGAGTGATAAAAAACATGAAAGCATATAGTAATGGAAATATTAGGTTTACAGAAAATGAACTGAATGAGGCAGGGAAGAAATTGAAAAGTGGAAAGGCAAGAGGTTTGGATGGATGGGCAGCAGAGATGGTAATGAATTTAGGATATAGGACAAAATTAAACCTATTATCATGTTTTAATAAGATGGCACAGAAGAGAGTTTTTCCAGATAGTTGGAATAATACAAGAGTAAGGTTACTATTTAAAGGAAAGGGTAAGGATCATAGAAAGTTAAACAATTATAGACTGATAGTGGTAACATCAGTGTTATATAAAGTTTTCTCATATATGGTGGCTGGAAGGGTAGCAAAATGGATGGAAGAAAATAATATAGTGGGAGAAATGCAAGGAGGTTTTCAATCAGATAGGCATATAGGAGATAGTTTATTTGTAGTTACACAACTTATAGATATGAGTAGAAATACAGGTAGACAGTTATATATGGTTTTTATAGATATAGAGAAGGCATATGATAGAGTAAATAGAAATAGATTATGGGTAAGTTTAGTAAATTTGGGAATGGATGGAGCTTTAGTGGATCTTATTAAGAGATTGTATGAAAATAATTACTATACATATCAATTAGGGAATATAGAATCAGTTAAAGTTAAAAATGGGGTGGGACTAAGGCAAGGATGCCCTATATCACCTCTTTTGTTTTTGTTGTATTTAAGAGAAATGAAGAGAGCAATAGAAAGACTAGGAAGAGGGGGAGAGATACCATTAATAGATGGCAAGGCAATATATACTTTATCAGATCTTTTATTTGCAGATTATGTCTTCTTGTGGACAGAAAGTAGGGAAGATATGGAAAATATGCTAAAGACATGCACAAGGGTGGATAAAGAGATTGGGATTAAATTTAGTGAAGAAAAATCAGAAGTAATGATGATTAATACTGGAGAAAGAGAAGAAAGAATTTTTATTGGAGGATATAAAGTTAAGTGTAGTGAGTAGGTATAACTATTTGGGAATTGTCTTAAGTAATCAGAAAAATTACTTGGATGAATGGGAGAAAAAATTGATAAATGAAGAAAAGAAGGGACTGATAAAAGAAACTAGCAATGTTTTCATATAATAAATATGATGATAGCTAGAATTGTATGGAAGTGAGTGGCAGTAGTACAGTTAACACATGGTAAAATGCATTATGTGTTAGTAAAGAGGTGTTAGATTACTTAGAAAAAGTACAAAGAGAAGTAGGAAGATATGCATTAGATGCAGATGTGTGGATGGTAAAGGAAGCAATTCAAGGAGAAATGGGATAGTCAAGTTTTTATATGAGAGATGCAAAAAGCAAAATGAAAATGTTCAGTAGATTGCAATTTATGGATAATAAGAGAATAGCCAAAATAGTATTTAATTGGGTTATGAGTAAAGGACAGGCAACAAGATGGGTGAGAAAGGTAGTGCAGTATGCAGAAGATTTGGATAAAGAATTTATGGTATATCAGTATACTTATCTAAAAGGTGGGATGATTGTGTTAGGAGGATTGTTGAGTGTTATAGTGGTAAGGAATGGGATAAAAGAATAGAAGCATTAATAAAAAATAGGGAATTGGAGAGATGGAGAACTAGTATGGAGAGTAAAAAGAGTTTAAATATATATAGAAGTAAACAGAATATTGGGTGTGAGTTAATTTACAATAATGGCAAGGAAAGTAGTTTACTGTTTAAGGCTCAATCAGGATCTTTAGCAACAAGGGAATATACACATAAATGAAAAATATGGGTGATTTAGTCTACAATTATATAAGGAAGGCATAGAAAAAATTAGGCATCTGTTAATTGAATGTAAATGCCTGCAAACAGAAAGAGTACAAATAATAAAGTTGAAGAAGAATAAATATAAACAAAGTGATTATACTGAAAGTGGGTTCTTGATTTTTATGCTAGACTTGGGAAAAGATAAAGGGGATTTAGATATAAGGAACATGAAGTTGACAAATGTGAAAATGGGATAGAGCAGGATAAAGAAAAATATGGGGAAAACGTAGGGTGGGGAATGGAAAGGTAAGGTGGATAACAGGTTTTTTTGGGCATAGTGGCTGAGAGATTCCTGACTCTATAAAAGGAGAAGCCACAGTACATTGCATCACATTGCTGCCCAGTTTACTTCAGATACCTTAGTATACATTTATCTACATATATATATATTAGCATAGTCTTTTTAAATGTTTAATAATATATTTACTGAATATATGAAGCCTTTATATTTTTAAAAATGCTACATGTCCACAGTAGGAAAAATAATCATATGGAAAAAACATCCAGAATGGCAATGATTAGTAAATGTTGGTTGCAAAATGATCGACATCAGTAAAAAAAAAAAAAAAAAATTAAAGTGTTATAGATATAAAATTTAATAATTATACTGGTTTATTATCAAATTTAATTTGTTTTTATTCACAATTCAAGATCATATGTAGACAATAAATATTCAGACTTTTTTTAAGTTGTAAAGTTGTAATATATTATTTAAAATAATTTATTTTTAAATTATTATGATTTATAAGTGAATATATATTGTACCGCTAATGAATAGTGCTACATGTTTCATAATTTTTTTAAGAAAAATTATGGTTAATTTAAGATTTTTAAATCTAAATTTTAAAAAAATAAAAATTCTGCAGAATCATTTATTAGTAAATGATCAGATTAAATTTTACAAAAGAAATAAGTAAGGTTTTGATAAATGAGAAATATTAATCCTAAAATGTTTGAAGAGTTTTTTTTAAGAAACACAACTCACCAAAAGACAAAGTGTTATGTCATCCTGTTACTTAAAAAAATAAAATAATAATAATAGTTTAGAGAGTGATTAGGAAGGGGGAAAAATTAATTGTAAGGGATAAATGAAAATAGCTCTCTCTTTTTATAAATTTAAAGAAAAAAATGTAAAAATGAAATTTGAATTAAAATGTAAAAAGAAAGCTTGTAAATTTAAATCCACTTAAAGATTGTTTGGCTGATAAATAGAAGAAAGGGAATAATAGCTCTAATTACATAAAAGTGATTCTCTTTCTCTAAAAATGAAATGTTTTTAAATTAAAATATAATTAAAGGATTATCATGTTTTAATAATTAAGAAAAAAAATAACTCCAGAGGAATTTTTCAATGATTAAAGTATGATTGGAATTTTTAATTACAAAAGGATGGAAATAATCATTTTACAAAAGGAGAATAAATTGATCAAGATTTAATGCTGTCATATTTGAGATAGTGTGTGATAGAATGGATAACAAGATTGTTTTAAAAAATAAGATAAGGAGCAGGTGAAGTCAGTGGACCTCAATAGCTAGTTAGTAACAGGCAGTCTTAATCTAATTCTTGAAAACAGCAGTAATAGCCTTGGTCCAGCTTTTTGAGAAGAGAACAGTATATCTAAATTAAGACTAGTCTTATTACTAGTTTGAAAAATGTTTTTTGAAATGGAGTTAAGTTGAGCATCAAAATTCAATAGGAAACATGTTTTACCAAAACAAATGTAAAAGAATATCCCTTAGAAAAATTTGAAACAAGCCTTGTGCATCCATTCAAATGCATTACTAACTCAATCTGTATTGACCTGACATGAAAATTGTTATACTATAAAATATAAGCTATAAAAAGAAAGGGTTAACCAGAAAGAAAATATGGTATTTACATATTATGCCTTTGTTTATTTGGTGGAAAACATGGATAGCCATTTTTAAATTAATAATCCATTTTCAGGGGTGCTCACTAGGTGGGAAGCTTAACATGCATGGGGGCATAACAATATGGCTGTTTTCTCTTTTAACATTATTGTATTAATTATTACTACAAGAAATTATACAAAACTTCAAATAATTATAATTAAAAATTATATTTTAATATAATTGTGATAAAAATGAAAATATAACAAATGTAAATGATGAAAGTATAACAACATGTGCATTCATGTTGGCAGACAGAAATTGCTAATATCCCTAATATCACCACAAATGTATCTTGTTTTGTACCTGGATCTAGAAAGTTGTAGGTGTGATTTACTTTGAAATGGTTAAATCCAGCATGTTTTAGTTTTTCACTTTTATAATCCTTCTAACAGTTTGAATAGATAGTAGATTCATCAGCAATATTATCATTAATGGAATCCATAAGAATAGACCTTGCTCTACTTGCAACAGTTACAATAAAGCACTCATCTGTCTCTCTGCACAATCCATCAACAAACCACTGTTGTGGAAGTATGCATCCCTGTTGGTTTTTGCTTTTGCTGAAAAGATTCATACAATTTTTGAGACCATCCAAATTTATATAATGTTCTAGCTAAAAGGCTGAAGATACAAATTTCATGGAAGTAATTGTTCTAGTCAATACCAGTTCTGTCTGCTAGATCAGTTGCTTTTTCCCCATTGTATGGTCATTAATTTTATGCACCAGCTATAAATAAATCTAAGTGCAGTAATGAAGAATATTTTGGAGCCTTCTAGCCATGTTTAGAACATGTTTTGATATTGCACTGCCATTGTGTCTTCTCTTGCACATAAAGTTTCAATTCATGCCCATTATGACATACCCTTTGCATGTGCACTACTTGTAATCTGAAAGTACTCAACTGCCTCTTCTTCTGTAACAGGTAGATAACAAATTTTAATCAGTTTTCCACAAAATAATTACCAAAAATAATCAAACAACAACTTGAAATAAAAACTATGGTAAATGCTGAAAATGCTAGGGAATGCACAAAAATTACAACAATGGTAGCAATGTGTTAATAATTGTACCTAAAAAAATAATTAATTAAATGTTCTGAATGGTATTTCTAAAATAATATTAATTTTCTTAAGTTAGCTTTAATTTATATTTGATTTCTTAATATTTTTTAAAATTAATAAGTACCACCTGTGAGATAAAAAATGTTAGCACATTGCTACCATTGTCAAATGTCTGTGCATTTCCTAGTATTTTCTGTGGTTACTGTAGTTTTTAATTTAAGCTGTTGTTTCCTAATTTTTTGTAATTATTTTCTGCAAAAATGATTAAAATTTGTTATCTGTCAGTGACAGAAGAGGCAGTCGAGTAGTTTCAGAATTATAAGATAATGTCCATGCAAAAAGTGTTTGCTAATGGGAATAATATGAAATTTTATTTGTAGACAATGGAAGTGCACAATCAAAACATGTTATACGTGAATATCTGTTTATAAAGGAACATGATTTGAAAACTCCAAAATATCCTTTATTACTACACTTAGATGTTTTTTTATAGCTGGTGCATGGATTTATAAACCATACAATGGGGGGAAAAAGAAACTGAATTTATCTGATAAAACTGTTATTGACTGGAAGAATTACTTACATGAAGTGTTTGTATCTCCAGCCATTTAGCTAGTCCATCATGCAAAATTGGAGGGCCTAACAAAATTGTTGAAATAGATTAGTCTTTTCAGAAAAATAAAAAAAAACAAGAAGGATGCATACTTCACAAAAGTGGTTATTCAATGGCTTGTGTAAAGAGACCAGTATGTGCTTCATTGTAACTATTGCAAATAGAACAGTGCTGATTTTTATGGACACGATAAGGATAATTGAATCTACCATCTATTCAGATTTTTGGAAGAGTTATACAATACTTTCATTTACATTTGTTATACTTACATTTTTATTACAATTATATTAAAATTTAATTTTTGTGACAATCATTTGGAGTTTTGTATAATTTCTTGTGTTTTTATAATGATCTTTAAAAAAAATTCAACATAATAATTAATATGATAATCATGTTAAAAGTCATTCATATAATATATTAGGCCCCTGAAAATGGATTATTATTAATAAAAATACCTATCAAACTTCCTGCCATGTGAGCAAAGGAATAATCTGTAAGTACAAAAATATTTGATAAACTGACTCTGTATTTACCTGAAGTAAAATAACTGTCAATTTCAAAATGTGATCTACAATAAGAAAGAACTTAATAGAACTTTATTATTTAAACTGAACATTTGAGACTACAAGAAGGCAAAACTAACATGAAAGAAACTAAAACTTGTAAATTAAAAAGATAAAGAGAAACTAATTCATAATAAAATAGAATGGGAATATGCACCTCTACATTTACGAATAATTTTTAATAAAAGTAATAAATGATAATGAATAATTTTGATTTAGTTTTTTTTTTTTTTTTGTTGAACTACATTTATTTTATTTTGCCTCTAGAACCGTAAATATTTTATTGTTTTCAGATTTAATTGTTAAAAAAGGGGAAGAAGGTTTTAGCTAATCTTATTTTTTTATTATCTTTTATTGGGAAATATTGTTTTCAGATTTAATCATTATAATAAGATACTAGTTCTATTGAAATGAATGTTAATTAAGTAAAAAATCAACAGAAAATAAGCTTTTTTGTTTAATAAAACTATATTTTTTTATACAGAATATGTGTTAGGTTTGAAATTACCAGATTATCATACATTTCTGAATTAATTATTTATTAGTTAATTTTATTAAATAATTGTTAAAAAAATAAGTTTCTGATTTTGTTATGTTAATGTCTTTATTCCTTTAGCTATTTATTCTATGATTTGGCAGTGTATATAACTTGAATTCATTATAGCATGGTGCTTTAAAAGATTTGTCCAGTAAGACTATCTAAGTTAAGGTAGATTAACCATATACATTTATATTTTCTTTTGTTCATAATCACAGTCCCTAGAGTCCTTGTGTTCGTGAGCTAGCTCTAAGATAATAATGGTTAATTCATATATATGAGTGTGTTTGAACATCCAGATGGTTTTCTGGATAGTATAAAGATCACATTTAAAGTCCATTCACTGCATTTTATTTACACAGATTTGAAATTAATTTATAGTTGGTCAGTATATTCATGGCACCATATGACCAGGGTATTGATGATGATGATCTTGTATCAGAATCTCAGTATTTTTTATTATGATCAATACTTTAGCACTTAAGTATGTGCCTGTAGATGATTGTTTTTATATGCCTAACATTGGCCTTGGCTAGATAAATAGCCAACTTTTTGATATTGGAACTTTTAGATCCAGTCACAAGAGATGACTATTGATTACTCATGTTTAATATAGTGATTAATTATTATAACGACATATTTAATTCTATGCTAATTCTCTTATGCTCCTTTTTTATATTTGCATAATGACAATTATGAGTGGGGATGACGATGATGATTTGCTATCACCTCATGATCTCTTCCCATAATACTTCTTCATCTATACTGTTATAATTTATGTGGAAAAAAATATTTGTCTTACTTTAAATTTACATTAAGAAGTTTAATAAATAGTTCACGATTCAATTTATAAATCTTTTTTTTAGTTCATATTAGAAAATATCATTTATCTATCCAAGAACTCCTCTAAAAAATGTTTAATTCAATTTTTTTAAATTTTTCAATAAATGTTTTTTCTCCCATCTATATCATGTTTTCTAAATTTATCTATTTCAAATTATTTTTTAAAACTTAAAATTTTCTGTATATCTCAGTCTGGATTTTTTTTAAAGCATATTTTTATATATGATATATATGTTTACAAATGTTTTATTATATAAATTTACTCACATTTATTTTCATCCTACATCTGATATTAAATTAATCAATTCTGTCTTTAATTGATTAAGTTATTTTTTCACATTAAATATTATATTTTCATCAATAATGCTAATATAAATTTTAATCATTTATTTAATATCTGTCTAGTTTTGCTTCCATGACTGTTTGAAGTTTGTTGTTTTGTTATATCAAATGTAATTCTTATTTTTAATTTTTCAATTGTTTCTTTTCCAGCCAAGTTTACTTACTTTCATCTGCATATATTCTCAGCTTCTAATTAAGTTTAAACATACCCACTATTATCTTCATTAGCAGTGAAACCTTTTAATTAATTTTTATCCATACTTTTACTACTATATATATATATATTGCAACTCCAAAATGTATAAACTCACATGAAAATCGCTATCATCTAAGGACAATCTGTGTGTGCATTCCACATTCTCATGTCACAGAATATCAGTTTTTTCTTTTATATCCTGCTAAGATCAGATAGACACACGAGAATCTTATACTATTGTAATTAAATTATTGATTGCGAATAAAGACAAAATGTTAACAATTTAATGGATATTACAATTTATTCACGTATATACATAAAGATAACACATATGATAGCATAAATTGACTGTTAATTCACAAAACAAGCGCATACCATTATTTATTTATGAATTCTATTCTTAATTTTATTTATTAGTTTTATGAATTTTATGCACAGACAATATGATATACTCCAGTATAATATATTATTATTCGACTCTGAAAAGATATCAACTTGCTGCATAGACTAATGAACACAAACAATTATTATTACAGTTTTAAGATTAATAAACCTATAGTCTAAGGATACAATAAATTTATAAACTATTTAAATAACCAGATTACCATCTTTCAGGCTGTAATGCAGGTAAGTAATTAAATGCTATATAAGCAAATGTAAGAGGCAAGATCGATGTTACATTATTTATTGATAGATATGTACATGTGAGCTAGGAGCATACTACATGATAGGAATTTATATCTATCATATATTAAGCATAAGAGTAACCAGCAGTTTTTCAATTGGCATCATTCATGACTTGTACAAAGATAATGCAAATAATATACAGTAGGAATTTCCATCTAGCACATAGTATTACACTAAATAAAACAATGAATAATAAATTACATATGAATGAATTTCATATGTAAACAAAACAGCCCCAAATAAAGTTTACAGCAGTTCACTTATATCAATACTCCCAATTATCCATCCTCAAACTTGAGAATAGCTTGCTTAAAACTATAATTTATTAAAAGACAATTAGAAAGATAATATTAATTTATTCTATCTATGTTATCAGAGTGAATCCCATTCAGGATTCAATAAATTACAGATTTAATTTTGGATGAAGTGGAAATGAATGGTTTAACTTTAAATAACAAATCATTAAAAGCATGGCCAGAGGTTGTGATAATAAGCTAAATGTTTTTTTTTTTATATAAAATTTTGCTTTTTTAAAAAAAATTATGCCAATTGAATTGGGGCATGAATAAAATAGCAATCTCTTGCCATAGTGGCTTATAAACAGATTTAGCACATAAATACTGACTAAAATATATTAAAGATTTATAATATTCTTTTAAAGCTGATACCTATTCCTTTCAGAAATAAAAGTTAAATCTCATTTTTTGTTCAGTGGACATTATTTGTTGAACCCTAGGGTGGCAGTAGGATTTGCTCATCATTCAAAATTCCTGAAATAGCTTTGGCAGTAGTTTATTTTTTGCTTGATGGCTGGTTTCCTCCCTACAAGTTTAAACATTAGAAATATATGTGTATAAAGTGTATATGTATTGGACACAATCTTCAAAATGTTTTTCATCAGTTGATGACTTTCTTTTCTGGACTCAGTGATGAGTGATAACTTGCACTCTGCTGACTGGTCAATGTGAGGTAGATGAGGTTTTTTACTCCTGCATGGTGATAGCACCAAAATATATAAATAAGTACAGTTATGGGAAGCTGATTGAAACAAGCATAATAACTAAAGCACACAGCAGAATAATTAATAGAATAGTCTGAAAAAGCAGAAGAATCTGAATAATAAAAAAACTGGCTTACAATCCCTATTTATAACTTTTTGACCTAGCTTATCAGTAAAACTAATATCCATTGGTGGTCATTTGAAACCTTCAATCTATTGGTTGTAGATAATATCTGACCTCTACTACAGTTCACAGATTATGCCCAATACCATCATTTATAGATATTTTTATTTTTGACAAGGATTACTAAAACAATAGCCTACATTATGTCAGATATTTATCTGCTTACTTAATTGATTGATCAGTTTATACGTTTTTTTAAAAAAATGTCATTTCCACTATTATAATTGTTAATATAAACAAAAATCTTTTCTTCTAACATACTTTTAAAATAAATTTATCATTATTTATACCATATACAGTTATTTGGGCATATAGTACAATATATAATTAAAATTGTTTAAAACATTTATAATGAAATAAATGTTTTCATGTATAAAAGAAATATTATTAGTTATAGTAGCTTCCCAATAGTTCTGCAGAATATTAAGATGTATAAATATTTGATGTTTCAGGAAAGTGACATTTGCCATCAACTGGGTAATAGTGTTGTTTAGTAATTATTGCATCTGTAAAAAAAAGTAAATCACATAAATATTACAAACAAAAATTAAACAAGTTAAATATACTATTTTTATCCAATAAAAGTGAAAATTCAAGTGCAAAATAATAACAGAAACAGAACCCAGCCTTTGGTAGAAACCAGCATTTTATTCTCTAACTGATATAGTGGTAATTTTAGCCAGACATGTCATAATGATTTCAGCAACATCTGAGCATATAAGACATAAGTTCAAGGTTTCAATTTCTTAGATTTTAAAACAGTATGAAGTTTATATGCATTTGGAAGACTATTTATAGTTTATTATCAAGCTGACAAATATATTTTATTAATTGTTCATTTGTACTCCATCAGAATTAGAAATAGATAAAAGTTATTCATTCAAAACCAAAACAAATTATTAGCATTTAAAGAGCTCTACTTAATGTTAATCTTCTGATCTCTATATATGCAAATACAAACCTGTTTATACATATACCAGACATATACCTTTTACCATATACATGTAAATTATGTTGTTAGCCTGAAGGCATATTGATATTAACAGGCAACAAGTTTATGATTAAGCAATAATATTTGATCAGAGTTGATAGTTATTTGCATTGCTTATGTATATTTGCATTTACAAAATTATAATTGCTTATTAACACAGGAGTTGTTAAAAAAGATTCAACCTCTATCCTCTATTTGAACAATTGCAATTTCAAAATTTCTAATGCTGTATTTAAATTTGGCTATTATATAATATTCATTCTGTATTTATAACTATGTTAACAAATGATCAAAATAAAAGAATAGATTTTTCACTTTATTCTTTATCATTTTCAGACATAAGAGTGTTATTTATTCACAGTTTGTAAGAGAGTGATTTACTTTAATTTAGATTTGTTATATATATATATATTTAAGAATATGGAAATATATGTTCTATTTTATTTTAGAAAAATCACAGTCAGATGATATAGACAGGGACCAATGAAAACAGTAAACTGTGAACACTTTTTGTATCTAAAAGGGGAGCAATAATGTCAGTTAAAAATTATTTATATATATAATATTATCCTTAATGTTTTCACGGTTAAATGATGTAAACAAAGTATATTTTGGGTTAAACTGTGTATTATTTTATATAAATAAATACTTTATATATATATAATATGTGCACACATACATACAATTACTAAGAAATATATTTTTTACTGTTCTGTAAGATATAAATAAGATTTTTTTTTGTAAAAAAAAATCTAACTTTTACTTAAAATATTTTTGTAATGTAAAAAATACTTTTTCTTCTTTTTTATATTACTTAGATTATCTGAAAGTACTTGTATCTATTGAAAAGAGAAAAAATTGCAAATATCACATGAAATCTGTTTTTTTTCCCTTTTTATTATTTTAATATGTATCATTTGTTTGAAATTCTAAATACTTAATAACTAGAAGAGCAATACAATGTAGCCATTAAGGTATTCTCTTGCAGAGCCATGACATGGGGTTCGAATTGAATCTGGATAAATTTTTGCAATTTTTTTGATCACAAGTAATCTTAAAATGCTAGTCAAGTAGCCAATTTAGCTACTTAAATGGATATGCATTTATTATTAGATAGTGAGTAAAGCTCCCAAGATAATTTCAGATGAATGGATGAGTATCCTGCTGACTGTAAGAAGGAAACTTTTGGTTAATAATTTTTTAATAATAATTGAAAATATTTTTTTAATCTTCATTATAGAAAAAAATGATTGGTATTAAGACCGATTCAGTTAGAAAAGTAGTAATTAGAAATATTAAGTAGAGTTAAATATTCAAATTCTTGAGAAAAGCCATTTCTACGATTATCAGAAATGAACATATGTTATACAATATTTATTTCAGTTTAATAGGAAGTATATATTTAAATAATTTATCTACTATAAGAAGTTAAATGTATAATTTTAAAAACTCTTAAGACAAATAAACACTCTGATTATATAATGACTTATTCAATTTTCATTTTGTTTTACACTTATTTTAGTGTGTGGCATTTAAATATCCTTTTTATTGATTCCCTTTAACTGATCCTTTTAACTTATTTAAAAGAGTTAATCTTTGTCTAATTTTTCTATTGGCCCACTACTTAAATCTGAGAACAATATTATTCGCCAGTTTTATTTCCAGTCGTTTTCTATTGGTAAAATATTAATCTAAACTACACAGAATTTTTTAAATTCAGCTTCTAAAAATTGAATAATTTTAGATTCAAATTGGTTAAATGTAACAAAAAAATTAAAAATAATTTTAATAACTGAAGAAAAATATAAGAAAAAACGTTTAAAAAATAGCCAGTGGTAAAACAAAAGAATTATATTTGAACCAATCACTAGTGTCATTATTCAATTTCTACCTGTCAAAATAATTTACTTTTCTGAAGAGTTGTCATTCCCAACTTATTTTTCTTGTAAAAATGATTATATTCACAATCTTATTTTTCTTGTAATATTAAAAATTTTCTGAATCAAACTTTATATTTCGATAGAATAATGTAAAATGTTATTTATGAACGTAAAAAATTACAATAAATATAATTATTTACATCAAAATCAATTATGAACATGTAGAACTTCTTGGTTTAGTTTCTGTCTTTGTCATTTAGAAACGTCTATAAACCAATTTCAAGATTTGGCTGATATCCAATCAGAGTAAGGGGCAGGTCTAACTTCCAATAGCCAGCAAAGAAAATTGATTTTTTTAAAAATATATAATGCTATATGTGGACATTTTTAGAACTACAATTTTAAATTTTGAATTTCCTATAATATAAGCCTAAAATGAAGAAATTGTGATCAAAATTGACCAAGAGATGGTGCATGCTACGTCAAAAAACTGTATTTTGTATTTTTGTGCCATTAAATTAACTATGGGGTCTAAACGAAATAAATACATAATTGGTTAATGCCATGAATATAACTTTCTAGAGATGATGATTATAATACTTATTCAAAATTTTTATATTATAATATATGAGAGTAATTTATAATTACTTTCTCTTTGCACTTTGAAATAATATTATCTGCTATTGGCATAACTGTGATTGATCTTGCGCTATCATCTTACATCACTGCTCAAACAATATAGATATCAGTAATAAACTATTAGAAAGAAGTGGGGGAGGGAGCCAAATGAAATAGAAGACAAAGAATAAAGATGAGAAGAAAGATAGAATATTATTAACGAATGAAGTTTGACAAATAAAAATTGTTTTTCACGTATAGATGAAATAGGAGACAAATTTTCTCACAAATATAACTTTTTATTGCATAGGTTGCAATTTTTAGTCTCACTTTATTGATCTGAGTACTAATATTTCTCATAGTGTATAAACTGTTGTGTGAAGATGTATATAGTGTATATATCTTCATACCAAGACACATATACATGAGAGAAAATCCACAAGCTCTGAATGAGATAGTTACACAAATCATAAAAATTATTTTTTAGTATTTTATTATTGTGTTCACTCTCTTCCTCTTTTCTTTTAAAACTTCTGAGGATGTCTTTTCACTTTTTTCTCTCTTCACCTTTCTTATTTTAATTTCACCATCCTTTGATTCATAATCACTTTTTCTTTTTTAATATTAATATCCAATAATTTTTCTTAAATTTCTTCTTTGCTTTCATTTTTTTCTTGATTATCTTTTTCCAATTTTTTTTACTTCATCATTAATTTCAGTCTTTCCTATTGTTTCTTTGTTGTCTTTACTTTCTTTATTATTTTCTTCAGAGAGAAGTTTTTTAATAGCATTGGATTTGGCATTTACTGCTGTGGGAGAAGAGACTGTACCTTCCAGGATTGACATTCTTTTTGTTCCATTGATACATTCAAATTCTTGTACTTTTTATAAATTAATAACATAACTCCTATACATGTCAAAACATGTTACCATTATCTCATCTAAAAACAGCTGTAAATTATCATATGTTAGTGAATTGGAAAGAAATATAATGGACATTTAGTAAGCTATGATGAATATTAAACTAAGAGAAGGTATATGTATCTCTCATAATGTTGATAAATTTTGGAGACTACCACAGTGTTATATTTGAGGAATCACCATTAAATAGCTTTGGATTCCAGTGAGGTTATAAATATGGTAAAAGAAAATGTAATTATTAAAGGAAAAGGGAGAGGTGATTCAAAAAGAGGAGCTATTCAAAGAGATCATAATACTAGTAGTTGAGGTATATTTGATAACTATGGAGATAGTTGGGGTGGTCCTCAATAAAGTGGACAGCCAGAAGAATGAGGAGGATAATCTCATGAAGCCATATAGATTTGAATATAAAAAAAATAATCAATTAGATAAAAAATTACATTCTCTCTTTATTAAAGATATTTTTTAAAAAAAAACAAACATTATCATCTACTTGATATAGAAATTTCAATCTCTCTTCTTAAAAAAGACATATAAAGCTCATAGGATATAATGTAATTGTAGAATTATCTAATGATTTTGGCATCATATCCTGTTTATTGATGAGTCATAGTTTTATCTATGTAAAAGTGATTCTCAGTTTTTGGAACTCAGTTGTTAGCACTAAAGAAGCAAATTAGTAATTTACAGTTTCATTAATTTTCTATATTTTATCACTTGCAGGCTTCTTCCCGCTTGTTGATGGTACTGCAGTGTCACCCAGCAATCACATGTGGCATAAGTTACAAGTACCAAAATAAAATAGCAAACAGGATATTATTTTTTATAAATTTTAAAAAAAAAATATAAGGTAAATTAAATTTCCCAAGTTTTTATATCACAAAATTTTTAATGCTGATATTTATTTAAAAAGTGAAGCTGTCTTTAAAACATAAAAAAATTCTTTTAGTGTCTCTTTATTAAGATATATAAGTTTTTCATGGGAAATTTTAGCAGCGTAGCCTAGTGAATTCAAAAACTGAAGGTAGATGCTTTACATTAAACCTCTGCTACCATAGTAAGATTTTTGTATAATAGACTTCTAATGTGGGTTTGGCTATGTATACTTGATCAACTACATACAATAATTTTTTTTAGAATCTTCAAACTATTCAGCTATTAAAATAAAAATATGTATTTTTTGTATGTTGACAAATATCAAAATATACCAGGAAAATATGGCATGATTATAAAGCCAATGATAGCAGCTACCAATCCAAAATAACAGTACATACACACAGAGAGAGAGATTATATTAATGGAAGAAATGAAATATAAAAAGACAATGGAGCCAATAAGATTTGTTAGACAAGGATGATAATTCTGAGACATATAAAAGAAAGATAATTAGGACTAATCAATTTCTTTTACATACTAGAAAATGACAAAGAAGAAATTAAAAAAGATATTGAAAAATTAGTAAAAAAGATTAAAAAGGCAAATAGAATGAAAGTTCATGGGGGTTGACCATTTCCCCCTTATTTTGGGTAAGAAAGTTGAGACTAATCAGCCTCATGACTCTTATAAACATAGTATAAATTTAAGTACTGTAGTTCTAATTAAAACAAACATTTAATTTAACCTGACCATATAAACTAACAATAAGACTATAAAGAGTTAAAAATGATTATATGTCATTAATTTGTATATATATATAAAGTTTAAAATATTGAAGACAGAGATAACTTTTTTTGAAGATCTCTCAATAAATTCAAGAGATTTATAAATAAAATTAATTTTCATATATGCAAGGGGAAGGGAAATAAAAATTAATTGATAACATTAAGGCAAAGTATTAAAATATGAATTATTTAATAAAGATTAAATAATTTTTATGACTGTTAAACCATTAGTTTTTATACGAATGGAGAAGCTACATGTATGATCTTTTTATTTCTAATAAAATATAGAAAATTAATAACTTAAATCAACCAAAGTTAATATAATAATATTTTAAAAATTATATATAATTATATACAAGCAAAGTTATTCATTAAGTGAAGAGAGAACATCCTTATTTGTGAACATAAACAACTAATAGATTAAAGGATTTATTTGTATTTAAAACAATAAAGATTAAACTACTAAATATTACATGATCACCAGTGGAGCTACTGTATGGAGAGTTTTGCCTCTGTGTTAACAACAAAGATTATAACTTAATTCGCTTATGTCAAAGCCAGAGATGATGGTTAACTAATTAACATATAATTGTTTACATTTACCATTCCATTATTCTTATAGAAAGATTTTAAAAGTTAAGAGAGCCACTACTTACAAAAATCCCCATGAAAAAAGCAGAAAACTGTTACAAGTTCTATAAGTAAAATTATAAATATCTAAAATTGAAGATCAGAATAAATCAAGGAGCATTTAATTCTGACAGCATGGCTCCAGTGCTTAACCATATGCCAATTTCTCATTTTAGCTATTCTTTCTTTTTTCAAGATAGATAGATTTCACAATCAAATAGGCATTTTTATAGTTACAGGAGATTTCAGAAATGGTTTTTATATTATTTTGAATTATTTTAGCTAGTTGGTCAATGCACACATCATATACTTTTCACTCGATTCTTCTTTCTTCATGATAATTTGTACAAAATAAATCTTTTGGTTACTATAGGTAAGCCCTATTAAATAAATCTTCTAATAGGAGAAATGAACCAAAAGATATAAGCAAATAAATTAGAGACATATAATGAAAACCTTTCTTATATACATGCCAATCTCTATATTCGACATAAACAAAATTAAGTCTTAACATTTTTTGATTGAACAACAAGGTTTTTTTTTCTGTTACAAATAAGTTTTCCTTTTTAATTTAATGACCTTGTGTATATTAATTTATATAAAATTTTATATAGTCTTTTTTTTATTTAATTTAAATAATTGAAGAACTTTTTTTTTTCCTCATGTGTCATAGCATCAACCGGGAAGCGAACCCGCTTCCGGGACAACTGCTTGTAAAGCTGCTGTCGCTGACCTCTCTCTTGACTACCAATGCTTGACAAATAAATTTGGTTTCGATTTTTTTTTCCTCGTGTGTCATAGCATCAGCCGGGAAGCGAACCCGCTAACCCGGGACGACTGCTAATAAAGCAGCTGTCGCTGACATCTCGACCACCAATTTTTGTATTAATTTTCGCTGATTTTAGTAATTTTGAATTATCAGTTCTCCTGAATTTATATAAAAATTAATGTTTAGAATATTTTTATAAACTAATGATTATTTAATAATTTGTATTTTAACATTTTATTTGATATGATGGAATAATTTCTTTAATTTTCATTTTTTCCTATATTTTTTCTTTTCATAAATGAAAATGAAATGATCTATAAATAAATATCTTAATATTTACCGAGAAGTTATTTCCTCTCTTCAATATTTTAAACCGCATACCAATTAATGGTATAAAATATTTTCTAACCCTTTGCAAATCATATTGCCAATTTATGTACTTGAGTTAGAATAAATATTAGCTTTAATTAGAGAGACTGCTTTATCTGTTTGTATATATAAATTATTATTTTTATATGTAAAACAATTTGCCTTTTTTTATATTTTACATTTAAATATTTTACTTTAGTCATTTTATATATAGGGATTTGAACTCAGACTTTCACACAATACCACTGATACACTTGATCACATACATATCAAAAAGATAAATAATCACCAATATACATATTTCATGCTAAACCAGCATTCATCAGTTGGTCCAGATTATTATCTTCACACATATGTACAATCAAAGCTCGGCTTATATTAAGATAGCCAATCTTTAGTCATTTTAGCATTTTTCTTTACTTTCATCTGATAATTCTTGAAATATTTCCTGAAGCTTGGAAGCATTATTTTCCAAAACAATCATATTATGTTATAAATTTATATGACTTGAATAAGGTCCATGTATTTTCATTCACTTGGCTTCATTTAAACTTTAAATTATTATTTACAAAACTGCTGTAAAAAATTTTGAAAGCATGGAATTACTCTATCACATATCCTTATAACCACTAACTGCATGATCTAAACACTAGTATTACATTTTGATAATATTCTTTGAAATATGTCACTATCCTTTAATTACTATAAAAAATGTCTTCTTATAATCTATAAATTAAGAGCATTATCACAATTCATACTCATTGATCCTTTCTATAACTAAAATCAATATTTGGATGTGATCCAATATGCTTAAACTCAAATTTTGTTTTCCTAATTTATCTTTAATAATGGCTAAACAAATAATTAAGTTTTAGAAAGTGTTTTTCCCTTAGCGTTTTATTTAATAATTTTGTTTTATCTTATTTCATAAATATTAAAAGTTTCTTTTAAAAAATTTTGTTTATATATATATGTCGAAGCGTTGACCGGGAAGCGAACCCAGGCCAGCTGCTTGGAAGGCTGCTATGCTAACCGCTAGGCCACCAACGCTTTGTTTTTACATAAAGTAAATTTTAAAACATGGAATTAGCTTTTAAGAACTTTAAGTAATTACATTAAAATAAATATTGTAGTTTAAAGTTGTATCCATTTACTTATATATAAGAAACAAAAAACATTTTTCCAATTAATTTTTTTTAAAGAAGATAACCTCTGATACTTAAACAAAGTCAATAAAAGTTTTCCAATTATAAAACTAAAAATTTTGATTTCAAAAATTTCATTAAAAATATTTTTATGGTATAATTGATTCCCAACTTTCAGCAGTCATTTAAACATTTTATAAACAAAACGTTATTATAAATAATTTTTACTACGTTTCTACAAGTAATTTAAAAATCAAATTCACCCATCGCTGACATATTTGTTAAATCTACAATTAATATTTTAATTTGTGATATATAGTGAATTTTTTATTGTGCTTAATAATACAAATCCACATTAAAAATATATATATATAAGCTGATAAATATAAAAGCTTGAAACTTTTGCTATGCTCCTTTTTGAGGCTTAGAGACTGAGGCTCATGGTAAAGGATTATAATAACTGTCCCTGAAAAACGACTGGAATTATTATAAAAACTTGAAAGTAGATTGGAATAATATTGAGACTGATGACTCTATGGAGTTGCACAAAAGCATTGCACTCTTAAGTTAATGACAAATCTTCTATCCCTTACTAGTACTGAAAGTACAATTAAACAAACTCCAACAGCCAAAAGTTTCATCCAATCTTCAAAATTCTTGATGCTTGATTTTCTACTTTAAATATGAACTCTTTTTTACATATACATTTGTCTTTATTTAGTGTCTATCTTTATTATTTATCAGTAAATAACCAAATTATCATATATAACCTTGTCACCAAATTTCACAATAATTTTCTTTTCTATTTATTTTACTTAAAATATAGGTTCTTATTTTTCAGATGCAAAGTTATATTCAAATTTCATGTTATGTGGTCATCTTGCAGTACTAACCACAACAATGCAATCATTATCAGGTTATATGTTTCGTTACCATTTGTAATAGATTGGAAATAAGATAAATGGAATAGTGATTTTGGTATGATGGAAATCATCCCAAACATCATTGTCAGTGAGCAGATTGTCAGCAGTAGAAAGTAATTATTTTATTATCCATTCAATATATGGCCTTTTTTCAGATATTTTAAAATCTTTTTGAATCAAAGCTTAAGATTTCAACTGCCTATTTATTATCTTTTCTAGCAATATGCTTAGATTATCTTTTTTTTTTTTTTCCATGTGTCATAGCATCGGCCGGGATGCGAGCCCACAACCGTCTGCAACCAACTACTTGCTTGCATGGCGGCTGCGATACCTCTCGGCTAACAACGCAAGACTGCTTAGATTATCTTTACTTCAATCTCTTAATTCTTTCAATGATATCTGTTTGTTTTGTTAACCATATATTTTAGTTTTCATCATTTCTTGATACTTCACTCTATGCTTTATTGAATGTTCTGACATCTCTGCAATGTTCTTCTGTTGGTAAAATACGTTTATTAAAATTCTTTATTTTCAAATGCTTAGGCGTGTTTAAATTATTTCTACAAAAATGATTGGTCCAAGTTTAATTCTATGATTAATTTCATTCAATATATTTTCATCTGTATTAAAAATCTGAACAAGGTTTGTGAAGTTGAAAACTTTATCTAACTCATGACTATCTCTCTTTATTTTCTTCTGAGAAAATCCATTCAACATTCCTTTAGTTTTTTTTTTTTTTGTAAGCATTTTTTTAAAACACATTTTATTTATTCTCTCTGATGACCCATCACTCTCCACTCTATCTAATATCACTGATACACTCAAGTGTATCAGTGATATTAGATAGAGTGGAGAGTGATGGGTCATCTGAAAGTCTGTGCTCATATACCCTATATTACATATATAGACACACAGGTATATAATAAGCCTGTTTTCAGTTATTTATTCTCTCTGATAACTATTGCAATATTTTCTGAAGCTTGAAAGCATTATTTGCAAACTGTATCATCTATAAAATCAAAATGATTTAATTAAGATTAGCTTCACATTTTGATCCACATAATACTCCTTATAAAATTGTTTGTAAATGATTTTGAAGATAGTAAATCACTTTGTTCAAGGTCTGCATGTAATTTAATCATCAATGTTGCATTTTGATAAATATTCTTCAGTGTATGACAATATGCTGGATCTATACTTTGACAGTTTAATTACTGTGAAAATGGATATAACCTACAAATCCAAAGCATAATGGCAACTATATTCATTTGTCCTATGCTAAAAATTTCTTTTGAATCCAGCTTGATGTTTTGATTGGTGAATCCAAATTTTGCTGTAATTGAATTGCAATTATTTTGGTAAAGATCTTATACAAATCTGATAGAAGACTGACAGGTCAGTAAATTCTATTACCTTCTTTATCACTTTTTTTAAATATCTATTTTATTACTGTAATCTTCCAATGATGTAGCATATGTTTATATTTGAACACACGGTGTTTTCTATTTCTTCGCCTTCTACTTTTAAATTAGTTATCAATAATATATTTAATTGAATGTTTCACTGTTTTACTGGGAATGCTTGGCAATTTTAAGTACATTGAAGAGTTGATTTTGTTTTGTTGTTCTTTCTTATATTTCCATATATTTTATGAATTATTTCTCATTTTAGTAACAGTTTTATCTTTTTTATTACTAAAACAATTTATTTCCAAACTCATTATTTTGTACATTTGAGACTTTTATTCTCTTCTATATATAGCCTTTATTTCCAGTTCATAGTTATATTTTTATATATCATGATTAAGTCTTTATACATTTTATAGCATTCTAGATATCTGTTTCTTTTTGATGGATTATTTTTAAATATTTTTATATATTTTTTACATTATGTTTCAGATGAAAATTATTGTTGTGACCCCAAATTTCTGGTTAACATTATCTGTAAAAAAAAAATGTCTAAACTGAAAATTTTAAAAATTATATACCAATAACAATAATGTGTCAAGAACAATTAAGTAATTTAGCAATATTTTCTATAGAAGAGGCTACATATAAAATAACAAATTATGAAGAGACTATCAAGCTATTTGCTGTAACTAAAACCCCAAAAATGACATAAGTTATTTCTATTATATTCAAATTTATTATTTGTATCATTTTTCTAATTTTTTTTAAAATTTTATAATAAAACCACTAAACATCACATGATCACCATTCTTTATGCTAATAATAAAAGGTGACTGCTGGATGGTTGCATTAGATCCTAGGATCTAGGTGGTGTGCTTAGATCCAAGGATCCTCACTGATGAAATCTACAAGCTAGAAACTAGTCTGAATATATTGGATGAGCAGATACTAGATAGGTATTTTGTGCACAAACCTTCCTGCATCCATTGATTGCTCTGGCTTGCACTGAGTGGTGCTACTGTATGGAAATTTTTGTCTCTGTGTAGTTTTATAATTGTGTGTTTTAATATAAATATTTTGTTCTATTTAATACATAGTTTATTTTATTGTTAGTTTTTGATTTATTCAGTAGACTACTTAAAAAAACAGTCTTTTGTAATAAATAACCAGTCCACTGCACTGTAAAGATCTTTACAACAATGTTTTATAAAAGATTAGTGGTGGAAAAGGCAACTCACTGTCAAAAATAAAGATTTAAGCAGTTTTCCATTCTTATTTTATCTCTAGCAATAAGCAGTTACATATCCATTTATCCACTAATGTTAGATTAATTAAATTGGCTACAGGTCAGCAAAATACCCAACCCTTTTGAAAAAAATTGCTGATGTACTACCTTTGTGCCATGAAGCCCTTCTAAACAAATTTTAAAAGGTGCAGTTTTTAAAACCTGCCTCAGATGACAATACTAATCAGTCCAGTCCTGGTTATTTATTTTCTTATATAGTAAATCTTAATCTTTAAAAGATAATTTACAATTGGTTAATCTCATTTAGATTATTATGTAGACATGGTCCACAGATTACATGGAGCTTATATAAATTGATTTGTGTGGAAATGAAATTCATGCAATTAGTGTAAAATGTTTATTTTTTAAATTTTATCACACAAATGTTAAATTATATAAACAAGTAATATATGTATAGATGTGACAAATTCCTAAATCTACTTACACACATATACATGTGATGAGATGACAATTGTTTTTTTGTTTTTTTGTTTTTTGGAAATTCATTGAAAATAGAAAGTCATGCAATCATTTTCTTTACTTTGGGTATCTTATATATCTGAAAGTAATTTTTTTTTAATATGCAGCTACTAGCCACCTTAAAAATGATTGTATGGACCATGATCAGAAAAGTGTGCACAGCTTTACTATATATTATTTCAAATGTTTTTTTTATTTTCGTGCTATCCTTCTACTTCACTTAATGTAATTTCTGGATAGATTTACATGTAGTAATTAAAAAATTAAAATAAAAAGTTTGGTGGCTGTCAAAGGACACATCATTGGCTCATTTTCTAGCATTATATGATAGTCTCATACAATTTTTTGAAAATAATTATGAGACCAATCTGTGTCAACAGTTACAAATAATAAAGAATGATGCTTTTATTTAGCAGATATTTTCAAGAGATTTAAAGATGTCAATTTGCAGCTTCAAGGAGCTAATAAAACTCTTATAGGTTGTCAAAGTGTTGGGTCATTATTTATTGACAAACTTGAACTACTTCATTATAATCTATTAAAGAGAGAATTTCATCAGTTTCCTGAATTATCATCTATAAAAGATGATGTAACTCCAGAGGATATTGACAGATTCAGTAGCCACCTCAATGAAAAATTGGATGTCCATGGAAAAAGATTTGAAGATATTTTGAAATTGAAGGTGACTGGATGAAAAATCCATTTACTGCAAATATAGAAGAGGCTGCAACAACATGCCAAGAAGATTTGTTAAAAATTAGATAGGATGAAGAAAGTAAACATAAATTTGATAGTGATGGATATCAAAACCTATGGCAAATTAAAAATATGCCTGTCTTATATCCAAATATGTGGAAAGTGATATTCAGTTTATTGATACTTTTCCCTATCTCATATCTTGTGGAATCAGGCTTGAGTGCTATTAATCATATTATGACCAAGGAAGAAACCACCTGAATATTTCTGAAAGAGGAGACTTTCATTTGTTCCTTACAAAAATTGAGCCAGATATCCAGTATTTAGTTTCACAGCATCAGTTTCAGGGATGTCTTTAATAATTTAATTAATTAATTCATCAGACTTCATCTTCTATGTATACAAAGTCTAAATAAAAAGATAGATTTAACTACAGTAAGTTGTTTTATAAAGATTTATTCTGCCAATAAAAAGATAGATTTAACTACAGTAAGTTGTTTTATAAAGATTTATTCTGCCAAACTTAGTGAAAGTCCAACATAAAGTATTTGGTAAGTACTTTGCTTTATAAATTTTATAAAGTTACTTCCCTACTTTATAAATTACTATTACTGTAGAACAGGTTAGAAAATTTTTCTACTAACAGAGATACAAAAGTGGGCAGTGGATATGAAAAGGTTGACTACCCCTGGTATACACTATCAAAATCAAAGAAAATAGAAAATAAAATATAATTGAAACTCACACTCTCAGTACATTATACAAAATAAAATTAAAATATGTATTTATCAAATTAATAGGTTCAGGTGATTAAGACTGAATTATACAAATTTCTTTAATTCTTCTTTTTTTTTTTTCATTATTTAAAAAAAAAAAAAAAGACTATAAAAACCTTAATAAATATAAACTTATAATCTGTATCCCACTCATGCACACATAAAGTGAATAAAGATATTTTTTAAACCAAACTACTTTTATGAACTTTTATTCTCTATTCAAATTTAACCTACTGTCAATCAGGTTTCAAAAACATCATTAAAAAAGTTACGAGACTGGGATGGGCTGGGAGCCATTGTTGTTAAAAAAAAAATCAATAGATGAACAACTGAAATTTCAAACTGAATCCTAAAAAACTAAGAAATTCTGAGGTGTAAGAAAGGAATTTTTTTTCTGGGCTGAGGGGTTGATATGGTCTTAAAAAAATTAAGTTCAGAGAGGTCTTCATCCCACAGTGAATATATCTAATAAAATATTTATCAACAATTTTAAATAATATTTTTTCGAAAATCATTATGAACAATTTGTAATCATATTAAAGATCTACGCTGTAAAAATTGTTTGCAAAACATAAAAATACTGATCCACATTTCTATGACTTCTCTATTTCTTGTACAATGAGTGAGATGTTGTTATTTTCTAAAATTGCTCAAAAAAATTTGAGGTTTTTCTTTTTAAAAAATGAGTTACTTCTGGAAATTATTCAATAATTATATATTTCTACATCAACTAGAATACCACCAGTTTTGGATAAAAATAGCAACCTACAACAATCGCATCGGTTGTATGAAATCGAATAGATGGCTGAAGGGAGCTTGAAAGTCTGTATTCAAATCCCTTATATTACTTCCAGATTCCAGGTATATAAAGTATTCTTGTATTTAAAATATAACAATCATATTTATTTTGGCTACTTCATATTTGTAAATTATATATATATATATAAAATTAAAATTTAGAATATGTTTTGTGGTTTTACACCAATAAAACGATATTGCTTTTGTTTTAAATATTTATATATCTGTCATAACAAAAGCTTACAATAACCTAAAAAATAAATTTAATTTTATAAATCAATACATTTGAAGTGAACTTTTGGCGAAAAAAAATTTACCATCAAAAGAAAACAAAATCATTTCCAAATTAAAGCATTTACTTTTTTTTTTGTATTCTAAAATAACTTTATTAAAGTAAATAATATATGTTTACAAATGATACAATTGGATAAGAATGAATATCACATCTGAACTATAGGCATAATTAATAATTAACTGATAACATAATGATAAATAAGACAAAACTTAATGAATAAGTACATGTTAATTTGGTCACGAAGGTCCTTATCTAGGAAACTGAAAAAGTTTCTTCGTATAGAAATTTTGTAGATAAGATTCTGTCTCTGTCTTTAAGTTATATTAAGGGTTTGTAGGAAGTAAGAATCAACATCTGGAAGTAGGCGAGTGAATTGTCTCTTACATCTGGCCAACCATACAGAGTATATCAGGAAAATTGATAGTCTGATGGTTGGGATGTCTCTAGAGCACAGGCAGTCCTTAATGATATAATCTTGTAGAAGTCCACTTTAGAGTTCTGATAGATTAACATTTTAACATTTCCAAGTCCAGTGCATGAGTAGATGATGTAGTCAAATGTTTCATCCTGTCTGCAGCAGTTAGAGCATAATGGATCAATCTCACTGATTTGCCTCCTATAGCTCAGGAACCAGTTGGTAGACATGGCCTGGAGATTTACTTTGACTAGGTAATCCAAAAACTTTGGCTCCAACACCCAAAATTTAAAAAGAACAACAAGTTTGTGATTAGATAGGCCAAGTTTCAGTCTAATTATGGTGACCTGAGGGTTGATCAGTTGATGTGCTTGCCATAGTTTAGCCAAGCTCATTAAGTACAGTGGTAATATTGCTGCTAGAGTTATGGTGAAACTTTGTTTCTCCCATAAATAAAATGTGAGGAGAAACAGAGCTGAACCAATGTCTTATAGTGTGAGCATGCAGGAGTGAATTTAGACCCCTGACATTCAGACCAACTATCCTACACTTCACACCAGACATTGTTAGTTGTTAGGCAGTCATTATACCACTTGCCTATCTTTGGTAGATATGGTTAATTGAGCTGGTGAATTAATACAGAAATCTTGTGAATGTTCAGAAAATTTTGTAGGTAGAGGCTGAATTTGCTCAGCTGTTTGATCTCCTTCAAGATCATTTTGATCAATACCAGAACTAGAGAATGCAATTTTGCATTTTTTCTGTTTTTTTTTTTATTATTTAAAACATGGGCCATTGCAGCTGCACCTGCCTTTGGATTAGGATATTGGGCTAACCTTATCTTCCCATTATCATCCTTATCTGAACTAGTAAAGGCTTGTCCAGTTAATTTCCTTTTATTATTAATAGTAATGAAATCAACATGTTCCATTTCAGACTGAGAATCAATCACAGGATTCATCCAGTACTTTTGGTGCATTAGATGCCTGTATATTAGCCAGCTTATGATAGGAGAAGGATAAATTATTCCTTGTAGTAGGATTCTCAGTAGATTTATTGTTTACTTTACATGAATTTTCATTTGTTTTAGAAATTACAGAAATGTGATGAAAGGGATCTTGATGGTAACTGTGGATTGCTGGGTTTAAATCTTTAGTATTATAGTTGTTAGATTTTCTGACAGTAATACTTTGTTTTTTAAGTCCATCTGTTGATTGCTGAGAATTTGAGTCTTGCTGTAAGACTTTATTATTGCCAGTGTTTTGTTGTATATCTATGAGTAAATTTTTTTTGTTTCACTGTGATTTGACTCTTGATACATTCTTCTCAAAAGGTATGTATATGGACTTTGGAGTAGTTCTTTCAGCGATTTGGAATTGATCCTTCTATTTTGGGTGGTTGAGAAGATGAAGGTTCATAGGCAGCTTTGTTATGTTTTGCAGAATTGTTTACCAAGCTGGCAGTTTCAACATTGCATCTGTGGAACTTGTTCTTTCGATTCTCACAGTGATTGCAGACTCTAGCTATGCAGTCCTTGATTAAATGTGTCCTACCAAGAAATGATATTATCCTGGGACAACATTTGTATTTTATAATGGTAGGAATCTCAGTTGGACTAATACCTTGCCTAGGATGAAGGTTAAATGTGGCAGTATTTGAATTGCAAATTTATGTGGTTTTGCTATAAAGTGCTTTATTTGAAAAGATTTAATGAGTAAGCATCATTATTTTAAATTTTTAATGGTAGCCTGGATGATATTTCTCCAGAATCATTTATCATTTTTTGTTTTTACAAGTTATTTAACAACCTTTTCATTAACTTGATGGAATCCATTCATTTTAAATTTCTAATACAATATGTGCATTAACAGAAGTAATTTATTCTATCACTCCACTATGTACTACTATTCATAGGTATCCAATATACACCAAGATGGATGTTTGCAATCTAATAAACAGTATTAATAAAAAACAATATCCAGAAAACTAGTTTGGTAATCTGGTGTCCTTTGATAATATATATTACACAGATAGCTTTAAGAGAAACATAATAGGGTTAATTATTACTGCTAATAAATTATATTTTTATCAATATAACCAAAATAAGACAATTTTAACCTAGTGATTTATGTTTTTGCAAAAATGTAATCTAATCATATCAAATGCCCACTTGATTTTCTTTCTGCTTGTAATGATTTTAAAAGACTTCAACATCTTTTATCCTCCTTCTTTAGCATCAATATTCATATTTCTAGATGACTGATATTTTATTGTTGATTAATAATCGAGTGAGAAAAAACTGTCATTTTTATATCTTTATCATCATTTTTAAAATTATCTATTATTCCTGATATTGTAATTGTTTTTCCCTTTATATATGCAACTACTTGTTGCTAATATTAGCATTTACTGATATTTTAGCCAAATATCACATCCACTAGATAATAAAGTTCATTCATAGACTTTATGATATTTGAAATTTATATATATATGAAAAAAAAAACAAGTTTTATATACGTAAAACCTGCTATCGCTTGTATTAATGATCAATAGATGGAGCTTTACCAAGACCTCCAAACAAGCATATTCTGTTTACATAAACGTCAGAGTCAATATTCACTGTCTCTTTCATTTTGCTTCACCCTCAGATCAGCTGATTTCAAGCTGATTTGCTCTCATCAGTGAAGGGATAGGAGTTATAAAATTAGACCTAAACACTAACTCCAAGCGTTTATGCAAAACGTTTCTATCAGTTTGCAAGCATGAATTTTTTAGACACGTTAATGTCTTCAAACTCAGCCTATCAAACTAGATAGCTATATGGGTCTGATATCAGTTCAGATTCTCCACATAGTAAAAGTTTGCAATCTATATCATTGCAAGAAAACTTTAAAGGTACATTTATGAAAAAGAAAAACAAGTTTTATATACATAAACCTGCTATCGCTTGTATTAATGATCAATAGATGGAGCTTTACCAAGACCTCCAAACAAGTGTATTCTGTTTACATAAACGTCAGAGTCAATATTCACTGTCTCTTTCATTTTGCTCCACCCTCAGATCAGCTGATTTGCTCTCATCAGTGAAGGGATAGGAGTTATAAAACTAGACCTAAACACTAACTCCAAGCGTTTATGCAAAACGTTTCTATCAGTTTGCAAGCATGAATTTTTTAGACACGTTAATGTCTTCAAACTCAGCCTATCAGACTAGATAGCTATATGGGTCCGATATCAGTTCCGATTCTCCACATAGTAAAAGTTTCTGCAATCTATATCATTGCAAGAAAACTTTAAAGGTACATTTATGAAAAAGAAAAACAAGTTTTATATATACATTGTATTGGAATAAATAAATATAGATAATGTAAAAACAATAACTATGGCTTGGAAATGATAACCACTCCCTCTCTCAAGGCACAAAATTATTATCAGGCCACACAAATTTGGCAAGCCAAAAACTGTAATGGAATAAATAACTAGAAGCATGAAAATGAGATGTGACATCAAGATTGCAAACATTTACAGTTTGATAATAATGATGACGAGTGTGATGAAAGTTAAATATTTATTGTTTAACCCAGGTGAATGCCACCTATTAATTTAGTTAAAGTGATCTTATGATCTGTAGTATGTGCATATACAAGATATAAATGCTTTAAATCTCTATATTAAAATATCAAAATAATAGTTATACAATAAATAGATATAACAAATCCAAAGGCAATACCTATCAGTGACAGATCTTGCACTAACAGCAAAATAAACTAGAAAACTAAATAAATTTAGAATCAAGAACACCATGGTAAATGATAACAATAACAATTTCATTATACAAAATATACATTATGATTAAAACACGAAATAAGAATAATAAAAAGCATAAAATAATAATTACACTCCTTATCGATTTTCACTAATAATTTTCCAACCTTAAAAGTATATTTCACTTTTGTTAAAATTAAATTGGTGTAATAGTATAAAATATCATTTCAAGTTTTTTTAAAATTTATTCTTATATGATAATTGAAATAATCAAACATATTTATCATTTACAATTCAGATAGTGTTTTTGATTGGATATTATAATTGTGAAATAAAGCAGAAATGTATCTCATTAAAAAGTGAAAATATTTAACTCTCCTGTATGGTAAAGAATGAAAATATATCTCTACTTCGATTCAAGTTATACATCTTAAAAGTATAGCTAAAGTTAATACCTATAATCATGTTTATTGATTAAATATTTTTATATGTTTGTCAAATTAATAAAGTAAAAATAACTTAATTAAAACAATCACCTTTATAATCAATTAGTATATTCATATTAAGCATTATTAATATTTTTTATCATTAATATTTGTTAAGCACAAGTGATATTAAGATTACTTCACAAAGAATACATCATACAATTATTTTTTATACAAAACCAATAATATTATCATTTATTAAATAAAAAATATTAAATGTTCTCCAAATTTGTTTCATTGGGGGTCCACCAATAATCCATTGAAGTGGGAAAGAAATAATTTAATAGAATTATTATTTTTATTCATTAGTAATCCATATCCAACTTTGTTTTAAACAATATTTTTTTTTATCCTTTGTCTTTCTTGTTGATCAAAAATATTCTAAATAATGATATATCCATTAATTTTGAAGAGACATTTTTATTATACAATATTTATTCCATGTTAGATTTTTAATGCTATATTTTCCTTGCTATGATTTTGTTTATTTTGAAGAGACATTTGTGTTGTATAATTCAATTATTTATTATTAATTCCTTCATTCAATCTCCTGGGAAATGTTATAAAAAATGAGAAGATAACCCCCTTTCTTTGACTTATTATTTTAGCAATTTATGCTCACTTAAAATGTATGATTATTATTACAGTACATTTTTAAAAACAGAAAATTTGATAGTTCAATGTATTCCTTTTTATTGTATTTATTTTATCCAAAATTGAACTCTTTTACAATGCAGGCAATAATTTCAATAACTTTTTATTAGATTTTTCGCCCCATGTTTAGTGTTCTTATAAATCAATTAATTTACATAAAAGAAAATAACACAAAGAATTTTTTTTTTAATAAATTGTAATAATAAATATTTAATAATCTAATACAACAAACATATTTTTTTTATTTATTCTAGATCTCAAATAATAATATTAATTTTACAAAATATTTTAATATTGATGTATATATTTTTTATATAATTATCCATTTATTATAACATGCATACACATCTCATATTGTCCAGGTTACTTATCCATAGCCAATATGAATTACCATTCTTTATTAATTATACTTTATATGATTTTTTTATACAACAACAATAATAATAGTCAAGCGTTGGTGGTCGAGTGGTTAACACAGCTGTCTTACAAGCAGTTATCCCGCGGTTCGCTTCCCGACCGACACTTTGACACACATAAAAAAACAAAACAAAACAACAACAATAATAATATAGCTTTTGTTTTTATTTTAAATACTTTCTTTCATATAAACTTTATAGTTTCAATATATATATATATATTAGAAGTCTTTTAAACTACCAAATTTGAATAATGTGCAAAGCCTCACAGCAATAATGATGTCTATTTGCTACAATGACAAAAATAGGTATCACTTTTGCTTATGCCTTAAGTTCTTGTATAGGAAGCCAATTCAAATAATACCAGTTGTGAAAGCAAACTCATTTCAATATAAATGTTAACAACACCTAAATTCCTTAGCTCAAATTCATAATCCCAAGACAAAATGGTATGAACTCATTTTAATAACTCCATAGATGTTTGATCAGTGCTAAAATATTATATCATATTTAGAGTAAAAAAAAAATCAAATCACCATATCTAAGTCATGTATAAAATATTTCAGTAATGATATCTAATTTCTATGTTGATAGAATCTGTGCAACATTTGCCTTTTTTAAGCAAAATTCACTTTGAAATGTTTTCATTCCAATTGTGTTTGTATAATATTTTGCATGTAAAGTTTCTGATATTATATATTAATGAGGAATTGGATCCCCATAATGTTAATAAAAATGAGTACTTACTATTTCTACCTTGGGAATAAGAATTTCAATCAAACTTAATTAACTATTGTTAAAGTCTACATAGAATTGAATTTTGATGTTATAGTTGCTATCGCCTAGATTGACTTCCTATATAAAAACAGGTCTCAGGGTAAAACTGTAATTCATTTTGGTTAGCATAACTATTTATTACTGCTGGAAGATTTTGTATAATACTTAGATATAGAAATTTGAAATGTTTTCATTCCATTTCTGGTATATATATACAGATATTCCCACATTCTTAAAAATATTTCAACTGTAACACCTGTTAAAAATTATTAATTTATAACATTCAAATCTTGGTGGAAGAGTCTATTATAATAATAAAAAGTAGGGGAAAGTTGTGCTACTTTGTTTTCTTATATATTTATGTGTTTACTGTAGCACTTAATCTCTATAAATATCAAGAAAATGCATTTAAAAGAAGTTTCTCTCTTAGATGCAAAAAGTGTTCACAATTTCTGTTTTCATTGGTAATTGTCTATATCATCTGACAATGATTTTTCTAAAATAAAATAGAACAAATATTTCCATATTCTTTAAAACATAAATATAACATTCTATGCACTCATTTAAATAACAAAAGAGTTGTTATAGTTTATAAATGACACATACTCCAATTTTAGTATTCGATAATATGAATAATAAGATGGTCATGCTTTCCTATTATGTTCCCATCATAAAGAAGATTGTCTTGAATAATTATTACTATATTTGTATTGTTTAATATTAAAGTGGAAGTGTATGTCATTTATTACAATTTACTACTTAAATATCTTTTCAAAAGATTTTATCTTGTGTTTGGAAAGGAAAATATTTCTTAAAAGTGTTTATTCATTTACAATGCATGTATAATGGAGTGGTCTCTAATGATTGTTACAGATTAAAACATAGCACTATATAAATAAATAACTCAATAGGTATATATTTAAATGATTATATAGAATATTATACACATATATATTTACATTGTGATTCATATGTAAATAAGTAGCTAATAATAAATAGAAGAATAATAAATGTGAAAATGTAAAATAATTGTGTGTATATTTTTTATGATTTGTGTGTGCATGTGTGATATAATGCATTTATATATTTTATAACTCTAAAAAAGATTGTTGTACATTCAAAACTATAAACTTTAAATAAATAAATAAAATTTGCATGAAAAAAGGTAAAACAGAGTGACTTAATTGTAACGGTCAGGACAATCTCATTTAGAAGATAGGGTCACATCTGACTACAGTCGGATCTGAGGTTGTCAGGTAGGATGTTGCAGACAACATGATGAAGCACATAACCTATAGTTGCACCCACTTCTGGTAGACTAGTTCAATACTCACTTATTAAGTCTAGATGCAATTTGGGTCAGTTCATCCACATCTCACCCTCTCTTCCGGTTCTGTTATATCTCAGTATTCAAACTCAGGGAGAATTCACCTTTGATGCTGTTAACAGGGATATACCCTATACAGATTTATGATTAGGCTACTTTATAAAAGTTAAAATTAGTGAAATGCATTTACCTAAGGTCTCTCTAATATAATTACAAGAGAGTGATGTGTGTATGTGCATATGCGTAAGGCAATGAATGCAATGATCTATTTAAATTGATAAAAAATCAAGTCATATGACCTAATTTTAATAAATCTCCTATTTACAAATGTTATATATAGAGTAAGTTAAAAACAAACTCTTATGAAGCTTCAAAAATACCCTCAACCTCAGACCGCGGTTTCTGCCTCTAGCGTCATCAGTGAGAGTTTATTTTTAACTTACTCTATATATAACATTTGTAAATAGGAGCTTTATTAAAATTAGGTCATATGACTTGATTTTTTATCAATTTAATTTTAGTTTTTTGCTATTAATGCTTTGACGATTTTATATTGCTAGAGCTATTAATATATGGTGTATCTGAACTTAGTTCAGTCACATACGGCTATTTGAGTTAGATAGCTGGATTTTTGGACATTTAAATGTCTGAAAGTTTCATATTTTCTTCTCAATAGTTAGGCATTAATAAAATGCTGGACAAGTTCTAGCATTTTTATTCCCTAGCACCTCACTGATGACGCTAGAGGCAGAAACCGCGGTCTGAGGTTGAGGGTATTTTTGAAGCTTCATAAGAGTTTGTTTTTAAATGATCTATTTAATAAACCAAAGAGACTATATCAGTTTAACAGATTTTATAACATTTATTTTTTTAAAAATTATATAATCCAAAAGTTTGAACATTATTTACAAATATAGATAATAAATAAATATATACATATAATTTAAATGTCAATAATGAGCATCTATCATGTCAACAATTTAATAATCTAAAGTTACCTATCCCATCATCCTGATGATAGAAGCTCATACCAAAGTCATTTTTATATACAAGGTAATAATAATAAAAAAATGATAAATTTGTTTTTAGTGATCTTGGATCTGACTAGCTAAATTAAATTGATGTTTAATATATACACATATTGAGATCATGGTCTGGTTTCAATTGTTGCAGATTGTTTGACTTCCTTTATTAAATCAAATATAATTCCTAATGTGACAGGAAAGTAGTTTTATTCAGAGGGTTAATAGTTCCTACTGAATAAGATCTAAATAACAACTGTTAGTTAACCAACATAACAGATAATGCAACTTTGTTCTGTCAAAGTGTGTGAAATTAATATGCTATAAGTAAAATTCTTACCTCCAAGTCCCAGATAATGATAATGAGTGAAAGTCAAGATTAAACCTAAATTTTATTAAAGAAAAAAAAGATTTTAGCGTGAGTTGACATAGTCTTTCATAAGTTACAGTTCATACATTTTGAGCAGCTTCTCTCTGTGCAAATATATATTACTCATCACAATTTCAGAATGGTGCATTCAGAATAACTCTTCATTGGCCATCTGTTGTTTCCTTCTGATCCTTGCACAAGCATTCCATACTGTATGAAAGATAGTCTATTAACATTTTAAAAGTAGACACTATGGATATTAAACTGTCATAGTTAGAAGATCAATAATCCCACCAATGACAATCAATTTCTTTAGCCAGGCCACATTGTATTAATTCAATATATATAAATTTTAAATTAATAGAAGTTCATAGTTTAAAAAAAAAAAAAAAAAATTACATGCAGTAAAATAGAATTGTTCTATCATTTGCTATACTGGCTATGTACATACTTCTTTTTCTGGATTCACATTTAATTAGATGTTTTACTTTAATTTCTCTCCTTTTCTTTTGGAAGTTTAAAATGCTTTTCTAAACATTTATCTTGTTGCTTTAGTATTAACACTTGTAAAAAGCATATGCACAGTAGCTTGAAAGGCTGATCTTTAATGTATTACTCTGTTTATATTAAAAGTTCTTTTTGCTTCTTGTAGACTTGCTTTAAAATTACATTTAGGAAATTAATATATTCGAAGGAAAGTATTCATCTTGCATGGTTTTTGAAAGTTTTTTTTTTCTCAGTGATGAACGTTTATTCATAAAAAAAACAGATACAAATATAGTTAGAAAAAAGTTTACAAGAGAGTGATTATACAATAAATTGAAATTTCAGAAGCAACCTGGTAAGAGGGAAAGGATACATGTGAAAAACAAATGGGAAGTGGAAAGGGAAAACAGTGTGTAGTCCAGGCCAGTCCAAGATTCATACCTTCATTGAGCAAGCACCACATGGGTCACAAACATTTGAGTGATTGAATCCTATGACAGAGGCTGAGTGGATGGGAGTTGGAGGATTTCCCAAGTGTCTGTGAGGAGTGGAGGTGGGGCGAGTTTGGTATCTCTGGTTTAGAGAGAGCAAATTAGGTACAATAGCTTTTGATTCATTGAATGTACTCTCTGGTCAAAAATAATGGCACATCGGAGCAACCAGAGTGCATAGATGAGGAAAACTGACAATCTAATAGTTGCAAAGACTCCTGTTTCTATGGATTTTTGGAGGTTAAAGATGGTATTTCTGTGCAAGGAAAGGCAGTAGTTGATGATATGTCTCACCCCAAGCAGAAAGGGACATTTAAATAGGAAGTTCTGGAGGGTTTCATTGTCAATTTTATAGAGCTGGCATATGGGAGATATCTTGGTGAAACCCCTATAGTTCACCAAAAATTGATTTGTGGGAAGGGAGTGAAGATTGATTTTGAGGAGGAAATCGAGGAATTTTGCCTCAAGAGACCACCTTTAGAATTTGCAGATTAATTGAGCATTGGTAAGTTTGAGGAATGTAAGGGATACAATAGAGAAGTCTTCGGTCTGATTGAAAACCTCCCAGTACTTTAGTTTACCACTGATGGATGGTATAACAAAGCCAGCCTTTTGAAGAATGTTGGCAATGCATGAGGTCTATGACCTGGGCCTGCCACTGGGAGGAGGAAGGTCAGTGCATGTAATAATGATATGCACAAGGTTGGCAGGAAAGTGCCATAGGAGTGTGAAGATAATGTTGTGATATCTCTGGATCAGAAGAGTGTCAATGGAGTGCAGGCCCAGCCCTATGAGGTTTTTAGAAAAACCAGTTATTTTTAGGCTGATGGCCACCACCTTTCTGCCCCAGAAAAAACGGGTGCAAAGAGGATTGGATTTTGGATATAAAGGAATGTGTAGGTAGAGCAATGGGGAGGTAATATGATATTTTAGGAAACACTAAAAAATTGAGAAGGTGACTTTCCCATAAAGGGAGAGGTAGATTCCTGTGATAGCACTGATGGTGGATCTATATGCTTTGATACAGTGTGGGTTGGACCTGTATCATTATGTCCTTAGGAGACAGCATAAGGGGGAATCTGAGAAAGTTGTATGGCTTAGCATTAAAGATGGAAGTGATTTGTTTACCAGTTGATTGTTGCCAGGTCACTGATTTATCACTGCTAAATTTCAGCCTGTGTGTTTTGGTGTACTAGGTGAGGATCTGTTCAAGCCTGGGGAAGAAATCAACTGAGGGAAGGAAGACAACCACATCATCAACATAGCAAGGCATTTGATGCTTTTGCCCAGTGCAGGAATGAGGATGCCAGGGAGGTCATGTTCCAGCCTGAGCAAGAGGGGATTCAGAAAAGCAGTGAACAACAAAGTGCTCAGTGGAGAGCCCTGAGGAATGGATATGTTAAGTGTGAAGCCGGGGGCAACTTTCCCATCCAGGGTAACTAGGATTTTTTTTTTGGGCAAGAGATTGTGGAGGATGGACAGAAGGGCTTCTAGAATGTTCAGGTCCCTAAGGACACCAAGAAGCAGGTCGACCCTAACAGAGTTGAAGACTGCCTGGATATCTAGTTGCTTAAAAGATGTTTACCTCCTATGGCAAACATATAATTTTAAAGAAGAAAGGGTTAAAACCATGGATTTTATAGTCAGCAAGGTTTCCATTGCTTGGTATATGAAATCTTTCATTTTCTCTTTAATTGCTGCATGTGTCTATTATTGTCTAGATCAATATTTCTCAATCTTTTTGCCACACAACCCAATAGACTTTATTGGAATATTTCTGTTTATTACATAAATTATAATATAAAATAAAAGAGATATTACATCAGCATGATACTGTATATACATAATATTCGAATTAATTTGATAATATTTATAATGAACAAATAATTTGTAAGTTAAAAGTTGAGTTAAACTACATATTTTTAATTTAAAAGTTTAACACATTTTGTTAATTATCAAAAAAAAAAGTGTTTTCTTTTCAAATAAGGTTTTATTTATAAACAAAATACAAGCATGCTTTGCATTAATTTTCCACCACTGGTGCTGATTGACATTTTGGCTGCATTAATTTTAGTTGCATTTTTGGTTGCAATTTTTTGAACAATTACATTTTGAAAATAATCATTAAATTTAACATTTATGATTATTTAAGTTCAAATTTATAATTTTTCTCATTTTAGTTTTAAGCTATTTAAATAATAACTAAGTAATTTTTGACTATAAAAGTTCAGTGCAATGAAGATATTTATCCACAGATATATAAACTGTTTATATCTTAATTTTATTTTCTGGTAGATATAAGTCATGCGGTAAAGAGATAAGACAGAAGATATAAAATTTCCTTGAAACATTTTTTAAAATATAGCTTTAACAGTTAACTGAATGTTAATATCAAGAAGATATAATTTAAACATACTTTTGTTTTAAAAGAAAATAATAAATTTTTTTTAAAAATTACAACTTGCTTTTTGAGGAAAAGAAAAGTTTCAGGATACTTCAGAATTCAAGAGCATGCATTATAAAATATAATAACACCTTTATTTATATCCTGGTAATTTCTACCCCTCCCCAGATATTCATGTCAATTTCTTTTAATGTAACCAATCAATACAATTTATCTTATATTTAACTGTAATTTTTTTTAAAAATCAGCTGGCTAGCTGATCATTGATGTAATTTTGATCTATTTATTTAAAAATCATGTGGGTTAATGACCAAATTAAAAGTTAATTATTAGTTTTTTATGTAATATTTAAAAAAAATAATATTATATTACAAAAAATAAAATAGAAACAAATATAAATATTAAACTAGTTTTATTTATCAAAACTTTTAAACATTTAATTATACTGATTTTATTCATTCATTGTTTTTCTTGTTTTTTAATTAATATTGTAGTTAACTTATTATTTACTCATTTACGTCATACATCTCCATGCATGCAGACACACACAGGGATGACCTTAAAGCTGACCTCTACTAATTAATTATAACTTATTTAACAACTACAAATAAAAATGTTAAGGAATATTAGATTAGAAATAACTTTTAACAGGTTAATTCTAATTTACATTAAACATTTAAATATTATCTGACTGCTTTAATAAAATTTAAAGATTACTTTTAAATCAATTTGATACTATTTATTTTATTTATAATATTAACTTAATTATAGGTTATAAACTAGAAATGAACAAAACAAAAGTTATTTTATAATACATTTAACACTATCTATTATTGCTTTAAATACTAATATAAATTTTTACTGTAAGAAAATTACTATCTTATATTCTTTACAAAACTAATTACCAACATGCTACTGACTTTATACACATAATCATATAAAATTTACTAAATATTACAAAATTATCCATGATTACGATATCTTATTCATTAACTAATTTCTTCTATTTTTATCATTATTTTTTTTAAAAAAAATCAGATAATTACAAATAAATAGTTAACCTAAGATAAACTCTGGAACCTGTTGGAGCCAGATGAAGTTTCACTTATGTACAATATATATTCTGACCTTGCTCTCGTGCAGCTCCACTTCCAGATAATATATGGTATAAAAAAGGGTTCTATCTCAGTTAATAATTAATAACTAAAATATTCAGCATTAAAATTAAAATATTCCACTAGCTCAAATTTAAAATTCGAATAAGGTTCAAATTATAAAAATATATTAAATAAATATTTAATATTTTCATGAGACTTGAAGTGAAAATACAGGTGACAAGATAGATTACATTGAGCCAATATCCCACAGGATACTACCCCAATGGCATAAGAACACTATCCCCCCTTATTACCATTTCAAATAACAAACTCATAGTATTCTTACAACTTTAATAACTTATACTCACTAAGATTAAACTAATAATTAAGTCTTAATCTTCTATTTGTAATAATCTAGCTCAATAAAATACTCTCAGGTTCATAAAGTTTATTCTAAGTTAATTTAAAAATACGGTAGTAAAATGTGAGAAGGGATTTTATGTCATAATCTACTACACTGAAACTAATAATAATAAATAACAGTAATAATATTCTTCATTGTTTAACTAATTCTGTGTATCTTTTCTTTTTACTATAATTTTATTACCATAATAAAATAATGAAATAATATAATATGATCTTATATCTTCATGTAATGATATAATAAATATGTGGTAGCATTTTAATAATCTGACAAACAAAATATGTGTGGCAACTGATAGCATATAATTTAATATAATATTGTGATAACTGATTTATTATCAATAAAATAATGTAAGATTATGATTATTTAATTATAATGAATACCAATAAAATATTTAAAATTCTTAAAATAATTCTCTATCTTTTGTGCAAAATTATATATTTGTTTCAATTATTATGCATATATTGTGTTTTCATGCAGCAATGTGGAGAAATAAATAACTCGGACACAAAATTTTTGAAATAACAAAATTTAACAAAGTTTATTACTAACAACAAATAAATAAACAATTTATTTACACTATTTACAGTGGATATCCTTAGCTTTTTTACTTTACAGTTTGATCTACCGGGTTATAAAAAAAATAATTTATATTTCAATTATATCTTTATTTAGATTTAGGACAAAATTTTTTTTAAAAAAAATGTTACTATTTGGTTTCTCATTATGGTTAACTTATTACAAATATATTTATCTACTTTATTAGCAACAGCATTTTATCCTTAATATTATTAAACTATCTTATTTTAAAAATTCATACTTAGAAAAACATTCTATAGAAAACAAAATTTTATAATGAGTATGGACTTTTCAAAATATTTGCAAAAATTTCATCTTGCAAAGTCAAAGATGTTACACAAAATATTATCCAAAATTCAGTACTAGATTTTAGTATTTATCACACAATGTTTACTAATCATAATATATTCTTCTTTAAGCCCTAATTTAGTATGATATAAGTGTAATCATCAATACATGTCTGTTAATCAATAAACAAAAAATATACTATGCATATTGTTTACATAATTTACTTTGTACTATTGTATTTTAAAATATGCAATACTTATTTTTCTCTTAAAAAAAATAATATTAAAGCATTTAAAATTATTATCACTTTAAAGAAAATATCTTTGTTTAGATACCCTATTTAAAAAATTTATATTTCATTTCCGAAATAAAATTCAAAATATATTCTATGATTCTTTTCTTTCCTTAGGATACTTTGGATCTTCAATTTTAAGTTATAACATCCTATTCCTTGTAAGCAAATAAACCAATCTTATACAAAACGATAGCATAACCTAAGTTCTAAATTATTTATCATTTCTCTTAAAAATATCTTACTGAACAATGCAGTTACATGAAATAAAGATAGCGAAAACAGATGCATAGGATTAAGGAAGAAAGCTAGAGTATTACTCCTAACATATCTCAAAATCATGGTATAGTGCGAAGAGGTATGGCATTTACCTGCCTAATATCCTCTAGTACAGGGACGATGTTAAAGCTATTTCTTCAGCTTTATTAGAACATCAAATATTTAAAGAAATATAAACACTGTCCAAATAAAATGTGTATCAGTCATAGGGCTTTGTTAACTATGCTGATAACCACATAAAGACTAAATATTATTTCCATTCCTTATAACATCCTATTTCTTAAACATCATCTTGGTTTCCTGTTCACTAAGTACTTCCAAGCCACTATCTCAACATTATTTCTCAAGATTTTTCTACATCTTACATCGATAAATAACTATCTGCATTTACAAAACAATAAATAAAATTCATTAATAGTTAAACAATCTAGCTGTTCCACAAGAAAAGTCTGCTCACTTCATTGCTCTGTATGTTTAATCATATACAATCTATTTAGACAATATTTGAATATCCAATAACATGAAAATTTTAAAAGAATCACATAATGATTTGTTATGTTGGATTATATTACTAATAAAAAAAAAATCAAAAAAAATTGTCGTATGCATATTTTCAAATCAATCCTATCTCATAATGTTTTTTAAAACGTTGTATAAAATGCGGTACATATAAGTAAAAAAAAACTTTTACACTTCATTCTTCCAATTTATGGATGATCTAAAGAAAACAAAAAATATACATTATAAATTATCAATAGTTATTATTATTACCAATAACCTTTATCTAGTCATCGTGTTCAGTAGGCTTTTTTTTATCCACTTGAGCATTGCAGATATAAAAAAAAAATCACACCCATACACTTTATATTAAAATATTTTTAGCTAAATTATTAGATTGTTATATTATAAAATTTTAATATTAATAAATTAATGTTTTTATGTTTTTCCTAATCTTATATAAAAAATTTAGATTTAAACTAGGTTAACAAAATAAAAGGAATCAAAACTATATTTACATATTTTCTTGACAAAAGTTCCTGATAAGTCCAAAATGCTTATTATTTTCTCTAGAGTTTTTTAAAAATATTCTTCTCCAAGCGTGTTAAAAGTTTAAAATAAAATAATTATTAATCTATCTAGTAAAATTTAGAAAATAATCATTGGTTTTAATTTTTAGGACGATAATATTAATTAATCCCGTGAAGCTTCTTAATCTTCTCTACCAATATTCTCTGCATATCCAATGCATCAATCCATCTAATTTATCTTTAAAAATATTCTATGAATTTTTAAGTACTATTTATATTCCCATGGATCCATCTTTTATTCATCTATGTGTCCACCTTTTTTTTATGTTTTCTTCTTGATACATTTAAACTTTCGTTTGGTATTTTTATATATCACTTTAAAATAAAAATTTCAAGTACTTTTAAACAAATCTTTTCCAAATACATTTTAAATAATTCAAAGAACGGATATTTTAATATCAAAACGCTTCTGTAACATGTTTTCCTGGGTTCTTTATTTAATTCTTGAAAAATATTTTAAAAAATGTTACCTTCAGAAAGGATATAACATTTCATTCCTTTGAATATCATACTATATAAAATAATTCATGCAATATATAACTATCTTATTACCATTTAAAATAAATCTTGGCTTATAAATAATAATGTGTCTCCAATTTTTTCATTAGACTCCGTATGATGTCCGTGCTGTGGTTTTTTTTATGTATCAAAAAAGTTCTCCGGTTATGCATAAATAAAGCTGTATCAATAAATATTTCAAATATTTTCTTAGTATTACAATTTATATCCATTTTATTTCATAGTATATCCATTTTTATTGCGTAGTTTAGGTTAAACTTTTAGATAAAATACGACTGGTAAGTACTTTAAAAAATTAGAAAATCATCTCCACGAAGTTTCTAAATATATATATTTTTTCCAAAACTTTCCTTTGCAAAAACACTTTAAAATTATCAATTTGTTTTTTGCAAAATAAACGATAAGAAAGTACCAAATAAAAAAATTGACTTTCTCCGGTTTCAATACATTATTAATCTCTCCCGATAACTTAGTTACGACGATATTTATAGTCTGTAAGAATACCTATTCTTATTGGTTAATTCTTACTTTAGCTTGAGAACAAATTTACATATTTTTAGTTTATAGTAGAATTATATTTGAAAATAAAAAAATTATGACGTAATGAACTTAAAATATTATTTAAAATATTACTTTTAAATAAATTATTATTTTATTAAAACTATTTAAACATTTAAAATAACATTTAATAACTTATTCCATTTCTTAATATTCAATTTGTCTATTTTTATTTAAATAAAATATTTAATTTTTATATTATGAATGTATTCGTCTTTATTACATTATTTAAACATGTTATATGATAATTAACTTAATGTTTAATACTATTTACTTTTATGATAGGCAATAATTCTATCCAATTCTATAATATAACTTTTAAAATATTTTAAACTTTGTTATTAATTCAAACAAGCAGTGTGTGAGAGAGTATACATTAAAAGTCACATGATTAATAACTTTGACAGACGATTTTCAATCTATTTCTCTGCCTAGATTTATATAATTGATACACTTATTATATTATATAATATAATTATAAAAAATTTGGAAGAATAATTTAGAAAATATAGAACTAGGTACAATTTTCACCATCATAAAGTTTATTTTAAAATACACTATATTAATTTTGACTATTTAAATATGATTACAAATTTAAACATAGCATTTATTAAATTATACGTTTTTAAACTATTAAAATCGAATTTATTTAATATACTTTTAATATTTATAGCTGTGTTATTTAATATGGCCAGCTTTTACAACCATATGCAACAATATTTTAAACTTTACATAACTACTTTTGAAATAATTCGCTATAATTTTATATACTATGTATTTGCTTTAGCTTTAAATTGTACTTTAAAAATATAATTGACTTAATACAATTACCATATTAAAAGAACATATTCTAAATTTAAAATTTTTTAGTAATTGACTGTTATGTACTATTACCGACCTATAGAAAATGGCACAATATATATATATATTTGTAGTAATTTTTTTTAGTGTCTTATCTTCACTTATATTACCAATTGGGGTTTGCTCTGCTTAAATATATATGTAAGATCTGGTTGTACACGACATTATTTAGTTACCTAATACAGCATTGATATATATATATATTTAATGTTTTCACAGTTGTATGATGTAGATAAATGACTTTTGGGGTAAAACCGTGTGTTATTTTTGTTTACCTTGACAATGGCTGATGCTAGTTTGTCAAAATATGAGTTTACCTTAACAATGACAGATGCTAGTTCATCAAAATATTGGTATAGAATAAAAAATAATACACAGTTTTACCCAAAAGTCATTTATATATATATATATACACACATCTTTACTCACTTTTGATAAGCACTAAATTGAAGCATGTATTTCATAAGCTGGCAAAACTTATTAGTCTAGTCAGACATAAATCTTGACTGGATATAATCTAACATCACAAGTAATTAAAGGTTGGTGTGGGTATGATTATAAGTCATCCTCACATAATATTTAAATATATATATTGAATATATGAACAATACAATAAAAAAAGTTAGTGAAAAATGTGTATAATCTTCATAAATACTTCAAATATTTAAAGTATTAATGTTTTTTCATTTTTTTTCCAGCATGAATTCAGTGTACAAGTTGAATAGGAAGAGGAAATGCATAATTGTCTATTCTTTTGCCATTTGTGAAATCAGTCTGTTTTTAATAGCTTTTTTTAGTTGTAGTTTCTAATTTGTGTAGATATTCATATGCTATGAATAGAATAAACATTTTCTAAAAGAACATTCAATAATTTAGCAGAATCAAACTAAATTAAAGGTTTAGTTATAATTGATAAAACATATGTTATCATCTTTGTGATACTTTTTGATCATTCATCATACCCTTGAAATAAGTTTGTCCTTTAACTCTTCAACTGAAATAATAATAATAATAATAATAATAATAATAATAATAATAATAATAATAATAATAATAATAATAATAATAATAATAATAATAATAATAATAATAATAATAATAATAATAATAATAATAATAATAATAATAATAATAATAATAATAATAATAATAATAATAATAATAATAATAATAATAATAATAATAATAATAATAATAATAATAATAATAATAATAATAATAATAATAATAATAATAATAATAATATTATGATGGGTCTGAACTTAATTCTGTAATCCCATATTTTAATGTGCTTTGTAATTTAATTTAGCCAAAGTCTCAAACAATAAAATCATGTTATATGTCACATGACCAATATAGCTTGCATATACCAATATGTAATACGTTGAGCATTTCAATAGCTCTAAACAAGCTTATTTTTATTTTTTTTATAAATGCCTCAAGAGATAGCATTCAAATCATCTTTATTTAAGATTGTCCCCATCCCCAGACTAATTTTGAGCTATGGCTCTCTTCAGTGAGAAGCTAGGACACCAGATTTAAAACAAGATAAGCAATTATCTAACTTTTAGCTATCTCTTGTGGCATTTATCAATAAATAAATAAATAAATAAATAAGCTTACTTAGAGCTATTGAAATGTTCAACATATTACATATTGTTATATGCAAGCTATATTGATCATGTGACATATAACATGATTTTATTACTAATATATATATATATATAATGTGTGCAGTTATCCATTTACAATTATTTAATTAGAAAACACTTTATCTAGAACAGTAGCCAATAAAAGGCAACTACCCCAGGCTAAGAATTAAAGTAAAACTTCCACGCTGATTTCATATATATATACACACAATAAATAGCAATCAAAAGCATTGTTATACTCATTTTTAATATAAGGTTTTAAAATATTGCTAACAAACATTTAAATAAAAGAAAATATATTGTTTAAATATATTAGATATTTTTTGAAAAAAAGAAATTTATGATTTTATTAATAGTTTTCCATTTATTAATAAATAAAAGATTTTAATTAAACCAGCAGTAAATTAAAATTATCTATGAAAGATTGTGTAATGTGTGCTCTATAGCTTTTTTATGAATTGTAATGAAGGATAAGTTTAATTACAAATTTATATGTACCATAACTCATCTATTTAAGTATATTATATTTTTAAAATATTAAAAAAATTATTAGGAATTTATTTTATAATAATACATGATATTACAAAGAGCTATGTTAATACAGAATTTTAATTTACATGTCTGTGGTAATATAAACATTTATAAACTTAATATTTATTGACCGATACTAACACAATATCTCAAACTTTACATGCACACATATACATTCACACATATCATTCTCTTTTTTAAAATACAAATTGTATTATTGAGAAATGATGACTTTTTATTGTATAATTTTATTAACTAAAATCTATTTTATAAGAATTAATGATCTGCAAGCATCCTTTCAAAAATTGTGTACAATTAAATTTAACTAACAAGTTTATTATTCTTATAAGAAATTTTGTTATGTATATACTGAAGTAAATACTTTCATGAATAAAAAGATGCAGTCATATATCTTTGATTATTTCATGTGTGTGTTTGCTTATTTTTATCAACATGAAAATGCTGTAAGATGTAATACTTACTATCAAAGAATAGTTAGAGGGACTATTAAAGTCTTTAAAAGTAGATTGCATCAACAAATGTGATAATATAATTAAATCATCTTCCACTTTAAAAAACTCATTGAGATATATTGATAAAAAAAACTATCAGTTCTTAATCTATTTTATAATTCATTATTACACAACTTTTGGTCCATTTTGGGGTTTAAACAAAGATATTTATATCATGTGCCTGACAGAATTAAAACCATGAATTTAAGATTATAAATTAAACTCATTAATTTTCTATTTTTATCATCTCTGCAGGAACTGCTTGAATGATTTCTCTATCCAAGTAACCATAGGTATGACCTAGATTGAAATATTAGTACAAAATAATAAATATTAGGTTGCTGCATTTATATGAACAAGTGAAATCTATATTTACATAAAATGGAGCTTTAGTTCAACCAATCAAAGAAGTCTTAATGTATAGCAGGATGGTATACAAAAGAGAAGATGAAATGGTTGTCTCTTAAAATTAGTTAACATCTCTTAGAAGTAAAAACAGGTGCCATTCACAGCAGTGATTTAAATATCAGAATTGGGGGCTGATTTAGAGTGTGTTCACTGCTATTTTGAATTGTAAGGACCATCCAAAACCACCATTGATACATCCAAGCAATAAATGACATCAAATTATCCATATGGGGTTACCTGAATGTGTCAGTGGTGGTTTTAGGCAGCCCTTATAATTCAAAATGGTGATGAGTGCAGTCTAAATACTAAAAGCTTATAACTTCTAAAATATGAATTTTACATAATAATCAATCTAAATAAAATTGAAATAAACAACCAATTATATTTACAGTTATTTAATTATCAACCAAACAACCAATTATATTTACAATTATTTAATTCTCAACCTGGCTTTCCTCTCTTATTGAGACCATTTCAAGATATAAAGTTTCTAATTGTAAATATAATTGGTTGTTTGTTTCAATTTTATTTAGATTGATTATTATATTAAGTATATATCTATAACAACACTGTGAACAAATAATTTTTTTATGTTGGATATTTGACCATTGTACATATATATGAATTTTATTACAATAATGATGCCATTAAGTGCTGAAGTATGTGGGGAGGAGGAAGGATGTTTTTAATAACATGAAGTATTGTTCAAAAAATGCAGAAGTCTGATCAAACCAAGTTTATAATTTTGAAATAGTAAAAGCTTATAACTTCTAAAATACACATTACAATATATTCCCATAAACATATGAAATAAAGCATATTGATTTTACAATTAATTGAACTTTTTCTTATCAGAAAGAAACTCTGATGTTGTAGGCTTCCTTTGTTCCATATAGTTAGAAAAAAAAATGGAGATAAGAAAAAGGAGATTTGTTCACATCTGATCTCCTGACATGGATATTGAATCTAACTTGATCACATGAAGTTCTCATGTGCTCTTGGAATTGATACAAATCTATATTTACATAATTTTCTACTTATGAGCATTGAAGTAATGTTTACCATCAACAGATGAATACAGAAACATATTTAAAAAATATTTACAGATTTTAATAAAAATTTGTTATTTCAAATGTAAAAAAGATATTGGATTTTAAATAAGATAAACCCTAATTTTTTCATCATTGTTAGCAATTTTGAGAAATTTAATCAATAAATCTCTCTCATTTTGATTCTTTTTATCCATCCACCAGAAAATAACAATATGAGAAATAAAGCACACAACATTACTTGCTTTGGTAAGAAAAAAAACTGATTTATTAATTTTATATTAATTGTAAAATTAATGTTCTTTACTTTAGAAAATTATTCTTTTAACTAATATTAAGATTTAATGCGATTTATTATTAATTGTAGAATTAATATGCTTCAGCAATTGTTTCTACATTTATTCAACATTTATGTTATTTCAACATGTCATTATAGGCCTATATTGTAATAAAATTCATATTTTAGGAATTAATATTTTGAAATTATAAGCTTGGTTTGATTAATTTTACATTTATTGAACATGTGTTTTTTAAATTAATATATGTGTCAATTATTTTTTTCATTTACTTTTTTTTGTTTAAGTATTTTAAATGTGTCTTTTAGAAATTATAAGTTTTTAGTATTTCAAAATTTATTCATTACTCCCATTTTTTATATTTTAGTCATGTGATTTGATCAAGCATAGTTATATAAAATTTGTGCTTTAATTTTTTAATTATTGATGTAAATTGCAATTTTGTAATGAATGGGCATATTGTGACCATGTGTGAATTATTTAATGTAATTAATCATTTGGATATGTCAGCGGTGGTTTTGGGTGATCCTTGGAATTCAAAATAGACATGAGCACACTCTAAATTAGTACCAATAATTGTCTTAAGAATTCTTTATTATCTCTCCTAAACACAACAATTCTTCAAATAATATAATGCTATGTTTATTAGTATTATAAATGATTTATTAACATCAAAGGAAAAGAAATATAAATTTGAATAATTATCTTATTACCATTAAAAATGATATTTAGGTATTTTTTTTTATTACTAAGTTAATAATAAAAACATAATCAATAAAATAACTAAAATAACTTTAAAATATTTTTGTTTTATTTTATATAATTATTGATTTAAAATATTCCTTTTTTAATTATTCAAGAAAATAAAACAAAAATATAAAAACTTGTATAGAAATAGCATGGTACTAATTAAGTTAATGAACAATAAAGCAAACAACATGGGGGGGGGTGCATTATTATTTTTTATTATTTTATCACAGAGTTATTGATAAAAATATGATTAATCAATAAGATAAGTAAAATAATTTAAAAATATAATCAAAATAAAACTTTTAATTTTATTTTATATAAATCTTGATTAAAAACATGTTTTGGAAATGAAAATACAAAACTTGTATAGAAATAGCACTGTAGTAATTATGTTAAAGAACAAAACAAAATAAACACTATTATATTCTAGATAAGATTAATAATTTCAAAATGAATAAGATTAAAAAAATGAATTACATATAAAGTAAGAATAGGAATAAAAAGATAGAAGAGGTGTTTTTTCCCATAAGTTCAGTGATAATACTTAGAAAGATATAAAAGTGCAGATTCTGAAGACAGCAGTGTCTTTTGAAACAACTTACAACTAAATTCAGCACCAGTGAAAATCATAAGCAATTTCTTTGAAATAATTAAAAGTTTAATGCAACAACAATAATTAAGTATGGTTTTTTGTTTAATTTAATTTGAATTCAAGAGAGTAGTTTAGCATAAAATAGGGAACTGTAATATAGAAAGAGCAGGATATCTAAGAACATCAATTTATTGAAGACAACCAATGGTGAGTCTTATGGATTGGCTAAGACCTATAAATTCAAGCTGATGTCTTTTTTATGGCATTACTTGATTTGTAGCAAAATATGCAGTGAATTCATTATCAACTTTGTAAAATGGCTGCCTATTATAGGGATTGAAACCACAGGATACATTGTGCCAGTACAGACTTGTTTGGATAAAAACAGAATAGAAGATGAAATAAAAAGACTAATTTAATCCATCACATTTCTAGTAGGATACTTGCATTTTCAGGTGACTAAATAATGGATTATGTGGAGCTTCTGCATTGCATGCAAGTATGGAGTTTTAACTATTATATGATTTATTTAATTATCAATTATAATTTACATATCAAGATACACTGAGCTTTTATAAAACCTAGAGTAGATTAAGCAGTTATACTCCTTTTTATTACTCCATGTTCATGCTTATAGATATATTCTACCTGTTTAAAACATCTACAAGAAGCACGTAATTGAACAAATAATAAATCATCGGCATTATTTAAGTTCTACAACATATTGAAATTTAGAATAATCAATAGATTCAGATTCATAATATCTATTAAAACCCTTATTCATGCTGTCCTATTCATATTCCCAGATTAGCTTCTGTCCTATGGTATTCATTAATAAAAATAACAAATAAAGACTTAATAACACTGTTATTTAATATCTATTGATTACTCAATTTTATAATAGATAGTAAACTGGAGTATCAGGATTTGCTGCCAAAAAGCATTGTGTAAGATGGGTTACATGACTTTTTATCAGTTTTAGATAGTAGATCAAAGCAAAATAATACTTAGTATTAAATAAATAATCCGCATGATTCATTCATCTTTCATGTTGAGGGATCTCATCACTTCATAGGTCTTCTATCTTTTTAGGCAAAGAGGGCTAATTTATTTATGAAAGAAACTTATCAAGGCAAGTATTAAGAATCAAAACAAACAATTTTATAATAATAATTTAATTACAATATGATAAATACAAACAATATTTACAATTAGATGTTTTCTTGTTCTTCCTTCTTTTCTCTCTTTTTCTTTTTATTTCCTGTTAAATATTTTAAAATAAATTTAAATTCATTACTTTAAAAGATACAATTAATTATTCTCTAATAGAAAACATTTTATTTTAAAATTGAGGAACTTCCTTTTTTAACTTTCATTTAAAGTAATAATAATTAATTTGAATAGAACATATGATTGATTTGCTGTTTGCACAACACGTGTATAAGATAGATCTTCTATTAGTATAGTATTTTCTCATCACATATAATAGCAACCATACTATAATATATAATATGGAATCATGAAAGCATCTAAATTAATATTTCATATGTAAAATCTATATATCTGAGAAAATGTTTTAAATTATATTTAATCAATATATTTTACACTGATATCTAATTCAATAATAATTAATTGATGCATGGATTTTCATCTAAATCTCGATCTTTAAACAAAAGAACAAGTCATTGGCAAAATTCAATGACTATCTTTAGATTTTACATGTAACGTTCCTTTATAATAATAATAACAACAGCAACAATAACAATAATAATAACAACAGCAACAATAACAATAATAATAACAACAACAACAACAACAACAACAACAACAACAATAATAATAATAATAATAATAATAATAATAATAATAATAATAATAATAATAATAATAATAATAATAATAATAATAATAATAATAATAATAATAATAATAATAATAATAATAATAATAATAATAATAATAATAATAATAATAATAATAATAATAATAATAATAATAATAATAATAATAATAATAATTCAATTCAATTCTTATTTATTACGTGCATTTCAACACTTTCGCTTTAAAAGAAATACACAAGATTACAAATAAATATACAAAACAAACAAAACATTATTTAATATAGTAACATTAATAAAAATATACAATAAGGAAAATTACAATTCATAATTAAAATATATATAAACACATGTTATCTACAATAGATTCAATTTCTTTTTAACATTATTAAAAAATAATCACAAAAAACATCAATGTCATTAAATTTTTGATTATATAACTTTTGTAATCTGTTAATGACAGATTTATTTATAAAAGAGTTTTTAGTTTTATTAATATTAAAAGTGTACACTTCCCTTAGTGAATGAGAAGGAACTCTTAATTCAATTTTGGATATACAATCATTTACATCAATTTTTCCATCAATCAACTTTTTTAAAAATACCATATCTTTAGTTAGTCTTCTTTCAGTTAATATTGTTTTAAGATTTAAATTTTCCCCCTTTATTAGTTTAATAAATCTTTTCTCTACATTAGAAATTTTAGACTCGATGTAAGCCAAATCCAAATTCCATATAGAAGATCCATACTCCAATAAAGGTACAACAAGAGAACAGAATAAAATGTACTTTATACAAGGAGATAAGTCTCTGCCAAATCTCAAAATACATCCCATCCGTCTATATGCTTTACTTATAATATATTTTACATGCTCATTAAAATTAAAATTCTTACAAAATATAAGTCCAAGATCAGAAACAACTTCTTTGTATATAATAACATCTTCATCAATCATGTAATGATAAAAAGATCTATCTGTTTTATTGGTATAAGAAACAATACATGTTTTACTTATGTTTATTTTTATATTATTAAATTTACACCATTCTTTAAAATAAATAATATCTTTTTGAAGATCAATATGATCATCATATTTCTTTTAAATAATTTACAATCATCTGCATAGGTAAGTATCATACTTTTTTTAATATTTTGATCAAGATCAAACATAAAAACATTAAAAAGTAAAGGTGCTAATATTCCACCCTGAGGTACCCCAATTTTATTTTTGAATAACTTAGAGTTAACTTTATCCATATAAATGTAGGAGAATCTATTTTCCAAATAATTAATAAACCATGCAATCAAATGAGAACTAATTCCCATTAACTTAAGTTTATATATTAGATGATTATGTGCCACATTATCAAATGCTTGTGACATATCAAAATAAATAACATCAAGTTGCTTCTGTTCAGAAAGAGAATGAGCAATATGATTTGATATTACCATTAAATTAGTATCAACAGACCTTCCAGGTAGAAAACCATGTTGATAATTAGGCAAGACCTTAATCATATCTGTAATGATATTATTGTAAATACATCTTTCATAAATCCTAGCAAATGAAGACAGTACTGAAATAGGTCTATAATTACATGGATCAGTTCTATTTCCCTTTTTATAAATAGGCACAATCTTAGAGATTTTAAATATATCAGGAACAATGCATCTTTCAATAGACAAATTAATTATATAATGCAATGGAAGTACCAAACAGTCTGCACAACCCTTAATAATAAAATTAGGAATATTATCATATCCCATAGATGATTTAGATTTAAGTTTGTTTATGGCATTAAGCACATCAGTAATATTAATTTTATCTACATCAATATTCCAACTTCTTTTATTATCAGACTCAATATTAATCACATCACTTTCAGTAACATTTGAGTACATATTTGTGAAATGACTAACTAATTCATTCATAGAAGGCTGTATTAAATTATTTTTGTTATTCTTATTCCCAACAATATTTAAATTTTTAATATAATTCCAAAACATTTGTGGATTGTGTTTAAAACCATTTTCAATGCTATTTAAATGATTATCATAATCTCTTTTCATAATATTTTTTGTATAATCACGCAATGCACTAAATTTCTTATATAATTCTTTATCATTGGCCAATTTATATAATCTATGATACTTATGTTTCCTATTAAGTCCCTTACATAATTCTTTAGAAAACCATTTAGGATATTTATTATTATGTTGTGAATATCTAACAGGAATATAATAATCCAAACAATTTTGAATTATATCAATAAACTTATTTAATATCATTTTTAAATCTATATAAGGATATAGTAAAAATTCATATCCAACTGGATTGTCTAATAAAGAAGAGTTGTTTAATGCTAATGTCCTGTGCTTACTATACATTAATCCAAAAAATGCTATTCTTCAACATCATTCATATGAAATCATTTAAAATAAATTTTGATAATATAATATTTAAACAATATTTTTTAAGCTATGCTATATTCCATTAAAAGAGTTGAAATCTCCAAATTCTTGAAACATCTGATTGATTACAAGAAGACAATGTTATTGATTTCTTCTCATTGGGAAACATACTTTTTTGATTTATCAACATTGTGTTTGATGATGGGAAAAGGGAAATAACTATTTCAGGTAATAAATATAAGTGCTATTATTTAACCTGCATCTACAAACATATATAACTATTCAATTTTTCTATTTAAATCTTTATTTATATTATGGTGAAATACATTGAAATTTATCTATTAAGTTGCAATTTTTAGTCAGAATAAATTTATTTATATATAAAAACTATAAAATTTTATTGTGACTGAGAGTGTACCATAATATAAGGAATATAATAAAAATTTATAATGGAGTTAAGCATCACTTTGTTGACAACTTAAGCTTTTCTGCACCTCCTTATGTTATTCTTTCTTACATTAATGGCTTTAAATGCAGATAAAGTGTTATAAAGTACTAATAAATACCTCAACTGAAATTACTAAAAATTATTTAGTGCCAAAACTTAAATAGTTAGAATAATTTATGAAGAGAGATGTGATTTGAGAAGAAATGTAAAAGAAACATGTTTCTTTACACTTTCAAAAAGTGCAATTAACCAGCAACTAATAATATTGAAATATGTAAAGTGCTTTGAAAGGAAAATAAAGTTTCACATTCTTACTTTTTAATAAAAGAAATGTGTTTAAAAAGGATTACCTGAGAAGAAAATAATTTTGAAATATTCTTTTTGAAACCTGCCAAGTCATACCACTTTATTAACAGTATTAATAATAAGTAAAAGACAGTGTTAATTAAAATAAGATCTGTAAAATAAACTCTTTATTTGATATTATTTTTTTATCATATTAAAAAAGTATGCCAATGAATTATTACATGAATAATAAGTATCTCTCTTTAAAAAAAATTGAGCAAAAGAAAAGCTATATAATAAGAATATAAGTGCACAATGTATTCCACTAAAATCCTTTAAGAAAAAACATAATGCCAATAAAATTAATTTAATTTATTGTTGGATTTAGTTAAAGTGGAAATATGCACCAGTCTCTCATGTTTAAAATAAAATATTCAAAATAGTTTTACATTAGTCTTCAATAAAATAAAATGCCAAGAAAATTACATTCAAATATACTAAAAATAAATAAAAATAACTGAAAATATAATAATTTTTAGTAGAATTTTCAAGTAACACTTAAATTTAAAATTAAAAGAATAAAGTTACAAAAGTAGTGTTAATAAAATAAATATTTCAATACTAAATGTTTATATTTAAAATCTTTTAATTTAATAGATTTTTTAATAAGTTGTTAATTAATAAAATAAGAATTCCAAGAATAAGAGTATGATATTTTTATAAGATAATAATACAATACATAGGAGAAAATATTATTATTGATATATATTAAAACAGACATGCTGTTTTACGTATATGTTTAGAAGATTCCCCCCTCCCAAATTAAAATGACATAGGTTAAAGCCAAGTCAGACTAATAATATATTAAGACAGACTAATAATATTTTAAAGAAAATAAATAAATAATGAAATTTGACCACAATTAAAATAATAATTTGTTAATTCATAATGATTTGGTCAAACAAAAAGGAAATCAAACATGTTTATAGTGAATAAACATCACATGATCACTATTTCTTATGCTTGCTTATAACTGTTATTAAAACAGGCAAAACTCACTATACATATTGCCACACACAGCAAACTAGAGTAATCAATGGATGCCAGAAGGCTTGTGCATGAAATCCCCAATACGTATAGTGAGTTTTGCCTGTTTTAACAACAGTTATAAGCAAGCATAAGAAATAGTGATCACATGATGTTTATTGTCTTAAAACCAATCCTGCCTTATAGGAGTGGTGGCTATGGTTATTAAAGAACCAAAGACACCAAAATGTATAGGTACTGAACTGAGTTCAGACCTATATGACTATATAAGCTGATGGGCTTGAATTGAAAATATTAAGTGTTTTCAATTTAAGACTCATAGTTTTGTAGTAAAGTGGAGATAAAAGGTGGCTTCTGGAGGGTTGCATTAGATCCTAAGATCTAGGTGCAGTACTCTCAGATCCAAGGCTCCTCACTGATGAAGGTCATAAGCCAGAAACTAGTCTGGGGATATTGGATGAGTAGGCACAAGATGGGGATTTTATGCACAAGCCTTCTGAAATCCATTGATTACTCTAGCTTGCTGTGTGTGGCAATATGTATAGTGAGTTTTGCCTGTTTTAACGTTTATAGTGCAATTAAAAAAAAGTATATATATATTTTATTTTTATTAAAACTACTAAATTGAAAGGCACGTAAATAAAATCAGATGGAAGAAAACTTCTAAGGCAGAATAACTGTAGTATAATAATTAAAGGTGTCAAGTCACCATGCCACAGGCAAGAAAAATTAAAATTCAAAAACACATTGTCACTAATTAAAAGTCTGATCCTGCCAAAGAGAAAATGTCCAATGATCTAGGGGATTAAAAAACATGGACAAGAATGAAAAAGCATTGCCACCAATGGATAAAAAGGTATGTAAGATGAATCCATTTGTCAGAGACAAAAAAATATAAATAGGCTAAAAAATCATTAGAAATTATTATTAATTGATTCAGAGATACAAGATTTATGAATTGACACAAAATTTAGCTACAAGATTACTAGAAAAGGTGATTTAATGGAACCATCAAACAGCCTAATGAAAAATCATTCTAATATGATCTTCGGCTAGACTACTTGTTCTCTCTTCATCTGCAAGACACATGAACTCCAAGCCTTACCTAGAAATTTTAATATGCCATTCAGCTTCAAGATTGACCCCCAGTTATTTATAAATGCAGTAATAAACAAAGACATGTATTTAGAGGTAAGCAATTAGAAATGATTCATTTATAATAAAATATGAATTAAAATTATAGCTATTAATTTTTATAAAACAAAAGAGAAAATTTTATATTATTAGTCTTAAGAAAAGTTTTCACAATCAATTATTATCTTCAGTCAAAAGTTGACATAGTTTTTTTATCTTTATTTAAAAATGAAAGTAAGAAAAGAAAATCGTTATTACTTAATTACAAACACACACACATATATATATATGTGTTATATATTTTATTACTTCATAAAATTTAAGATATGTTCAAATAATCGAAATATTTCTAATAAAAATTGTAATAGTTATTTCAAATAAAACAGCGAAATGAAAATGTCAGTTACAAAAATCAAAGGTATAGTAAAAATAATAAAATGCTATATGAATCATAAATGCTTATGTGCATGTTATCTACATCTTAATAAAATAATAAAACTTTTGTGTATAAATATACATCTATACTTGATTGGATTATAAATGCTCCACAAATCTGGAATTGCTGATATTACCTGTTTACCTACCTGTAATGGTTCTTAAAATAATAAAATGCTATGTGAATCATAAATGCTATATGCAGGTTATCTTTATCTTAATAAAATAACAAAATGTATTGGTATAAATATACATCTATACTTGATTGGATTATAAATTCTCCACAAACCTGGAATTGCGGATATTGCCTGTTTACCTACCTGTAATGGTTTTTAAAAATAATAAAATGAAATGCTCCACAAATCTGGAATTGCTGATATTACCTGTTTACCTATCTGTAATGATTCTTAAAATAATAAAATGCTATGTGAATCATAAATGATATATACATGTTATCTATATCTTAATAAAATAACAAAACGTATGGCTATAAATATACATCTAAATTTGATGGGATTATAAATGCTCCACAAACCTGGAATTGCTGATATTACCTGTTTACCTACCTGTTATGGTTCTTAAAAATAATAAAACTTATGTGTATAAATATACATCTATACTTGATTAAATTATAAATGCTCCACAAACCTGCAATTGCTGATGTTACCCATTTATCTATCTAAAAGGGACATACAGACCTGGAACAAATAATTAAAATCATTCATGCATTAATTGTAGTATTGATATTATCTGCACCCCTACCTGAAATGCTTCTATCAGCATCATAATGTGATTATCAATACTTGTATATTAATTGTATATGTATATCTACCTGAAATGCGATGTTAGACTTACTTCTTCTCATCATGTGAACTAAAAAATAGGTTTTTGCTCGGATAACCTACCTGAAATATTTCTAGACTTCTCATAATTGAACTAAAAATGAATTTCCACATGGATATGAATAATAAACTATATTAGAAGAACGTGCCAATGAATTGTTGTTAAATAAAATTGTTCCTTACTTAAAATTAATTTAATTGTTCAATTTTATTTTGCATCACTAGTCATTCATTGCATCTTGCTCACAAGAATCTCATGCCTCTTGAGCTATGTTTGGCATAACCAGATGATGGTAAGTAAGGTTGCAGTGAGATGGAACTCTAGTGATGCTGTTTGGGAAATGAAACACATAAATTTCTAGATGTTTTCAGTCTCTATGGTGCTACATCCTCTGATGTGCAGGAAATATTGTTGTAGAGAGGATGACATCTGCATTGGGGAATCCAAAAAAAAGAGTGAGATTGGTTAGAGCCCTTGGGGAATAGCAAAATTTATTTGCTTTAAAATATTAAACAATAGTTGAGTCAATTTTACAAATTTAAACTGAAATTGTAAACAGGCATTAATAAATTCACTCCACCATGAATCCATCTTGTAGGAAAATAATATAGGATTTGAAATTAGTATATATAGCCTATATCTTGACACTTTAAATATACTCTATAAATTTATCTGTGTGTTGCTACCAAAATCCATGCCTGTTTGGATTTTATAATGAGCAAGTAGGAGGGTCACAAATTTGCCATTTCTTATGGAAATGGTCATCTCCAACCCCATTCTATATTCTGCCATGGCATGTGATCATCATCATTGGATGGAAAGTTTCCAGTTACCACCTGTTGATGAGAAGAGACTTTACCACCAAGCAACTTATCCAAAGAAGAGTGCCAGAATACCTTACTTCCAAGTGCCCGATGTCCAAGTTGCAAAAGAAAATTGGTAATATTCTTCAAAACTGCAGAGCTCTTAAATTAATCTTTAACTTATTGTTTTTAAATTAAATCATTCTAAAATTAAATCTGTAAAACTTGCTGAATTATAATTAATGTAATTCATCTCTTAACCTAAATACTGTAGTTAGTTATTATTTAAAATTCTCTATAAACTGTGCCAGGACTATAATTACTGTTTAAATTATTTCATTTTCATTACTTTAAAATTACATACAAGCACATTAAAATGCTGGTGAAGCTGTTAATGGCAAACAATCAAAATATATCAATGTAGGCTAAGCACTTTCTAGGTGTTATCCCTCGTAATCATAGCCAAAATAGATTTTAAATCATTGTTGTGATATTGTTAAATGGTAATGTATGCAAATGCATATGTACATTAATCAACTTGTCCATTTTCTGGAAATAGCGAAGCATGTGTTGCGTCTATTAATAGCATTATTGTCATTGATAACAAAATATGCTTATTTTATCTTCCTTTTGCAGTTGTTAGTTTCAGTGCACACAATGTCATGCCAATATTTCAAGGCAGTGAAGATTTATTTTAATAGCCTTTTAAGAAGAGATCATTATAAGCTCTCTAGCATAATATTTAACAATGCTGCTTAGCATAAATAAATCACTGCTTTGAAATCCTATTCTAATAGATAATGACCGGTCGCTATGCATTTATTGTTATCTTTATGTTATCTTTATGTTGTTGATATTATAGTTTTTAAGGTTTGTATAATAAATTGTTAGACTTATGATTTGATTTATTAGTTAGAAGTAAGATATACTCTGTAAATTTATATGTGTGTTGCTACCAAAATCCACGCCTGTTTGGATTTTATAATGAGCAAGTAAGAGGGTCACAAATTTGTCATTTCTTCCTATGAAAATGGTCATCTCCAACCTCATTCTACATTCTGCCATGGCATGTGATCATCATCATTGGATGGAAAGTTTCCAGTTACCACCTGCAGTTGAGAAAAGACTTTACCACCAAGCAATCTATCCAAAGAAGAGTATATTTTTAAATATTGCTAAGGCCATTAAATTAATCATATATATATATTCTGCCCTTGTCCTCGTGTGTATCTCCACTACACCTCAGGCCAATCACGTTGAGGGCCACAATCTGCCCTTTTCTAACACATCAGGCCAATCTAACCACCCTGTTCCCGCATCTCCACTTCCCCCAAAATAAATATAATATAGTGAAAATCACCTAACCGTGTTCTAGCTCTAATAATTAATGAAATATTCAATTAAATGCTTTACTAGCTCAAGTTTCTTAAAATTAACTTAGGTTCTGTTTTAAACTAACTCAAATAAATATTCAGGAACTCATGAGACTAGAAGTGGAAATACGGGTGACAAGGTAGATTACATTGAGACAATATCCCACAGGATACCACCTCAATGGTATAAGAACACTATCCCCCCTTATACTACTATTACACATAATAACTACATAGTATTCTTATGACTTCTGCAACTTCTAATCACTAAGACTCATTTAACAATTAAAGTATTAATCTTTTATCTCTAATAATAATAGTAATCATCTAGCTCAAATGAAATAATCTCAGGTTCTTAAATTTATTTGTATGTTAATAACATATGGTAGCAAAATATGATAAGGGATTTTATGTCATAATCTACTACTCTGAAATTAGATTAATAATAAAACAATAATAATCACAATCTTTATTGCCTAATCCAACTAGTACAGCTTTTCTTTCATCGCAAATTTATAACCGTAATAGATTAGTTAATAATCTAATATCCCCTTTTTTATCTTTAAGTAATAAAATAAGTTAATAAGTGGCAGTATTTAGATAATCTGATAAATAAAGCAAGTGGCAACTAATAGCATATAATTTAGCAAAATATTATGATAATGGATTGATGACCAGTAACGCAATGCAATTTTATAATTATTTAATTACAAGAACATCAATAAATATTTAAGATTATCCTTTGTGCAAACAATCATATACTTAGTTTAATGGTTGTGAACATACCCTGTGAATTCATGCAATGATGTAGAGAAAACAAAACTCAGACACAAGTTTTAATAAACAAATTTTAAAATTTTATTAACATCAATAAAAAATAAATAAAACAAACAAATCCATCTACATCTATTTACAAGGGATATCCTCATTTTTCTTTACACTACAATAGCTGAATTATACACATTTATATTTCTTTTATCGTTAATTAAACTTATTATGACTTTTAAAAGTTATTTATTTATTTCTCATTAGGTTTATCATATCACTTATTTTAACTATTTTATGGGTAACACCATTCTTTACCTTTTAATATTAAAGTTACTGTATTATAAATTATCTATGTGGATAAACATCATTTATAACATCATAATTTTACAATCAATATGGTTTTTAAAAGAAAATTACATTTTTTTGTAACTTTATAAGTCACTCCGCATATTATTCAAATATTATTATTACTTTTAATGTTTGTTCTCCAATGCTCGTAAGCTATAATACGTTTATTCCATAAGCCATACTCATGTATAATACTATAACATGGGTTTAATTATCACCTGTTACAGTTTCACATATACTATAATTATCGAATGTTATTGTATTTTTTAAATATGCAATACTTATATTTTTAAAATATAATTAACAATAAGAAAACGTGAAATTATATTTAACATTTTTGTATATTTCTATTTGGATATACTTTTATAAAATTATAGTTCATTTCTTAAAAGGAATTAACATAATTCTCTAACTCCTTCCCTTCTTAGGATATCTGCATCTTTCTTTCAATAATCATAATCTACTCTTTGTTAATACTTAACTATTCTTATTCCAAATAATAGCATGACATACATTCTAAAATATCTATTGTTTCCCTTTTAATAGACTTATCATATAACGATGTAGTTGCAAGAAATACAGATAAAGATAGCGAAAGATGTATAGGATATCGGGAAGATAGATAGATAACTTATCCGCAATATACTTCAAAAATGTATGGAACAGTGTGAATAGGTCCGACATTCATTGTCTAATAACCTTGGCGATAAGCATGATGTGGCAGCTATTTACTCAGCTTTACCAAACATCTAGTACGACTCACAAGAAATATATAAAATACCACTGTCCAAGACAACATGTGTACCAGTCGTAGAGCTTTGTAACTATGCTGATTAACATCTAAAACTACTTATTATTTCACTCCCTGTAGCATCCTAGTTTTAAATACATCCTCTTGGTTTCCGAATCACCACGTACTACCAAGTCACTACCCAAACTATCTCTCGAGATTTTTACTGTATCCAACATCGATAAAATACTAACTACTTTTTAAAACAATAAACAAAATTTGCTAATATAAAACATTTCCCTATTCCATAAGAACAATTTGTCTTGTTTTATTACACTGTAGGTTCAACATCTACGTTTTGTTAAAATAACATTTAAATATCCCAATCGGAAAATTAACAGAAAATATCACATAACCATCGGTTATATTGAACTATATTAATAACACATAAAATGATTATCGTATGCATATTTTTTAAAAATCTAATCACATCTCAAAGTGTTTTAGAGTGTTGTTTTCAAAATGCGTTTTACAACAATAATAACAGTAAAACTTTTGCGCTACATTCATTCGATTCCCAGCTGATCTAAATAAATAAAACATACATTATATCATTAATAATTATAAATGTTACCAAAAACAATCTTTATCTTCCTATCAGAGTTCGTAGTAGGTTTCTTTCTCTTCGAGCATCGCAAATATACAAATTTCCACATACATACAATTTTATTTTAAAATTCAAAATCAAAACATATTATTTCATATAATGTTATATCATGAATTAATGTATTTTGTTTTCCCTATCGTTATCTAAAACTTAATGTTTAACTTAGATTAGTAAAGAAAATAATTCAAACCATAATCACATATTTTTCTGATGGTAAATCTTGGTTAGTCCCATAATATTTATTATTTCTTCTTTTGTCCGAATGTTCTCCTTTCTGCTTATTAAAGTTTTAAATAAATTAGTTCATTTAATAAACTGTTTAGACGATCTTTAGTTTTAGTGTTTAATCCAAAATTATTAGAAAACATTTTATTTAGTTATCCCACGAAGCTTTTTAATGTTCTGGCGAATATTACCTCGGCGCGTTGATGCATCTTTATTTCTAGTTAAACTACAATTATTTAATAATAACGGTACCAATTGCATTTTCCATGGATCCAATATTTTATATTTCTCTTCTGTAAAATATTTTCTTTTTCTTTAGGCAAGTGTTTTCCTTGGTAAACTTCATTTTCATTCATTATTATTTTATATACACTACTTCCGATCTTTAACTATTTTCTAGAGTATTTTCTCAAGTCATCTCAAAGAAAGCAATTCAAACTATTTCAATATTAAAATTCCTTTTGTCCATTTATTCTTATACGAATAATACTTATTTTTATTTTCCATTATCTTCATTAACTTTGCGCACAATGTCCTTTCATTGATTTTATACGCATGAAAACAGCTTTCATAGTGATACGCTATATAAACTATATCAACGAATAACATTAACATATTTGGAACATTATAAAATTTACAACTTGGTTTTAAGAATCTATCCATTTTCTATTGAAAACTCCGATTATATTTCGATAGAATCCACTGGCAGGTTACTGTAAAGTTAGTGAAACATTACTATGAAAAACTTTTTTTTTAAAATTTTATTCTAAGATTCTTTTTGGATGATTTTTAAATTGTCAGTTGGTTTCTTTCAAAGATATTATTAAAAATGATAATAAAATTGACTAATAAATTGAAGAAAGAAAAAAAATTTTAGAGAGCTTAAAATTTTACCTCTGCTCTGGAGTCAACACATTTTTGTTCTCCCCATTTATACAATTAGTTGGCGTGATTTTTGTTGTCTGCCAAGATCTATTTTTTATTGGTCAATCCCTACTTGGATTTATAAACAATTTCTAAAGTTTTAAAATCATGACGTAATAGACTTAAATGTTAACTCATTATTATTTTTAAATCAATTATTATCTATTACAATTTAACTACCTTTAAAACAATTTTGAAACAATAATTAATAAAGGTGTATACTACTTATTTTTATTATGATGTGTGACAATTCCATCCACTTCTATAATATACTATTTAAATATTTTAATTATTAGTATTAATTTAAACCGGTGCTTATACATAGAATATTTCAGACAGTCACGTAGTCATTTCCAGTGTTTAGTCTAATTTTATCTGTCTTAATAAATTTGCTATTTATATCATATAAAATAATTATATAAAATTTTAAAAAACAATTTAGAAAAATATAGAATTAGATACAATTCTCACCATCACAATATTTATTATTAAATATATCATATTAATCTTTTACTGCTTAATATAATCTATAATTTTAAATACTATATAATATTAATTTTAAATTTTTTTAGTAATTGACCATTTATAACCATCACTGACCTATAGAAAAGGGCACAATATATATATATATATGAATACAGATTCAGTGTATTAACTAGATTAATGATTTAGTTAACCCTTTTATTTAACATGATTACTATATACTAACCTAAGAACTGGATTGAATTAGCTGTAGCAGATAGAAACTATCTGTTTAGGTGCATTAGTTAATTAATTTTATATTATTTAAGTAATTTAGATTTTGCAGATGATGTGGTTATTTTTGCAATTAATGCTTTAGAGCTGCAAGAAAATGTTGCAGGAGTTATCAGATGAAAGTAGGGAAGTAGAACTAAGGATAAATGTTAAAAAGACTAAAGTAATGTTTAATGAATTTTCTCTAAATATGAAAATAAAGATTGATTATGATGACTTAGAAGAAGTTAACAGCTACAAATATCTTGATCAGATGATTAATGCAGATAGAAACATAATGGATAAAATTAATCATAGAATTAAACTTGGTTGGAGTGCTTTTGGTAGAAATAACTTGATACTAAAAGAAAATATACCTATGTGTTTGAAAAAAAAATAGGTTTTTAATAAATGTGCTATCAGTACTTACTTATGGATCTGAGACTTGGACACTTAATGCAACACAAAGACTTCAGATCACTCAAAGAAGTATGGGGAGATGCATGTTGGGAGTAACAAGAAGAAATCAAAAATGCAATATATGGATAAGAGAACAAACAGGTCTTACTGACCTCATTGAAAAAATTAAAAGACTGAAGAGGAGATGGGCTGTACATATTGCTAGAAGAGATGATAATAGATGGACAATTGAAATCTTAAACTAGATTCCAAGAGATTGTAAAAGATCCAGAAAGATACCACATGTAAGATAAATGAAATAAGAAAGTGTGCAGGGGTGATATGGAGAAGAGAAGCTAAAGATTGGAGAAGATGGACTGAACTTGGAGAGACCTTCATCCTGCAATGGATTGTTAATGGTTGATGATGATGATACATGTTTGTATTAATTTATGCATTGTGAGTGCTTTCTTACTAAGCACCCATTGATGTATTAATGTCTTGCTATGTCTTGACAGGATAGCAGTGAAGACTGCTTCCGTCCACCTCTGTTTGGGTTAGAGCACCAAGCATGTTACTGAGTTTAAGGCCAGAACACTTGAGTAGCCAATGAAGGTTCAGTGAACAAATGTTCCTATTCAATTGCAGCAAGCCATTCAGTCTTACAGCACCACATATTTGATACTGAAGCCCGTGAACAATTTACTCACTCATACCACAATCTTATTTTAATATTTTATTAGTGCCATAGTCTATAGATGCGACCCTAAATGTAACCAGTTTTTCTCCTCTTTGTTATTAATGCTTCAGCATTAGCCTGAATCCGCAATATAGGTTACCAAATTAAATTTGTATGTTGATCTCATTAAATTGCTCATTTATAATATATTTAGAATAATCAGCTTAAGGTTGTATATAATAATAATCCTAGCTAGGATTTGGCTTATAACATTGGCAAACCTAAGAATAGTTTGTCATATCAAAATATAATAGGCATAATTTATTAACTGCAAACTCTTGTATAAAGCAAGTTAAATTTCTCCAGATGAGATCACTATATTAAATTTATTTCATCATTTTTGTAATGCCTGTGTGCATTAATTACATCGGGATTCGAACCCAAGTAATTAATGTTCTTTTGTTTTGCTTAAATTATTATTTAATCATTTATTTTAATAAATTTGTATAAAATTATTAGCTATTTCATGTCTTTTTCTTGCAATCCAACTCCAAATCATCCAAATTCCTTATTATTAATATGTATGATACACACTCTTGCAGTTAAGTCTTAGCATGTTAAGTAGTCTATGTAGCTTTTAATCATGTAAAAATTGTTAATTTTCCCTGAGTCTTGTGCTTTTTCCTTTGCTCACTCAGCTTTCTGAAGAATTGAGACCAAGTGTAACCTCATAAATGTTATTCATATGGTGTTAAATCACAGAGTGCTGGTAAATGAGTTGAAGTTCAATCAGATTCAAGGTCTCACCACCTCATCTAGATCAGCTTTGGCATATTTTGCCTGGACTCTGGATTTTGTTACATGAATGCACAAACATGACCATTACTATATATATATATAAATCAAATGGTTGTATTGTTCTGGAGTTTATAAGAAGATTAAGTGCTTGATGTATCACAGTCCATAGACTTTGAACTCCAAAGTTTATTATTGCCATAAATAATGCAGGGTGCAAATTGCTAATCTAGAAAATATACAAAGGAATGCCACAAAAAAAAAGTATAAAAAACGCTTATCAACTACCTGAAAAAAAAATTGACCAAAATTTCTTAGAAATTTTTACTTTCTGTAGATTAATATCTGAATCTTAGGGCTTTTTCGAATTTATGATGATTTGGATCTCAACAAAAATATCCCTTATCTTCCTTTATTCCAACTGTGCTGAATTTTGAAATGAACATTAAATTTTATTATACACAATTTTGTATATATATATAATAACAATATAACACTTTTATAAAATGCTTATATTTATATGATCATAAAGTTTATATATGCTAAATAAATTAATAAATAATTAAAAACAATAAATCAAAACAATACTTCATAATTTTGTCTAGATAATACAATTTTTTGAATTAGGATTAGGATGTTTACATTAATGATAGTCTATCTACCTGAGACCCAACTTTAATTATGAGTATAAAAGATATATGGACTAACGTGGATATCACGAGATTCCATCTTTTATATTTATTCAGTATACCAAAACTTGTAAAATCAAAAAAACATTTTAGAAAACCATTACTATTATTTAACTTTTATTTCCAAAAGAATTGAAGAGTTAAGATTTAAAAATAAAACTGTTTTGTTTTAAAAAAATATTTTTTTCATAAAAACTGGAAAGAAAAAAGAATTTAACATAAACATTTTATGTCACCCAATAACGTTTTCAGATATTGACCTATAAGGGTTAACATGTGAAAATCAATGATCTTTAGAACCAATATTATTTACTGAATAAAAAATGAAATAGAAACATAAAATTTCTTCTAAATTGATAGCTAAAAAAATAAAATGACTGAAAAAAAGAGAAAAGAACAATAGTTTCACATCAACTCTTGGCATGATAAATTGTGGTTTTTGCTTTTTTTTTTTTTTTAAAAAAAAAAAAGCTATTAGAAAACAAATTGCCTACCTAATTTTTTTTAAACGAAAAAAAAAGTTTATAAATCCATTGAAGAAAATATCTATCTATTTTTCTTATTATCCAATTAATTTTTGTCTAAGCATATATTAAAATTAAGTCATCCATTTTTTTTATTATCGATATATTTTGTTTTAAAATATATTATTTTCCATTGGAAAAAATAAGTTTTATCACATTTAATAGTAATTTATATCACATTTATATATCATTTTAATAAAATTAATATTTGATTGTACTACCCTTGAAAAGGTTGATTGAGCTGGTAAATATTGAAGGCATACTAAAGATATACCCAATCTTAAAAATAAGATTGCTTTTAGCCACATAAGGATATACTTTTGGCTATCTCCTAATAGGTTACTATATAGAAGGTGCAATATATCAATGAGTATTCCAAGGTTTGCATAAAATTTAATGTGACATTATTTGTAAACTGCTTTTTCTATTTTTTATTGAAGCACTTTAATGTTATAATATTTTAACTAAATATAAATTTTCAACATACTGTTTATTATGTCCCTTAATTAGTGGTTGTAATATATAAGCCTTGTGCAAATTAAATTGGCCCAAAAAAGTTTTCAGATGTATGAATAACTTTTGTCATCACTTTTGAAATATTCAACATTATTTACAGAAGGTTCCATTGTTTTTTTTTTTTACTATTGTTGGAAAAGAAAAAAATGTAATAATGAGAATAGTTTGAGATTTTTAAAGGATGTTGTTGTCATAGAATAGCTCACAGAGTTCTTTTAACAACAATTATTTTTTAATTTTTTTTAAAAATTGTATTTAGCAAGTGAGTTTAGATTCATAACTTGTATTTTAATTCTAAAATGCTATCACTGGAATTTCTCATTGTATCAATAAAAGGCCAGTGGTGCTAAAACTAGCCTTGCACAATGGTATTAGCATTTTTTTGATAAATATACATGCTCTAACTTTAGATTCAGAAAATTCAGAGAAAGAAATCTTTTTTTTTCCTTTGCTGGATAACATCATTATGGCAATACTATTAAAATATCTTTTTTTTTTACTTGGTGACATGTGTTGGTAACAATTAATAGATTTCAAAACTTATTGAAAATAATGATATTGGAACTGTAAATTCAAATAGTCTGTTGTTATTGAATTTTTCTACAACATATGAATTGGCTGTTATAAATATTTTGTTTAAATAGAATGTCTATTGTAAATGAACATAAATGTATTAAATCACTAAACATCACATGATCACTATCTCATACTAGCACATAATTGTTTAACATAAATGTATCCTGCTTAAACAATAACATTTAGACTGCATTATAGTTAGAAGTCAGAATACAAGAGACATTCATAACATTAGCACTTACAAGTGCAGATTGTCGAATGGATTATAGTTTAGTACAGGAGTCAGCAACCTTTTAGAGGTGTCATGCTGAATCTATAATGTTATTCTGCATGTTGACATGATTTTATCAATCATTAAATATAATATCAAAATTGGTCTGGTTATAATGGGCTTCAAAATTACATATTATATACTTTTGAAGCTCATTATAATCAGATATTATATAATTGGTCATTCAATATTTTAAAATACATAGGATCATATGTGAAAACTATGTTTTGTTAAATTATATTGCATTCCAAAGACATACTTAATTTGGCATGGAGAAAATTCATCTCATTGGTGCTTAAAAAAATGTGTATTGTTTACAAAATTGCAATTAATAATGTACAGTAATTCAGTATAGGCAAAGCGCATTTAGTTTTCAATGGTTTAATTTAAAAAGATGATTAACAAAAATATTTTCAAAGAAACTCATTTTTGTTACATAAAAAGTCACTCTTTTTGTTTGGAAAAAAAAAAAAATCAATTCGAAATTGAAAGTTTTCCATATATGTTTTAAAACGGGATATTTGGAATTTTTCTCTATGAGAATTTTGTTTTAATTGCACAGTAGACATTAAAAAAAAAAAAAAACAATTTTTAACTTTTTTGAGATCAGAACGATATTATCAAGTCTCAAGTATTTGCGGACTTAGTTCACGCCTTAACCCGACTTTCATTAATTATAAACTTTTTTTTTTTCAAGTAAACGCACCAAAACTTAAAATGTATTATTACATAATTACGAATAGAAGTTTTTCAAATGAATTAATCGATATAATATTCTGTCTGAATATAAATCTATTCTGTCTGAATATAAATCTACTCTAAGTACGCACTTGCATATAAAAGTATCAAAGGTCAATTGATCGTCAAAAAAAAATATTCAGGCAAAATTAATCCTCCCTGGAAATAAAAAAATTCCATCCCACTTAGCTCTTATCTTTATTGATAATAGCTAAGATCGAATATATGTTTATTGTGCAAAATAATTAATAAATTAAACCGAGTCATGGTTTTCGTTTACACGTGCGTCGTATATGTAAAACATGTGTGCTGTAATTAATATATATATATATATTTATTATTTCAATTCAATCAGAGTGCCATTGATAATCGTTCTGTGTGCCAACTTCATAATAAATACAGACAGAAATTCAATAACTGACAACTAGTGTACTAATAATTGATGGATTTAAACTGCAAAAAAGATATAGGCATTTCCTAATTGTAGTCACTCTAAACCTTTTTTTCAATGCTCTAAAAGCAACATATGGATCTAAGAAATGATATCACAATCATATTAAACCCAGTAATGGCACTCTCCTTTATAATGACAATGATACTTTGAACATGTGGAAGTAGTATTTTGATTATCTTTTGAATAATGATATAAGAATTGAAATAAAGACTATCAATAATATATCCATTTCATTTATTCATTTTGATTTGGACATATCCAGCAATGACACTCTTTTATATGATGACAACGAAACTTATGATTATTTTGATCACATTTTGAATAATGGCATAAAAATTGAAATGATTTTTAATGATATATCCACTTCATTTATTATTTTGATTAGGACAAAAATATCCATCTTAGTCAAACCAAATTAAAAATGGAAAGGCTACAGGTTCTGAGAAAATACCTGGGAAAGTTTTAAAATATGCTAGTAAAATGTGCTTCAAAAAATATTGGACTTTTTAAAGAAATACATGGATCCATAAAATTGTGTCACCTGATCTTAAAAATGCTTCTATTGTCCCAATTTTTAAAAATAAAGGAAATAGGCAAGATTGCAGTAATTATTGCAGAATATCATTATTATTTATTCCAACAAAGGTACTTTCAGGATTCTGTTTTTAATTATAGATGAATGACTACCAGAGACTCAGTGTGATTTTAAAAAATCAAGACATATAGATGTGATTTTTGTTGCTAATAAAATGTAAGAAACATATTGAGAATAAAAGAGTGATTTATATATTGCTTTTATTGATTTAGCCAAGGCATTTGATTCAGTTAATTAACCATGTTTATGGCATGATTTGAAATCATTTGGTTATATATCAAAATTTATTCACATTATACAGATTCTACATGGCAAAATGAGAGATATTGTTATTATTGCACTTGGAAAAGTCTGAGGCATTTGAAATAAAAAATGGTGTTAAACAAGAATGTTCACTTATTACAACTTTGTTTTCAATTTTTATGACAGTTGAATTTGAAACTATTTATTGATTAAAAGCAAAAACAAAAATTTCAACTTTTTGGTTTCTGGATTTATAGTGTTCTTATAATTGTGCTATTTTTGCCAGTTCAATAAATAATTTACTCAGAAACATCATGCCCATAACTTGGTAATCAACAATCTATTTCAGTTGTGCTCCATCACAGCTTAAGATTTTTATTTGCATTAATACTCTCCATCAGATTTCTCTCCTGAAAATAATTACTGAACACTTCTTCAGTTTAGTTATCATGATTATTCGACATTCTTCAAATTTGAATTACATATCATTGAAGTTACTTATTGTCCCATTATAGTTGTAGTTTCATAAAACTTTTACCTATAAATTTATTCTATTGTAAATATATAAATATTTGTATATAGTTTGTTTATTAATAAAGTTATATATATATGTTGATACAAAGATTTTCATGGGTTGTATATATAAAAGATAAATTTTGTGGGTTCATCCGTGTTAAAAAATTTAAATATTGATATACCAACATTTTGACTGATAACTTGTGTGATCAAGTTGAAATGTTGATATATCAATATTTAAATTTTTTAACATGGATGAACCCACAAAATATGTCTTTATATATATATAATTTACAAAATGTACTTAATGTTTTGAATGCATTATTTAAAATGTTGTAAATTATTTGTGTATATTAATATTGTACCTAACTGAAGTGTCACTTAGTTCCAAGAGGTAATCAAGGTTATCTTAGCTTAACCTTTTGTTTAAAATTTTGGATAAAAAAAATAATGATGATAAAAATGGAAATTAAACTAGTTAATTATTAAAATAGGATAATCTAAATATTTTTAATAATATTAGTTGGTTTGATAAATGATATTAGGTAATAATTTAACATAAGCAAATGTTAAAAAAAAGAAAATAATGGTGAATTGATAAATAGTATTATATGTATTCGAAAATAACTACTGTATAATCTATTCTAATGTTTAAAGAATAATAATAAGATATTATTATTAAGTTGGAATAAGTAAGAAATTTTAAAAAAAGAAATGATATGTAAGTTTTTATTAAAAGAAAATAAGAATATTTGTTATTAGTTTTGTAGTTTAGCATTCTAGTTATAAAAGTTAGTTAGATTAAATAATCATTAACATTTTATTGTTGTAATTTTAAAAATAATTTTAAACAATTAATGTAATGCCAGACATATGTGAGAATATGTGCATGCAGAGACATGGAAACATAAGAATAAAAAAATAATTTAACTCCCATATTGTTTAAAATAAGTAAATAAAGCAAATGTGTGGATAAAATTATTTTAAATGAAATATTTAAGGGTTTAATAAAGGGTATAACTTTAAATTTTATATTTATTACTATTGTGTTATGTAAAATATCATTAAAAAACATTTGTTGCATAATATTTGTTAATAATAAAATTTTGACTTTGCAGCTGAAGGTCACGTGGTATGGGAAAATTATATTGATTATGTCAGTAGATTGATTCCACAGCTGGTTTGTCAGAATATTAAAATTTAATAAAAAATAATTTTTATTGGTTTTTAAATGAATTGTAGGTGGATGAAAAATTGTGAGATAAAACGGAGATCGAGGGACCATTCAGGGGCTGATCTTGTTTTGATTCAACTGGTGTGGATCTTAAAAATTTTATTAATAAAAGTAATTTTTTTTAAAGAACTTGATATTTCTAAAAAAATACAAGTCTGTCTAAAATATTTAAAATCGTCTTGTAATGAAGGAGGGCTAAAAGAAAAGGTAATCCGTTTTTCTGACAATTTGAATTTCAGTCGAGGCATAGAAATTATAGTAAAAAAATGTCTAAAGTAAATGAAGCATCTCACATATTATATGACATTAACTTGTTTAATTTTCTTTACTTGGAAGTAAGGTTAAGGAACAAACTATTAATCATTTCCATAGATAAGCGTTCGGTTGTATTAAACTATTTTGAAAATAAAATGCTAATTATTTTTCCTGTTAGATTAAAAGTATATGTAAAAAAAAAAAAAAAATTTTTTTTTTTTAAAAGTTTAAAAAAGAACATTATAAAGAAGCTGCTACGTTCGATTACAGTGAAACTATAAAGAATGATTTTTTTTTTAAAAAAAAAAAAGAAAAGTTATTACTTATATCTTGACATATATAAAAATGATTTGTTTAGCTAAACGCAAACAGATAATATATACATTTTAAAGGATAATTCTTATTTACACCGTAAGAAAGGACACGTATTTGGAAATAAAACTTTAAAGCAATCTATAATGATTAATAATGAATTAATAGTTATTGAGTACATTATAAATGGTCATACTTGCCAGTATTTAAAAATAACTTTATGGCATTAATTATAGCATATAAATGGAGAAATGTCTTGAACAGTAAAAAAATTTCTACTCTCATATTTAAAAGTAAGCAAAGGAAATTAATTTTAAAAATAAATACGTCTTGGAATATTATTAGGAAACTATTTAAAAAACTATATTTTAAAAGAAGCGTTTTCCTAAAAGAGGATAAAGAACTTCAGATAAAGAAATATATATTATTATTATTATATGCAATTTTGAACTCGGGATCCTATAAATAAATTAAAGTGTGTTCAGCTGAAGAATTTATTTTGTTTCATGCCGGCTTAATCTTATTATTTAATTTTTTTTTTTTTAAATTGTTTAAAAAAATATTATTAATGAACTATTGAACATTTTCATTTGGAAATGATTGCCATGTATATAAATGTATTAGTTGAAGCTTCGAATTCAAATCGATATCTTAACCTGGATAAATTGTCTACACGTTATGAAATGGAAAAATCATCACGGAGCGGAAATATGAACTTAGATTAATGTATTATTTTTTTTTTTTATGGTCTGCTTTATTATTTTTTTTTTAAAAAAAAAAAAACCATAAAATATTTATGCTATTAATATTTTTTTGTAACACTTTTGCATAAATATACAGGTAAACTAGGGTTATAATTTTAAAATGAAATAGGTTTATTTGAATGAGCAAATGTTTTTTGCCATTCTTAAGTAGATTTAGTTTATTTATCAAGCATTACACTAGCTAGTTTCTATTTAATAATTTTATTATAGAGATTTAAATATCACAGTCTTATTTTCATATAAATGGGATGTTTTACTCAATTTTTATTTTAAATTTACTAAAGAAGTTTATCAGAGAATATCCATTCATTTGTTTTATGAATGTTATATTAAGAATAACTACAAATATTTTATATTCATCGAGAAGTAAATATTCTTGCATTTAATTTACAATTTTAAAAGTCCACTAGTTACTATATTTTAGCATTTAATATTTTGTTATGTGTGCATTGTGCCTTGCCTAGAATTTTATATGCATTTAAGTTTAAAGTATTTTCTACAGTAGTCATTTGACACATAGTTTGCTTTGTTGGTTCGAACATTGGATATACGTTTTGTATTTTATAAATTTCTTGGAAATAACTTAGTTAGTTTAGGTGAAGTATATATCTTGCTATTAGTTAGTATTTGTTAGCCTCAAGAGTTAGGCTTAGTTTATAATTTTTGAATATGCTTTATGGAGTAGAGAAAATCCTCCATCCTTATTGTATTGTATTTCCATGATTTGATAGTGCTTGTCCCCAAAAAGAGGGTATTGTATTGTATTTTTCAGTGATGACGATCACATTTATAAGCATTGGAAATCCCATGAGAGGATTGTGCTTTTCTGGTGCATCTTTCCTGTTCCCAGATACAGACTGTAGATGAATTCCAGACATCTTCATTTTGCCTCAAAGTTAGGTATTTTTTTGAAAGACACCACATTCTTTTCCAGCTCTGAGGAGCATAGTATTTTTATATTTTTTGCCTATCATTCATGATGACTTAATGCTAATTCCACCACAGTAGGTGATGTTGCATTTGTTTTAGATTTGTGATGACAAGATATGCTTGTTTGAGGAAATGTATTTCTTCAGGTAGTTGTAGCTAATTTAAGGCTCATAGGTATATCAATGTTTGAATTGTGTTGCTATGATAGTTTTATCATGCACAAGCTAACCAACAATAAGTTATATTTATTTTAAAGTATGTTAAATATGCATATGGTATAAGTGGCAATTCACACATACTAATTTAATATTTTCATCCAGAATTTCGCCGCTGGATTTGTAAGTCTGTTACATCATTATCTTTAAAACATTGAGGGAATAATTTTATGTGGACTAAAGTTATTTAAAAAAAAGTATAACTGATCTCTGATGAATGATTGTCCCATACACTTAAGTTAGTTTAATTTTAATATTAGCTTAATCTGATTTAAACATATATCTAGCTATGATATTAGTTATATCCGTGAAACTAGTGATGATATTTTTAAAAAGTATTGTTGAATATGCTTATTCCAACTTAGCGTTTGTTAAGTTTAGGAGTATAAAATTAAGCTTAGGGTTTTCAATATAAACCTAGTTCTGTGTGTCATTCTGATTATTAGATGACACAATAATGTTATCAATTAGTCTAATAAAGAAGGATAGTAGTGTGCTTATTAAGTACATATGATAATTAAAGTTTAAAATTTTTTTTTTTTTTTGAGAAAAATATAATTATTAAAAGAAAGTAACAGTGAATAACCTTTGTAGGTTATTAAGTGTATTAGTGTAAGTTAAATAAAACTGTTAAGAGTCCAAATAATTATATTAAATCTTAGTGCGGTATTGGCATTGTTTGTATTCTACTACATTTGTAAACATGTCTTCTCATTATTAATAAATCAAATTATTATTATTTCAAAAGTTTTGTTTTGTTTGTTTTACTTTTATATGAGAATATATTATTGTCTTGGGTTCCAAGTTCACAAAATCTTAAAATGTAAAAGTTATTGAATCTTCAATTCAGAAATTTACAAGTATATTCTAAGTTAATTAAATATAGTTAATATTGTCTTGAAAATTAAAAAAAAAAACTATGTTAAAGTAAATGATTCTCATATTGAATCATAAATACAGATAATTGCATTATAGCAGATACCTAATTAAATACTTAGTTAAAAGTTTATTTTTTTAAAATTATCAGTATATCTTTCAGACTAAAGATTATGCAATATCAGATTAACAATATTAGTACTTCAGAAGAATATTTTAATTAATATTATTTTAAAAGCTGCACCTTATCTTATATTCACTGCACATCATCTATCATCATCTTAAATCTGATATATTTAAAGAATTCTAATTCATTTGCATTTGAGGTCTTTAGTGGTTGTCTGTGAGTATGGAAAGGCATTAAAAGTACCCTTGCTCTTTTCTCTGCTCAAGTAATATCTTAGATAATAGGCCATTATTAGTTAAATTTAAATTGATTCATTAAATTTTGTGAATTAATATTTGTTTTGTTTATTATTTTAAGATTGAACATATTATAATTATTTTATGGTCAGCTAAGATGTCACTTATTTATTTATTAATCACAGTAATTCTTTATTAGGCAACTTAACTTAAACTTTAATTTTACACAAGAGTGTTAGTTTTAAAATCCCTGAGGTTATTTACTCTTGTTGTTTTAGTAAATATAATTCTGTAAGATAATATTTTAAAGCAAAGCATCATAGGTCTTATTCAGAGAGTGTATAATCTATTGGTAGGACTAATATGGTAAGCATTGATTAGTGATTTTAGATAATCTTTTGTATGGTTTATTAAAATATTAATATGCTGTAGTAGTTATAGTTCATCAGTATTGGATTTGACCTTTATTTGATTATACATCTCTGGATCATCATCTCTTTTCTTTAAATTTATTGTAACCCCACTGAGCCGAGTCGTTTAGAGTCTCTCATTTATATTTTATTTCATTTCATTTCAATTTTATTCCATTTCTTTTCATGTCATTTCTTTCTATCATCTCATTTCATTTCTCTCTCCTTTATTCCATCTTCTTCTTATATCTCTCTTTCATATCTTTCTATCATCTCAGCCATTTAAAACATTCGTTAAGAGTTTCTTCTATCATCTCATTTCATTTCTCTCTCCTTTATTCCATCTTCTTCTTATATCTCTCTTTCATATCTTTCCATCATCTCATTTCTTTTCTCTCTCCATTACATATATCATTTCTATTACTTTTCCCCATTTCTTTTCCTCCTCAATTCTTTTCTTTTCCATCACTTATCCTTACCATTATCATTAGCTCCATTTCATTATTAGTATTATCTTTTTCTTTCTCTTCTTTCTTTTTCACATCCCTCTCTCCTTTCATTAAGATACAATTTACATCTCTCTCTATACCTCCCTTATCATCTGCTCCCTCTTCCTATTCCATGTACCTTTCATCATCATCATGTTTACCTCCATTTCATAATTTTCTCCCTCTATTCTATCTCCATTTCATTTTTAGCATTTTTTCTTCTTTTCTCTCTCTCTAGGTTACAATATATATATTGTGCCCTTTTCTATAGGTCAATGATGGTGATAAATGGTCAATTACTAAAAAATTTTAAAATTAATATTATATAGTATTTAAAATTATAGACTATATTAAGCAGTAAAAGATTAATATGATATATTTAATAATAAATATTGTGATGGTGAGAATTGTATCTAATTCTATATTTTTCTAAATTGTTTTTCAAAATTTTATATAATTATTTTATATAATATAAGTAGCAAATTTATTAAGACAGATAAAATTAGACTAAACACCGGAAATGACTACGTGACTGTCTGGAATATTCTATGTATAAGCACCGGTTTAAATTAATACTAATAATTAAAATATTTAAATAGTATATTATAGAAGTGGATGGAATTGTCACACATCATAATAAAAATAAGTAGTATACACCTTTATTAATTATTATTTCAAAATTGTTTTAAAGGTAGTTAAATTGTAATAGATAATAATTGATTTAAAAATAATAATGAGTTAACATTTAAGTCTATTACATCATGATTTTAAAACTTTAGAAATTGTTTATAAATCCAAGTAGGGATTGACCAATAAAAAATAGATCTTGGCAGACAACCAAAATCGCGCCAACTAATTGTATAAACAGGGGAGAAAAAAATGTGTTGACTACAGAGCAGAGGTAAAATTTTAAGCTCTCTAAATTTTTTTTTTCTCTTCAATTTATTAGTCAATTTTATTATAATTTTAATAATATCTTTGAAAGAAACCAACTGACAATTTAAAAATCATCCGAAGAGAATCTTAGAATAATATGTTTTAAAAAAGTTTTCATAGTAATGTTTCACTAACTTTACAGTAACCTGCCAGTGGATTCTATCAAAATATAATCGGAGTTTTCAATAGAAAATGGATAGATTCTTAAAACCAAGTTGTAAATTTTATAATGTTCCAAATATGTTAATGTTATTCGTTGATATAGTTTATATAGCGTATCACTATGAAAGCTATTTTCGTGCATATAAAATCAATGAAAGGACATTGTGTGCAGAGTTAAGGAAGATAATGGAAAATAAAAATAAGTATTATTCATATAAGAATAAATGGACAAAAGGAATTTTAATATTGAAATAGTTTGAATTGCTTTCTTTAAGATGACTTGAGAAAATACTCTAGAAAATAGTTAAAGATCGGAAGTAGTGTATATAAAATAATAATGAATGAAAATGAAGTTTACCAAGGAAAACACTTGCCTAAAGAAAAAAAAAAATTTTACAGAAGAGAAATATAAAATATTGGATCCATGGAAAATGCAATTGGTACCGTAATTATTAAATAATTGTAGTTTAACTAGAAATAAAGATGCATCAACGCGCCGAGGTAATATTCGCCAGAACATTAAAAAGCTTCGTGGGATAACTAAATAAAATGTTTTCTAATAATTTTGGATTAAACACTAAAACTAAAGATCATCTAAATAGTTTATTAAATGAACTAATTTATTTAAAACTTTAATAAGCATAAAGGAGAACATTCGGACAAAAGAAGAAATAATAAATATTATGGGACTAACCAAGATTTACCGTCAGAAAAATATGTAATTATGGTTTGAATTATTTTCTTTACTAATCTAAGTTAAACATTAAGTTTTAGATAGCGATAGGGAAAACAAAATACATTAATTCGTGATATAACATTATATGAAATAATATGTTTTGATTTTGAATTTTAAAATAAAATTGTATGTATGTGGAAATTTGTATATTTGCGATGCTCGAAGAGAAAGAAACCTACTACGAACTCTGATAGGAAGATAAAGATTGTTTTTGGTAACATTTATAATTATTAATGATATATAATGTATGTTTTATTTATTTAGATCAGCTGAGAATCGAATGAATGTAGCGCAAAAGTTTTATTGTTATTATTGTTGTAAAACGCATTTTGAAAACAACACTCTAAAACATTTTGAGATGTGATTAGATTTTTAAAAATATGCATACGATAATCATTTTATGTGTTATTAATATAGTTCAATATAACCGATGGTTATGTGATATTTTCTGTTAATTTTCCGATTGGGATATTTAAATGTTATTTTAACAAAATGTAGATGTTGAACCTACAGTGTAATAAAGCAAGACAAATTGTTCTTATGGAATAGGGAAATGTTTTTATATTAGCGAATTTTGTTTATTGTTTTTAAAAAAGTAGTTAGTATTTTATCGATGTTGGATACAGTAAAAATCTCGAGAGATAGTTTGGGTAGTGACTTGGTAGTACGTGGTGATTCGGAAACCAAGAGGATGCATTAAAAACTAGGATGCTACAGGGAGTAAAATAATAGGTAGTTTTAGATGTTAATCAGCGTAGTTAACAAAGCTCTATGACTGGTACACATGTTGTCTTGGACAGTGGTATTTTATATTTTTCTTGTGAATCGTACTAGATGTTTGGTAAAGCTGAGTAAATAGCTGCCACATCATGCTTATCGCCAAGGTTATTAGACAATGAATGTCGGACCTATTCACACTGTTCCATACATTTTTTGAAGTATATTGCGGATAAGTTATCTATCTATCTTACCGATATCCTATACATCTTTCGCTATCTTTATCTGTATTTCTTGCAACTACATCGTTATACGATAAGTCTATTAAAAGGGAAACAATAGATATTTTAGAATGTATGTCATGCTATTATTTGGAATAAGAATAGTTAAGTATTAATGAAGAGTAGATTATGATTATTGAAAGAAAGATGGAAATATCCTAAGAAGGGAAGGAGTTAGAGAATTATGTTAATTCCTTTTAAGAAATGAACTATAATTTTATAAAAGTATATCCAAATAGAAATATACAAAAATATTAAATATAATTTCACGTTTTCTTATTGTTAATTATATTTTAAAAATATAAGTATTGCATATTTAAAAAATACAATAACATTCGATAATTATAGTATATGTGAAATTGTAACAGGTGATAATTAAATCCGTGTTATAGTATTATACATGAGTATGGCTTATGGAATAAACGTATTATAGTTTACGAGCATTGGAGAACAAATGTTAAAAGTAATAATAATATTTGAATAATATACGGAGTGACTTATATAAAGTTACAAGAAAATGTAATTTTCTTTTAAAAACCATATTGATTGTAAAATTATGATGTTATAAATGATGTTTATCCACATAGATAATTTATAATACAGTAACTTTAATACTAAAAGGTAAAGAATGGGGTTACCCATAAAATAGTTAAAATAAGTGATATGATAAACCTAATGAGAAATAAATAAATAACTTTTAAAAGGCATAATAAGTTTAATTAACGATAAAAGAAATATAAATGTGTATAATTCAGCTATGGTAGTGTAAAGAAAAATGAGGATATCCCTTGTAAATAGATGTAGATGGATTTGTTTGTTTTAGTTATTTTTATTGATGTTAATAAAATTTTTAAAATTTGTTTATTAAAACTTGTGTCTGAGTTTTGTTTTCTCTACATCATTGCATGAATTCACAGGGTATGTTCACAACCATTAAACTAAGTATATGATTGTTTGCACAAAAGATAAATAGAGAAGTATGTTTAATCTTAAATATTTATTGATGTTCTTGTAATTAAATAATTATAAAATTGCATTGCGTTACTGGTCATCAATCCATTATCATAATATTTTGCTAAATTATATGCTATTAGTTGCCACTTGCTTTATTTATCAGATTATCTAAACACTGCCACTTATTAATTTATTTTATTACTTAAAGATAAAAAAAGGGGATATTAGATTATTAACTAATTTATTACGGTTATAAATTTGCGATGAAAGAAAAGCTGTACTAGTTGGATTAAGCAATGAAGATTGTGATTATTATTGTTTTATTATTAATCTAATTTCAGAGTAGTAGATTATAACATAAAATCCCTTATCATATTTTGCTACCATATGTTATTAACATACGAATAAATTTAAGAACCTGAGATTATTTCATTTGAGCTAGATGATTACTATTATTATTAGAGATAAAAGATTAATACTTTAATTGTTAAATGAGTCTTAGTGATTAGAAGTTGCGGAAGTCATAAGAATACTATGTAGTTATTATGTGTAATAGTAGTATAAGGGGGGATAGTGTTCTTATGCCATTGAGGTAGTATCCTATGGGATATTGTCTCAATGTAATCTACCTTGTCGCTCGTATTTCCACTTCTACTCTCATGAGTTCCTGAATATTTATTTGAGTTAGTTTAAAACAGAACCTAAGTTAATTTTAAGAAACTTGAGCTAGTAAAGCATTTAATTGAATATTTCATTAATTATTAGAGCTAGAACCCGGTTAGGTGATTTTCACTATATTATATTTATTTTGGGGGAAGTGGAGATGCGGGAACGGGGTGGTTAGATTGGCCTGATGTGTTAGAAAAGGGCAGATTGTGGCCCTCAACGTGATTGGCCTGAGGTGTAGTGGAGCTACACACGAGGACAAGGGCAGAATATATATATATATTATTTTTCTGAAGGTTTGTGATGATGGTGTTCTAGCTGTATTTTTATATTGGACTATTTCCATCATCTAATATGTGTGTTGAATGTCTTTAGAAAAGTTTAATTTTTAGTTAAATATTCCAAATGCATTCAACTGTTAGTAATATCACAGCAAACAGGTTAGTATATGCACCAACTGTTAGTAATATCACAGCAAACAAATGTTAATAATATCACAGCAAACAGGTTAGTATATGCACTAACTGTTAGTAATATCACAGCAAACAGGTTAGTATATGCACAACGTTTCGAGAGGTATTTTTCTCCCCTCTTCTTCAGGTGTTGCTGGCCTGACCAGTGACAGTACTAGCATGGGATTCGAACCTGGGTCCTTAGATTCTTGATTATTGAATTTTAAGGTAATGCTCTAACCAACTGAGCCATCCTGCCAAAGGCAACAGTCTGTAGTAATTTCATATACTTATCTATGAGGTTCCTCCTGATTTCTCCACTTTTTCCTAAGAGCAAAGTTGATTAGTGGTTTCCATACATTATGTATAGTCACACTAGGTTGGCTTATGGGATTTTTTGCCATTGTCATGTGAGCAGCTTCTTTAAATTTTCTTCTTTGTACCTTTTCTTCTCTATCCAATATTTTTGTATTTTCCCAATTGAACATATGTTCATTGGTACATACATGGTCTGCTACCTTAGACACATCTGTTTTCTCTCTTCTAATCATCAGTTTGTGTTCTTGCAAGTGCTTTTCAATGGGACGACTGGTCTCACCAATATATGTTCTTCCACATTCACATGGTATTTCATAGATGCAGTTTTTTCTTTGCAGCATTTCAAGTTTAGGCTTTGTAGATGTTAGAATTCCTCATAGTGTGGTATTGCTCTGAGAAGCTGTTCTGATGTTATACTGATTGCAGATTTTTCTTAATTTGTCTGCAATTTTTGGAATGTATGGATACACTACAGTACCAATAATTGTCTTTTCTCTTGATGGTTCTTTTTGTTGTCTATTTAACATTTTCTTAATAACAGCTGATGGATAACCATTTTTCATAAGAGTTTGTTCTATATAGATCTTTTCTTTTTCCAAATCACTGGTTTCTGAACAAACTTCTTTTGCTCTGTTCCATAGTGATAGTATAACTCCATGTTTTGTGTTTCTGGTGTGATTGGATGTATAGGCTAGGTATTTTCCTGTATGTGTAGGTTTTCGGTAAACTGTAGTTTTGATTTTGCCATGAGGGAGTCTTGTCACAAGAACATCTAAGAATGCCAATTTTTGTTCTTGTTCTGATTCTATTGTGAATTTAATTGAAGGGGATATGTTGTTGATGTGTTTCCAGAAAGTTTGTAGCAGTGCTTCACCATGTGGCCATACAACAAATGTATCATCCACATAGCGAAGCCAAACTTTAGGTGGATATGGAGTAGTTTTTATGGCTGTGGTTTCAAGTTCATCCATGTAAATATTGCTAATCAGGTGAGACAATGGTGAGCCCATAGCCATTCCTTGATTTTGTTGGAAGAATTCTGTGTTATATTGAAAGTAGGTTGTTTTTATACAGAATGTTAATAGTTCCATTATACTATCAATAGGAAGAGTTGTTCTGGTTTGTAAACTATTATCACCATTTAATCTTTTCCTTACAATAGACAATGCTTCTTCACATGGTACATTTGTGAATAAACTTTCCACATCAAAGCTTACCAGTAAGTCAGTTCTTTCAATTTTCATGTTCTTGATTAATTCTACAAAGTGTCTAGAATCCCTGACAAAGGACTGGGTCTTGTATGCCAAAGGACTTAGAACTTTGAGAAGAAATCTTGACAAATTTTGGCAAGGTGAATCTCTAGAACTAACAATAGGTCTTAATGGAACATGATCCTTATGGATTTTAGGTAGACCATAAAGATGAGGAATTTTGCTGAAATATGATGTTATTTTACTTTTTTCTGAATCAGTGAAGTACTTGCGATGCTTTCTGAGTAATGCTTGTAACTTTGTTTATGTACTCGGTATTAGATTTTTTACCATTTTTCTATATTGGCCTGCTGTGAGGAGTTCTTGTATTTTGTTGTCATAATCAGTTGTATCCATTACAACTGTTGCATTGCCTTTGTCAGCAGGGAGAATAATTATAGATTTATCTACTTTGAGAGATTTAATTGCTTTCCTCTCCCCATAGGATATGTTTGACTTCAATTTTTGTTGCTTATCAAGTGTTCTTTTTATTCTCCAGTGTAATTCTGCTGCTTCTTCTAAAGGCAATTTTTGAGTGACTTCCTCAGTGGCTGCCATTATATCTAATAAAGGGATATTAGACGGTGTTATGGCAAAGTTTAATCCTCTTTCAAGAACAGAAATTTCAGTATCTGTTAGATGTTTAGAACTGAGATTTTTAACAGATGAAGTTGGTACATTGCTTGGTACATTATGATTTTTGATATGTCCATGTAGGTTAGCAAGTTTCTTCTTTTGGCATTCTTTTATTTTTCCATGTAATGTAGAATATGATTTTCTTACTGCTTGAGAAACTCTCATGTAGTCTTCATCAGTAAGTTTATTTTTTAGAAAACATTCTACATTATTAATGGAATGCATTGTTTGATACTTAGAAAACCTTTGAGCATTTATTCTTTCTCTTAACAGAGCTTCACTTGCTCTCTGAGTAATTTTCTCAGCTCTCTGAGAGTGAATTGGAGGTTTTAGTTGCAAACCTTTAGGAATTATCCCTTCAGATTTACATTTACATAAGAAAGTTAAATGATTTTCTACTTTGGCCAGCTTTAGACATAATTTTTCATAATGTCTAAAGTTTAATATAGTATCGGGTCCATACTGAATACTTAGTGTTTTTCTGAAGGTTTGTGATGATGGTGTTCTAGCTGTATTTTTATATTGGACTATTTCCATCATCTAATATGTGTGTTGAATGTCTTTAGAAAAGTTTAATTTTTAGTTAAATATTCCAAATGCATTCAACTGTTAGTAATATCACAGCAAACAGGTTAGTATATGCACCAACTGTTAGTAATATCACAGCAAACAAATGTTAATAATATCACAGCAAACAGTTTAGTATATGCACTAACTGTTAGTAATATCACAGCAAACAGGTTAGTATACGCACAACGTTTCGAGAGGTATTTTTCTCCCCTCTTCTTCAGGTGTTGCTGGCCTGACCAGTGACAGTACTAGCATGGGATTCGAACCTGGGTCCTTAGATTCTTGATTATTGAAATTTAAGGTAACGCTCTAACCAACTGAGCCATCCTGCCAAAGGCTACAGTATGTAGTAATTTCATATACTTATCTATGAGGTTCCTCCTGATTTCTCCACTTTTTCCTCAGAGCAAAGTTGATTAGTGATTTCCATACATTATGTATAGTCACACTAGGTTGGCTTATGGGATTTTTTGCCATTGTCATGTGAGCAGCTTCTTTAAATTTTCTTCTTTGTACCTTTTCTTCTTTATCCAATATTTTTGTATTTTCCCAATTGAACGTATGTTCATTGGTCCATACATGGTCTGCTACCTTAGACACATCTGTTTTCTCTCTTCTAATCATCAGTTTATGTTCTTGCAAGCACTTTTGAATGGGACAGCGAGTCTGCTCACATGACAATGGCAAAAAATCCCATAAGCCAACCTAGTGTGACTAACATAATGTATGGAAATCACTAATCAACTTTGCTCTGAGGAAAAAGTGGAGAAATCAGGAGGAACCTCATAGATAAGTATATGAAATTACTACATACTGTTGCCTTTGGCAGGATGGCTCAGTTGGTTAGAGCGTTACCTTAAATTTCAATAATCAAGAATCTAAGGACCCAGGTTAGAATCCCATGCTAGTACTGTCACTGGTCAGGCCAGCAACACCTGAAGAAGAGGGGAGAAAAATACCTCTCGAAACGTTGTGCGTATACTAACCTGTTTGCTGTGATATTACTAACAGTTAGTGCATATACTAACCTGTTTGCTGTGATATTATTAACATTTGTTTGCTGTGATATTACTAACAGTTGGTGCATATACTAACCTGTTTGCTGTGATATTACTAACAGTTGAATGCATTTGGAATATTTAACTAAAAATTAAACTTTTCTAAAGACATTCAACACACATATTAGATGATGGAAATAGTCCAATATAAAAATACATATATATATATGTATATATTAAATATATATATATATATATATATATATATATATATATATATATATATATATATAAATTAATGTTCAAAACACAAGTTCTTATCATCCAATGATGGGAAAAAAAGTCCTCAGCAACTATTAGCTGGGATTAATATCAATTTGAAAATGCAAACCAATTTGTATATTTTGGTAGTTTTATAAAGAGAAAAGTGGACTTAGATGTTGAGATACAAGACAGACTCATTAAAAGAGAATTTTCTGTAACTAAATTAGCTGATATGTGAGCTGTTAATTTATTAAATTTATTTTATGTAAATGAGACTTGGACATTTTATCAATGCAATATAAAGGCATTAGAAGGGTTACATCTAATAATGTTCTGTAAAATTTTAAAAATGCAATAGTAAATCACAAAAGTAATCAATATATCTATCAAATTACTGTAAGAGATACTATAGATTCTATTTCTATAAAATCATATTTCATTGAGTTGAACATGTAAAATGTATAACAATGCAAAAGTTCTTAAAAGAGTGATTTATAGTTAACTTGAGCAATGTTTTTTATGGGCTGGGTAGATCCCATCTACATTATAAAGATTAACTGAAAGACACTCTAAAGAATTAGAATATTTATTGTTTTCATTGGGAAGATAAGGCAGAATTTTCTGTTGCAGAAACTAAAGGTCAGCATCTCAAAATATCAAAAAAAGAGAAAAATGGACAGTATGTTGTGTATGTGGACATATTTATACTGTACAGATTGGTTTGTATAGTCATGGAAAAAGTCATTTCTAGAGTAGTTTTTTTTCCTTTTCTTGGAGTTGGAATGCTCATACTCATTTATAAACCACTGCTATATGTTTATGTATGCAAATGTAGCTACTTTTCATCATTGTTTTTTTTTTATTAAACAATCTTTCAATTATGAGATAATACTAGAGTATATGTCTGCCATTTCATATTTTAATATATGACGCATGATTAGATATATATTTTAACATATGACTACTGTTGTCAATTATATATTATAATTATTAATTTATTATTAGTGTTGTGTGATCATTGTTGTCCATAATATACTTGAATATATAATTGATTATTGTCATTAATTTGAACTTAAAGCCTTTGTTTCTTACTTCAGTGACTTGTACTTATTCACAGAGGAAGAATGGTTGAAGCTGATTTGATTCATTTGACATTACTTTTTATTAAAATAGATTTTTGACTTGTTTTTCTTTAGAATAGTATTGCTTCCTTTTTTTGAGATTCTAATCAAAATATAAACTAGTCCTATGTTAGTTTTTTTGGTAGGTGTAACAGTGTAGTTTTATTTCCCAAATTTAGAAAAAAATTATAATTTTTTTGTAATTTGAGAATTGGACATTATTAATATTGCTTTTTAATAATCATAAGCTACATTATGAATATTTTATTCTTCAGTTCTATATTGAATGAAAAAAATCAGTTGAGTTTTATTATTTTATGAAAAATATGAATAAATAAAAACCTTTAAGTAGATAGTACTACAAGTGGAAATAGAGCTTCATAATGCAATGGTAAGGCATCTGCTACAAATTTAGGACTTGGGTTTGAATCTCAACTCATATAAATTTGAAAATATTTGCAACAAGTTTTTCTTTCACATATCTTTATTATGATCAACTGAGTTAAATATCCAATACTGATTGGGAAATATATATCTAGCTACTTTTAGCTAGAGAATAAACAAAAATTGGGAATCACTCAAATCTTCTCTACCTGCAATCCAAATCTTGATAAATACCTTCTTTTTCATTGTTCCTCTATGAGGAGTAGACCATTGCCCTGCATTACATTACTACACCATTATCAATGATAGTTATTTGGACAAAATATCCTTTATCTAGACATACAGCTCTAATTTTTGATTAGAACACATACATAAATAATACAGCCATATTAAATGCATTCATGCATAAAGTGTTATCAAAATAAATTTTATTTTGTAAAAAAACTTATCAACATTTTGTAATTTATATGAATCCCCTGCAAGTGAGTATAGCCATAGTAATTTCTAGCTTCAGAAGAAAAAAATTAGAGAAAAAATAAATGAAGAAAAGTGAAATTGATATTTGTCATCATCATACAAATAAATCTAAAAAATCACAAAAATATGTTTATATATATTATGTGATGTTCTATTTGAATGTTTATTTGATATATATATATATTTGTCTTTTAATTTTTTTACATAAAAAACTTTTTTTTTTAAACAAAAAAACTCCCTATTTTGGTTATGGTTTTTTATGTAACCTTTAATGGTTGGTGGAAGAAAAGTAACATTTTTTAATCACGGTAAACTTTAGGTTGATGTGGTGTATATATATATAATTAAATAACCCATAAATATTTAGTAAATTAACATTATTATTAATATCCTCAAAATTTTTTATAGAAAATATGATCTTTTATGCTGCATAAAAGACTACATTTTTACAAATTTTTATAGAGGGTGTAAGTAAAATAACAGTAATATACTACATAAATAATTTTTGTAATTAAATACAATTTTCAATTACTGATTTTATAGTAACCAATGAGTCTCTGTCAAAATGTTTTTATAAATTTTCAGATAATAGGTTTGATTTTATTTTAAATATAGATGTAAATAATATGATAGCCATAATTTATTGTGTGAGCATATATAAAAAACACAAGCACTTATTGATGTAATATAAAAGGCAATCAAAATAATTTTTCATAATATTTTGGAAATATAGTAGCAAGCTAACAAAACTAATCAGTATGTTCCTCAGGTTTCTGGAACACATGATATTAATACTACTACCTCTTTGTTGAAATGAAAAGATAAAACAAATAAATAGCAGTTGTTTTTTAAAAAGTTGTATTGGCTATAATTGAAAAGGCAGCTTCCAATACCTTGTTTAATATATAGGGTATATGAACGAAGACTTTCACATAACCGACCATTCTCCACTCTATCTCATAACACTGATACACTTGAACACATATATGTTGAAAAGATAAATAATCACCAATATATATGTTTCATGTTAAAACAGCAATTATCAGTTGGTCCAGATTATCATCTCTCCACATATATGCAATAAGTGCTCAGATATATATTAAAATAGCCAATCTTCATAATTTAATTGACAGGCTTTAATCCACTCTACACTCCAACTCTTCAACCATCCATCCAATTGAAAATCTGATGATGGAATGCTCAAAGGCCACCCTGAGGCTAAGATTCTTGTCACACCCATGTGACATAAAGTCAATCTGATCCCTCATGTACAGGACATAATCCATTTAATACATATACGAGGGATGGATAGACATCTCTACTATGTAATAACTAAAATACAGGCTTATTATATACCTGTATCAATATATGTAATATATAGAGTATATGAGCACAGACTTTCACACAACCAAGCACTCTCCACTCTATCTCCTAACACTGATACACTTGAAGACATATATGTCAAAAAGATAAATAATCACCAATATACATATTTCATGCTAAACCAGCAATCATCAATTGGTCCAGATTATCATCTTAACACATATATGCAATAAGGGCTCTGTTACATATATTGATACAGGTATATAATAAGCATGTATTTCAGTTAATCCCTTGTTTAGTAATTGTAAATAAAATATAAATTTGTATAACATTTTATACTAGCCAAAAAATAAAATTTTATTAAAAAAATTTCACAACCATGGTTTCATATATTAACAAGTAGATCTTTTCAAGTGAAATTCAAATAAACATACAACATATATATTCAAAAAATATAATTTTCCCATCATTCACTTCAAACAACAATTTTCTTTAATGTCAAAAGATGTCTTCATAAGATCGATGCCCTCCATTCCAAAAAATTTTATCACTCAAGTTTCTTTTACTCTTCTTTTCAATTCATTTTCTTCATAATCAATAACCTCTGCATTGTCAAATAGTATACAAAGCTGATTTATGATATCTATTTTTTAACTCTACTCTTATGAACTTTAATTCTTTCTTTAAAACTTCCTATATACATTGTATGACAACTGCAAGAAATCTTATAAAGTAACCCAGAAGACAGAGGTGTCCATTTTGCATTGTTAAATAATAGTGATTTTAAAAATAGTTTCTTTAGAATTAAATAATGAAAATATTCTATTTTAAATTCTGATCCTGGTAAAAAAATAAAATATAAGTTAATTGAAATTATGAAAATTATGGTAAATAAAATTTTTTTATAGTCTGCTTCCGGTTGCCATCTTAGCCAGTTCTCTGCTAAATTGGTCTCCCTGGAAAAGGCATTGTCACAGCCCATACTAAGTTATTTGAAGGGAGAAGTGGCTAATAAAATTCATAAGTACAAATTCTATTATTTCAGAGTCATTTTCTATTAAAGAAAGCTAAGAATTAGTACAAAAAGTCAAATTATAATCTGGGCAAGACATTATACAAATGCCTGCCTACGGTAAAAATAGAACAAATCCAGTTAAAAAAGATGTAATTAATCAAAAATCAACCTCAAACTTAGATGATAAGTCTAAAGTAATAGTAACAAAGAATAATAATAGTAAACAACCAGCTAAGAAGAATGTAGTGAACAGCAAACTTTTAGAAATGTCAGAGAATAAAAAAAACTCAGATAGTATTAAAAAAAAAAGTAAAGGAAAATGCGATTTAGAAAGTTACGGTCTTCAAACGAAGTCCGATAATGAAATACAGCGTTCTAAACACAATGATGGGACAAATATGATAGATAATGACGAAACTAACAATGCAAAAAAAGAATTATGTGAAAATATTCAGAAACAAAAAAGTTATGCTAAAAACAACGGCATCGTTCATAAACAACGTAAATTTGGTGTCTTTCCGGAAGTAGTCAATAGTGGCGAAAGTTTGCAGGATGGAAAAATGTCACAAGATATAAATACAATCCAAGTTTTAAAAAGTGATATTGTAGAACATGATGACAGCTACAATTTAAGACCAATTGCGACTTCCTCCTACACAGGAAAACAAAGTTACGACCACAAAATGGGTGCAGAGGTGACGCTACTTAAAAATAAACAACCGGTAAAATCATCTTTTAATCATAACGATATATATTTAGAAGCTGAAAATGAATATAAGTAATACAGATAACTACAAACATCAGGAGAAGCTTACTGGAGTGGGGGGGGATCCTTCCTGCATGGGGAGCTAGTGGAAGTATTGAAAACAGTAATAGGAACCAAAATAATACCCACAAGCAACTAGAAATGCATGAAAAGACCCATGGAAAATCCATTAATAAGGACTTGGCTCAAGAGGCCAGGTGTAAAATTCCTATTTATATAAATGGTAAATCAAGAAATAGCCAATTAATCACACTAAATGAAAGTAATTATAAAGGTTACTATAATGGTTTGACTATAGGAAGAGTAAGGGATAGTCAAAGATCAACAATAAATCATCTTTCAAAAGACAACTTTCCCACCTTTGACAGCTGATACAAAAGTTAACCCCCTTAAGCAAACTAGTCAAAATTCCAGGTGTAAAATTCCTATTTATATAAATGGTAAATCAAGAAATACTTATTTTGATAGCCAATTAATCACACTAAATGAAAGTAATTATAAAGGTAACTATAATGGTTTGACTATAGGAAGAGTAAGAGATAGTCAAAGATCAACAATAAATCATCTTTCAAAAGACAACTTTCCCACCTTTGACAGCTGATACAAAAGTTAACCCCCTTAAGCAAACTAGTCAAAATTGGGACAGTAAAATTCAAAACAAAAATAATACAATGCCCATGTCATATGCTGAAGCCATAAAGATGAATATAAACAAGCATAATAATAATGATTTTCATTTGCAAAATGGTTTTCAGGGAAGATAGGAAACAGATATCCACATAAAATCTTTGCAGTTGATACACTTGGCTGAAGACAATAATGTGGATGAGGTGATGTCAGAGATTGATGACCTTGAAGAGGAAATTAGAAATAACCCCTCTATATATTCTGTAATCTCTGATAAATTTAATCAGGCTATTCCAGCAGTCCTGATGAGGACATTCGAGGCATATAAACATGAAAGTACATTGATCATGATGACCACAGACAATCATTTAAATCTGTTTAAATTTCCTGTACAAGAGCTATATGCTTTAATTAAACAACAGAGACTCGAACAAACAATATATAAATTTTTATTTCATGCGAACAATAGATATCTAATTTTGCAATTTAACAATTCTTTCATGAAAGAAGCATTTAAAAATAAATTCAAGACTATAACAAATAAACTTTTGATCTACATAGATTTAAATAGACCTGCATGTGTCGATGGTTTGATTCAAAATTATGGTGTGAATTTTGTTCCTGCAGACTTGCAAAAAATTTTAAGCCCTTTTGGAAGAATTCTAAGCCTACAATTTCAATCGGTCAATTTTCAGGGTACACATTACTTAACAAATGTGGCCAATTTTAAATTAATATTAAAGAAAAAATATCTTCTTTGCTAATTCCCTCTTTGATTGAGTACCAAGAGGCTTCATTAATCATCTTGCTGAAAGGTGTGGCTCCACAGTTTTTCTTGCAAGCATAGAAGGCATCTAAGGAGGGAATGCCCCGACAAAAAATGTAACTCATGTGGAGCTATAAGGGAAAGATTTCATAAATGTCAAACCAGAAGTTATAATAACCTAGGATCATGGCCTGGTGTAGATACAAAAGAAGAACAGAAAAGAAATAAACTTAAAACAATGAACAAGGAGGATATATTGAATGAGACTCAGAACTTGGAACAAGATGTTTCATCACAGTCTAATACTCTCAAAAACAGTCTTTAAATGAAGACATTGCATCATCCATGGGAGAGCCTAGTCCATGGTATGTAGAGACCTCAGCACAAGGGAGAAAGAAACACAAAATGAAAGAAGAGTGTGGATAGAAGGAAAAAAAGACCGAGAATAAAAGCTTCAGTCTCTTCTCAATCAAGAGTAAATTCGGACTGTGAAAGTGTACACACAGTGAATTTATTGGATTTATCAGATCAAGAAATAGACTCATCACCTCAATTAATTAAGAAAACAAGATTAAATTCTTCTCTAAATGAACCCCTGATGGAGACTATTCCAGATGAATTTATCAATGACAATCTAGAGACCATTGTCATATATAGTGACAAAGAGAATTTAGAAGTTAAAAATGAAACAATTAAATCTCCTAAAATCAGCGATCAAGTAGTAATACCACAGTTGCCAAAACTTGCTATGAAGCTAAATGAACACCATCAAAAGAAGAATGAAACTGATGAAGAGCTGGAAGTGTGCTCTGATTTTCTTAATCCAACTGCAAGATGATTAAAATTGCCTCAATGAATATTAGGGGCTTGAATTCACAGGCAAGTGCTTTGGAGTGATGGTTCCGCATTCGTAGCCCTGTTATATCGTGTCTTGGGGAGACAAAGATACATAACAAAACTGATCAACACATTATTAATAAAATAAATATCTTTGGGTTTTTTCATTATTCCTATTCTAATATGGCTGAGGAGGAGTTGCAATTGTAATAAATAAAAACTCCCCTATCACCTTTTTTAAAATTTATCAAAATTGACAATAACTGCTTGATTGCAATTATCAAATTTAAAAAAATTATACTTTTAACTTAATTAATCTTTATCTTTCTAGAAAATCTGAAATCATACACTAAATTATACAGAATATAAACATAGCATTGAAGACTAATCCCCTTCCCACTTCAATTATTGTGGATTGTAACTTAACATATGATAATTTTCAATATAGATATGGACGATTGATAAATTGGAAATTGATGAGCTGTTGATCACTGTTTCCAGATGGGGCCTTCTCCTTTTATAATAAGAAGGCAAAAACACTGACTGATTTGCTATTGTCTCCCCAGAAATTTTTTAAATCCCTGAAGGCGCAACTGCGACCAATTACGTTTTCAGACCACTTTTTAATTGAATGTGATTTTCAGTTCAATAACTCTAATGACTCAGCACAGGAGCTCCCCAGAACTATAAGAATGTTACCTTGAACAAATATCAGCATCCAACTAGTATCTGAGACATATATATTGTTCAAAGAAGTTGATTTGAATAATCTTCATATCATGCATGGATGCAATTTACTGAAATTTTTGGTAAATTGATTACTAAATGCACCTCAAAAGCCTGAGGCCCTATTCAGTTATTATCTGAATTAGATAAGATTGTGACAAAACTAATGAACTTGCCCAGTGAGGCACAGAATGTCGAATCTATAATAGACTTGAAACTGAAATACAAAAGTAAGCAGGAGGAAGTTGCTGAATATCTTTTTATAAAGAGATTGCGACAATTTATATATCATCATCACTGCTGGACCAGGGGCTGGCTATCTTAGGTGGGCCCTTGGAGCTGGCAGAAAGGCCAAGGCACCCAGAGTGATTGAGATAGATGGCAACCTATATGGAGGGTCTTCCATGTTGACCAGGATATGTGATCATTATGTTGAAAAGTTTAAGCCAGGTGGAATCATGATTGAAAGAAGAGAATTTAATTTAATTAAAAATTCAAGCCACAAAATTACAGAAAAAAGAATTTATAATTAAAGATGATGCCAGACAAAACACATCCTGGCTTGCATGGAATCCCAAAATTCCTTCTGCTTCATTTAAGTGTTTTCTCAGCACAAATCATTAAAAGAATGGCAGATGTTTTGGCTGAAGGCTGCCAGGAGCTTCCAGGGATCAACCCAATTGCCATAGTTCTTCTGGTTAAGAAACTAGAAGACCCTCGGAACCTGGGGAATCTTAGGCCAATATTAATAATCTCTCTGCTGGTAAAGACAGTTGAGGCCCTAATTAAAAATGACATACAAGATATTATAATTAATCAGCTGTCTAATTGCTAGTTTGCCAAAAAGGGGAGCTCGATGGCTGATGCTGTGAGCCAATTTCATCTATTGATAGACCACATTCACATGAGGAAGATCTCGCAGCCAATCGCAGTTCAGCTCAATTTTTCTGCTGCTTTTATTGCATTCAAGTTGACACACTTATGATGATCCTGGAGGGACTAAAAGTACCAGCTGCCTACCTCTAAATGATAGAGAATCTCCTGTATAATAGGGAGGTGTTTTTGTCTCTGTATGGGAGGGTGTCCCCAGGATTTAAGCCTGTTGCTTTTATTCCTAAGAGCTCTCCTCTCAGTGTGCTCCTTTTCACTGCCTATGTGAATCCCCTCCTGCTAAGCATCGAGACATCTCTTAAAGGGATATCCATACCTTTGCTAAGAGAGAGAGTCCATCATGTCTCCTATATGGATGATGTGGTGGTTTTTCTTGTTTCATGGGAGGAGCTTGCTGGACTAGTGGACCTCTTGGACCAATTCAAATGTGAATTTGGTCTAAGAATCAACAAGGAGAAATCGGCAATCTGGTCAATTATAACCGGCAAGCAAATTCCCAGCATATTTAAGGCTCCACCTCAGATGAACAACATAGGACTACACTCAGTCAAAATCTTATTAATACAGTGTTTTCATAATGTACATACCAGATTATTTATGAAAAACCCTTATGGAAGGGCCAATATTCCCAGAAGAAATAACTCCTACCGATAGGCCACCTCCCAAAAGTGGAAGCCTTTGCATTCAAAAGCAAATATAGTATTTAACCATCTAAAAATGAAGAAGCCAGGAACAATGTTTAATAACAAACTAAACTACTGGGACACATATGATCTTATGAATCTGGAAGAAACTAAAATTGACATTCTTTTGATTGGAATATCAAGGTTCTCCAGGTTGACCAAACATCTAAAATTGGAACTGAGGTTTGCTGATTTTTTAATCAAGGTTAACCTTGGATCCTTGCCTACTGCTGACTTCCTACATAGTAAAAGGAATTATAATCTGGATCCTATATGTGCACTACGTAGCCATAGTGATGAGACAATGGCACATATATTAGAGGAGTGTCAAATTTGGAATAGCATAAGAAACACTTTTAAATCTCTCATTAAAAACAAAGAATCAGCTTGTGTAAATTTGACTAAGGCTTTCAAGAGTGGACATTTTGGGGTCATAAGATTGTCAACATTTATAAACTTTTCCATTTGGTCATTGAGAAATAAGACTATCTTCGAAAGTGGAGAAGAATATAACATGGTGAATGCTATATACGTGTATAATAATGTTTTGTTAAAAGAAAATTATACGTATATAATAATTAATGTTTTATTAAAATAAGTTTTATTAAAAGAAATAGACAGGAATTTTGTAATTAAATTTGGTACGCTATTAAAGATAAGCGCTTCAGATCAGAAACTAATTAAGCAGCTAGATTAAAAGTGCTGATTACTAAAAGTAGACAATAGCTGAAAATTAATTGGTTTCTGAAACATTCCTTAACAAGAAAAAAGAAGGAACAAAAAATAACTAAGCAGCACTTGTAGTGGAGAACTCATTGAATGCACACGAAGGTCAAGAGTTTTAACTTAGTAACGGAACAAACCCAGTGAATTCCACCACTGAAGGTTAAAAAGTGGACCTAGGAACTTTGCAGGCCTCACCGGTCTATATTATGTTTTTTTGTATGCCTTCATGGCCAGCGTTCGTAAGTTAAACTTAATTGTCTTATAACTATATATATGTACTATTATTTATCCGACTGTTAATTCTATTAAACTATTTGTATAATCATTTGGTTTCTGCTGTCTATTTACCTGATGGTTAAGCCGAGTGAGTGGCTGTACACAGCAGAAAATTGGCGCAGTTAATCGACAGGATACGTTCCAGTAGAAAAATCTGGTGCAATTTAGAAACAGTAGTGGATTCAAATTGAATTGTATAACGTAGAGAAAGCTACAAGGAAATTGAGAATCGAAGTCCGGGTGAATATAGAATTGGTAGTCGGAAAAATTGTTTTAGTAAGCATATTAACAGTAATTTGTTTTAGTAAGCGTATTAATAGAAATTTGTCTCAGTAAGCGTGTTTAATAGTTATCTCGTAGCGAAATAGAAATTTTTTTTCAAAAAAAAAAAAAAAAAAGCAAAATAGAAAATGATGACATCAGTGCCTCAGGTAACAATTAATGAGTTCAACGTTAATAACCCTTTTGATTGGCCAATTTATCTTAAGAGAATCGAGAAACTATTTTTGATTAATGGTACGACAAGCGACCCCATTAAAGTTGCCACGTTATTGTGTTATGCCGGGCAACAAGTAATCGAAATAGCAAATAGACTCTGTGATCATGAAGAGCCAGAGAATTTGCCATATAATGTAGTTACGGGGAAATTAAATAATTTTTTCAGTCCCCAGCCTTCGAAGCATGTCGCAAGACTACACTTCAGAAACCGAAGGCAAAACAAGGGAGAGCGTATACGAGATTATGATCAAGCTCTAAGAGAACTTGCTAAAAGTTGCAGTTATGGCGATGCCTTAGAGGATAATCTGCTTGAGCAATTACTTTGGGGCAAGTCAGATGATAGGCTTAGGCAGCAGTTACTGGCCTCAAGAGAGTTAACGTATGACGAAGCAACCAAAATGGGAGTAGCCCACAAAATAGTACTTGACCAATCGGAAGAATTTAGAAATTTTACCCACAAAAATGACGGTAATGCGTATATTCGGAAAACTGAAAATAAGTCCCAACCTATTAAGAGCAAAACATATGAGATAGTGTGTTATTGCTGTGGAAAAAAGGCCACATGGCTCGTAAGTGTAAATATAATAAGGAGCATTGTAGGACTTGTGGTAAAGTTGGGCATTTGCAGAAAGTATGTCGAAATAAAGGAGAAAAGGATCGTGGCAGCTCGCCAACTTGTAAAGTCGAAAATAAAAAAAAATGTGATATTTACAATACACAGATGGAATACGGAAGTCAGTTTATGCTGACAGTTAATTTATTAAAGACACCAGTAAAAATGGAAATTGACAGCGGAGCAGGCGTGTCAATGATGACACTTGAAGACTGGGAGAAAGTAGCGAAAAATCGAAAAAATCCTCCTTTATTAATGAAGACAAGTTTAAGGGCAAAAGACGCTAGCGGAAATAATATGAAAATATTAGGGAAGGTGATGGCTCAGATTGAATTAAATAGTAAGGTTCGAACACTGCCGTTATATATAGTACAAGGTGGTCTAAATCCTATTATAGGTAGGGAATGGTTCAATGCTTTGGGAATAGAGATATGTGTAATAAATAAAGTTGCTATTGAGCAAGAAATGAGAAATAAATATTGTGAATTATTTAAAAGTGATGAGGGAAAAATTATTACGACGCCTATAAGCATAGAGCTACAAGGTGGCGTGACCCCCATTATCTGCAGACCCAGAAAAGTTCCCTTTGTGCTGCAAACTAAGGTAGAACAAGAGTTGATAAATCTGGTTAGTAAGGGTGTATTAATGCCAGTCAAGAAAACGGAATGGGCGACTCCAATCGTGGTTATAACTAAACCAAATGGGCAGATTCGCATTTGCGGAGATTATAGGACCACAATAAATAAAAACCTCACTAAAAGTCAGTATCCTGTACCTAATGTCAGAGAAATAGTGGCAAATATGCAAAAGGCAACTCACTATGCTAAAATTGATTTAAGGGCCGCATTTCACCAGATACCAGTTTCTGAACGCACATCAGAATTGCTAACTATTACAACACATAAGGGATTGTTTAAGTATAATAGATTGCCTTATGGAATTATGGTTGCACCAAACATTTTCCAGGCCAAAATGGACATGCTGTTCCAGCAATTGGATGGTGTAACACCGTATTTTGATGACATTTTGGTCGTGGCCAATTCAGAAGAGGAATTACATGAATGAGTTTTAAAAGTTTGCGACAAGTTATGTAGTTTCGGAGCTAAAATAAACGCACACAAATGTATCTGGATGGCAACTGAATTAAAATTCCTGGGACACATAATCTCAAAAAAGGGAAAAAGACCCGACCCTCAAAAAATTGCAGCCGTAAAGGAAGCACGAAGATCCAGAAATGTTAAAGAACTTCAAGCTTTCTTAGGACTTCTTAATTATTTTGAAGTTTTTCTTAAGGGGAAAGCTCACATAGCAAAACCGCTATACAATTTATTAAAAAAGAACCAAAAATGGATTTGGAATCAAACCCAAGAAAAAGCTTTTTGTGACACTAAAGAATTATTAACGTCAAACAGCTTATTAGTACATTACGACAGTAGCCTCGAATTGATCTTGACAACAGATGCATCCGAAGTTGGAGTAGGGGCAGTCTTAAGCCATACAGTAGCTGACGGCGAGTGACCAATCGTCTATGCTTCAAGAACATTAACAAAAGCTGAGAAAAATTATAGTCAACTAGATAAAGAGGCGTTAGCTATCATATTTGCAATAAAAAAGTTTCACCAATATTTGTATGGTTGACAGTTTAAAATCTTTACCGATCATAAACCGCTGTTGGCATTATTAGCAAAAAATAAAACTGCACCTGATCATCTAAGCCCTAGAATGTTACGTTGGGTTAATCTGTTGTCAGGCTATGATTTTGATCTAAATTTCAAAAAAGGAAAGATCATTAAACACACAGACGCACTGTCAAGAATGCCCATTAAAGCTGAACTACAAAAAGACAACCAAACTATTAACTATATCGATAATTGGAACAACGAATTAATAACCAGTGAAAAGGTAGTTAATTGGACTAAAGCTGACAATGGATATAAACACTTAAGTAAATGGATCAGCAAAGGCTGGCCACAAAGTCGGCCCGAGAGACTACATAAAACTTTATGGGACGTAAGACAAACATTGTCCATAAACAAGGGATGTATTTTAATGGATGATAGAGTGTTGATACCGAGCAGTGGGCGGAATAAGATTCATCACTTAATTCATCAAGGTCATCCTGGGATAGTGCGGGCCAAAGCTCTGGCTCGTAGTTACATATAGTGAGTGGCTGTACACAGCAGTGAAAATGTCTTTACACTTACTAAAAAAAATTAAAGAATTAGACAAAAATTTTTCTCAAAATGGGACGTTCAACCAGACCTGGGCCCTAATAAACCTAAAACAAAATGTAGTACCGATGATGAAAAGAATATAAAGTTGTAAATCCACAGATACTGAGAAAATTTAATGAACCATTTACCTAGAATATTCTAGATATACTTTATATGGAAGAGATCCAAGAACTAGAAAATGACATTATAGTTACTCACCTACTTGATGAATAATAGGAAAGGGCTTTCATTGGATTAATGGATCAGTTTTAATCAATGACCCAATAAATACATTAAGACTGCTTTAACAATGCTTAATGGTTATCAATTCGCTTACTGTAAAGAATCTATGATATATTTCATATAATTTTCAGTCTTACGTATTCTATGAAAACCTACTTTTAAGAAATTTTATCAATGCAATCCCTATATTGGATTGGCTAACCTCATGATCTATGTATGGCTGTCATATAGGATTCATAATGATTAACCTCTCAATATTTAAAATGTTAAATTAATACACACAGAAACATTGGAAATGCTCTTCACTTGATAAGATAAAACTCTATAGACTAAATGGCCAAATATGGTTTTAATCATTGTCCACATGTTCATAAATTAAACAAACTTATATGTGTTTGAATTGACTAACACCATCATATATGTGATATACATGATCAGATTAATGTAAATGGGCCACTACTATGATTTCTGGAATGGGAAGTTATATGTCTTCAATTTCTGATGATAACTAATGTCTTAATGTAATTGATATGAAATTGTTTTTTGTTTATATATACAAGCATAACCTCTTATTTTGTTGACTGGTCTCCTTTGAGATTGATATGTAAATGTCCTTTTTGTAAATGATTCTTATGGTTTGTGAATAAAATTTCCTTTTGAAAGATAAAAAATTTTTAAAAGATTTATTTATTTAAATTATTATCTTAGTGATTTTTTGTCTCCTAATATTTTCTTTAACTTCAAATCTCATAAAAACATTTTTTTAGATGTATTTTTGATTTTATAAGAGGGATTGTTAATAACATTTCAATTTTTTTTATAACATTTTGAAAGAATTATATAAATTTATGTCAATTTTGTATATCTTTTTCTTTTGAAGCATATGATAAATTAATGGATTTGTTTTAGATAGTAATAATGTTTTTTGGTAGTTTGGATATTGAAAACATGTATCAATCAGTTGATAGAATAAAAGGCATTAATATGTTTCTTACTCTTTTAAAGAAATTTGAATATTTTTCTGTAGATAAGATTAAAATTATTCATGATTTGTTAGTTTATTAGAGGATTCTATGTATTTTTGTGTATAATGATGTGTTTTATAAAATTAAAAAGAGATGGTTTATTTATTATGTTATTTTCCCTTAATGTGCTCTATCTATATTGATTTTTAGAGAGTAGTATTATTAATAATTTTTTTATTTCTTTAAAATTACTTGTCAGATATTTTGATGATTTTTTGTTATTACAGAAAGATAAATTTAATTTTTTTTTTGATAGATTGAATGCTTTTGATTCTAATATTAAATTTGTTATGTTAAATTTTTAGATTTAAGTGCTGATAAAGTTGATAATGTTTTATTTTCTAATCATTTTATTAAAGCAAAAAATTTAAGAAATATGATAAGCCACAGTTATCAATCTTTTATTCCCAAGAAATTTTCTTTGTTGAATTTTTGTTATAAGAGTAGAAAACTTAATAATTTTGAAAATAATAGTTATATTCAGAGAAGTCAAAATGCTTCTGACTATATTGAGTTAGGATATAATCATAAATATATTTGGAATATTATACTTAATAAAATGTCTATATATCTGTTAATTATAAAGATTTAATTGTTAGTGAGAATAAAGAGTTTATTTCTTTGCCATATAAGTTGTCAATTAGTAAATTGGCATGGAAGAAAGGGCTAAATTTAAATTCATTACTAAATAGTTCAAAACCGTCAATTGATTGCAAATCTATTTTTGGAATAGATTATAAGATTCATTTCAGTTGTCATAAAATTTATATAGGTCAGAGTAAATTAAGTCTTAATGAAAGAGTTAAAAATTTCATAAGAATAGAGTTAAAAAATAGATATCATAACTCAGTTTTGTATATTCATGAAATGAATACAGGTCATAAAATATTATTTGCCAATGCAGAGATTATCTTTTAGAATTGAAAAGATGACTAAAAGAAACTTTGATGATAAAATTTTTGGAATCTAAGGCCATCAATCTTATGAAGACTTTGATATTAAAGAAAATTGGTTTTTGAAGTGAATGATGGGAAAACTATTTTGTGTTGTGTGTGTGTGTATATATATATATATTCTAACCTTGCTCTCGCGCATCTTCACTTCCAGATAATATATGATATAAAATAAAATGGGTTCTATCTCGTTAATAATTAATAACTAAAATATTCAGCATTAAAATTAAAATATTCCACTAGCTCAAATTTAAAATACGAATAAGGTTCAGTTTATAAAAATAAATTAAATAAATATTTAATATTTTCATGAGACTTGAAGTGAAAATACAGGTGACAAGATAGATTACATTGAGCCAATATCCTACAGGATACTACCTCAATGGCATAAGAACACTATCCCCCCCTTTATTACTATTTCAAATAACAAACTCATAGTATTCTTACGACTTTAATAACTTCTACTCACTAAGATTAAACTAATAATTAAGTCTTAATCTTCTATTTGTAATAATCTAGCTCAATAAAATAATCTCAGGTTCATAAAGTTTATTCTAAGTTAATTTAAAAATACGGTAGTAAAATATGAGAAGGGATTTTATGTCATAATCTACTACACTGAAACTAATAATAATAAATAACAGTAATAATATTCTTCATTGTTTAACTAATTCTGTATATCTTTTCTTTTTACTATAATTTTATTACCATAATAAAATAATGAAATAATATAATATGATCTTATATCTTCATGTAATGATATAATAAATATGTGGTAGCATTTTAATAATCTGACAAACAAAATATGTGTGGCAACTGATAGCATATAATTTAATATAATATTGTGATAACTGATTTATGACCAATAAAATAATGTAAGATTATGATTATTTAATTATAATGAATACCAATAAAATATTTAAAATTCTTAAAATAATTCTCTATTTATCTTTTTGTGCAAAATTATATATTTGTTTCGATTATTATGCATATATCGTGTTTTCATGCAGCGATGTGGAGAAATAAATAACTCGGACACAAAATTTTTGAAATAACAAAATTTAACAAAGTTTATTACTAACAACAAATAAATAAACAATTTATTTACACTATTTACAGTGGATATCCTTAACCTTTTTTACTTTACAGTTTGATCTACCGGGTTATAAAAAAAATAATTTATATTTCAATTACATCTTTATTTAGATTTAGGACAAAATTTAAAAAAAAATGTTACTATTTGGTTTCTCATTATGGTTAACTTATTACAAATATATTTATCTACTTTATTAGCAACAGCATTTTATCCTTAATATTATTAAACTATCTTATTTTTAAAAAATTCATACTTAGAAAAACATTCTATAGAAAACAAAATTTTATAATGAGTATGGACTTCTCAAAATATTAAAAAAAAAATTTCATCTTGCAAAGTCAAAGATGTTACACAAAATATTATCCAAAATTCAGTACTAGATTTTAGTATTTATCACACAATGTTTACTAATCATAATATATTCTTCTTTAAGCCTTACTTTAGTATGATATAAGTGTAATCATCAATACATGTCTGTTAATCAATAAACAAAAAATATACTATGCATATTGTTTACATAATTTACTTTGTACTATTGTATTTTAAAAAAAATATGCAATACTTATTTTTCTCTTAAAAAAAAATAATACTAAAGCATTTAAAATTATTATCACTTTAAAGAAAATATCTTTGTTTAGATACTTTATTTTAAAAAAATTTATATTTCATTTCCGAAATAAAATTCAAAATATATTCTATGATTCTTTTCTTTCCTTAGGATACTTTGGATCTTCAATTTTAAGTTATAATATTCTGCTCCTTATAAGCAAATAAACTAATCTTATCCAAAAACGATAGCATAACCTTAGTTCTAAATTATTTATCATTTCTTTTAAAATATCTTACTAAACGATGCAGTTACATGAAATAAAGATAGCGAAAACAGATGCATAGGATTAAGGAAGAAAGCTAGAGTATTACTCTTAACATATCTCAAAATCATGGCACAGTGCGAAGAGGTAGGACATTTACCTGCCTAATATCCTCTAGTACAGGGACGATGTTAAAGCTATTTCTTCAGCTTTATTAGAACATCAAATATTTAAAGAAATATAAACACTGTCCAAATAAAATGTGTATCAGTCATAGGGCTTTGTTAACTATGCTGATAACCACATAAAGACTAAATATTATTTCCATTCCTTATAACATCCTATTTTTTAAAAACAAATACATCATCTTGGTTTCCTGCTAACTATAGTACTTCCAAGCCACTATCTCAACATTATTTCTCAAGATTTTTCTACATCTTACATCGATAAATAACTATCTGCATTTACAAAACAATAAATAAAATTCATTAATAGTTAAACAATCTAGCTGTTCCACAAGAAAAGTCTGCTTGCTTCATTATTCTATATGTCTAATCATATACAATCTACTTAGACAAGATTTGAATATCCCATAACATAAAAATTTTAAAAGAATCACATAATTATTTGTTATGTTGGATTATATTACTAATAAAAAAAAAATCAAAAAAATTGTCGTATGCATATTTTCAAATCAATCCTATCTCATAATGTTTTTTAAAATGTTGTATAAAATGCGGTACATATAAGTAAAAAAAAAAACTTTTACACTTCATTCTTCCAATTTATGGATGATCTAAAGAAAACAAAAAAATATACATTATAAATTATCAATAGTTATTATTATTACCAATAACCTTTATCTAGTCATCGTGTTCAGTAGGCTTTTCTTTATCCACTTGAGCATTGCAGATATAAAAAAAAAAATCACACCCATACACTTTATATTAAAATATTTTTAGCTAAATTATTAGATTGTTATATTATAAAATTTTAATATTAATAAATTAATGTTTTTATGTTTTTCCTAATCTTATATAAAAATTTAGATTTAAACTAGGTTAACAAAATAAAAAGAATCAAAACTATAGTTACATATTTTCTTGACGATAGTTCCTGATAAGTCCAAAATGCTTATTATTTTCTCTAGAGTTTTCCAAAAATGTTCTCCAAGCGCGTTAAAGTTTAAAATAAAAATAATTATTAATCCATTTAGTAAAATTTAGAAAATAATCCTTGGTTTTAGTTTTTAGGACGATAATTATTAAATCATAATATTAATTAATCCCATGAAGCTTCTTAATCTTCTCTACCAATATTCTCTGCGTATCCGATGCATCAATCCATCTAATTTAACTTTAAAAATATTCGATAAACTTTTAAGTACTATTTGTATTTCCATGGATCCATTTTTTTTTATTCATCTATGTGTTCACTTTTTATCTATGTTTCCTTCTTGATACATTTAAACTTTCGTTTGGTATTTTTTTATAAATCTCTTTTAAAATAAAACTTCAAGTATTTTTGAACAAATCTTTTCCAAATACATTTTAAATAATTCTAAGAACGGATATTTTAATATCAAAAACGCTTCTATAACATAATCTCCTGGGTTCTTTCTTAAATTTTGCACTCGAAAATATTTTTTAAAAAATGTTACCTTTAGAAAGGATATAACATTTTACTCCTTTGAATATCATACTATATAAAATAATTCATGCAATATATAACTATCTTATTACCATTTAAAAATAAATCTTGGATAGGCTTATAAATAATAATGCGTCTCCAATTTTTTCATTAGACTCCGTATGATGTCCGTGCTGTGGTTTTTTTTTATGTACCAAAAAAGTTCTCCGGTTATGCATAAATAAAGCTGTATCAATAAATATTTCAAATATTTTTTCAGTATTACAATTTATATCCATTTTATTTCGTAGTATATCCATTTTTTATTGCGTAGTTTAGGTTAAACTTTTAGATAAAATACGACTGATAAAGGAACTTTAAAAAATTTAACAAAGCATGTTAAACGAAATTATTAAAATATTTTTTAGTTTATACTCTCTTTTGCAAAAAATATTTTTTAAAATTATCAATTAGTTTTTTGCAGATAAAGTTATAAGAAAGTACTAAAAAAAAAAAATTGACTAAAATAAAAAATTTAAAAAAAAAAAATACTATCTCTTTGAGAGCTGCTAATATACCTTTCTTTGGTTTCAATACATTATTAATCTCCCCCGATAACTTAGTTACGATGATATTTATAGTCTGTAAGAATACCTATTCCTATTGGTTAATTCTTACTTTAGCTTGAGAACAAATTTACATATTTTTAGTTTATAGTAGAATTATATTTGAAAATAAAAAAATTATGACGTAATGAACTTAAAATATTATTTAAAATATTACTTTTAAATAAATTATTATTTTATTAAAACTATTTAAACATTTAAAATAACTTTTAAAATAACATTTAATAACTTATTCCATTTCTTAATATTCAATTTATCTATTTTTATTTAAATAAAATATTTAATTTTTATATTATGAATGTATTCGTCTTTATTACATTATTTAAACATGTTATACGATAGTTAACTTAATGTTTAATACTATTTACTTTTATGATAGGCAATAATTCTATCCAATTCTATAATATAACTTTTAAAATATTTTAAACTTTGTTATTATTTCAAACAAGCGTGTGTGTGAGAGTATACATTAAAAGTCACATGATTATAACTTTGACAGACGATTTTTAATCTATTTCTCTGCCTAGATTTATAAAATTGATACACTTATTATATTATATAAAATAATTATAAAAAATTTGGAAGAACAATTTAGAAAATATAGAATTAAATATAATTCTCACCATCATAAAGTTTATTTTTAAAATATACTATATTAATTTTTGTTTATTAAATATGATTATAAATTTAAACATAGCATTTATTAACTATAAGTTTTAAACTATTAAAATCGAATTTTTTAAATATAATATTTAATTATTTATAGCTGTGTTATTTAATATGGCCAGCTTTTACAACCATATGAAACAATATTTTAAGCTTTACATAACCATTTTTAAATGATTTTATATACTATGTATTCTCTTTAGCTTCAAATTGTACTTTAAAGATATAATTGACTTAATATAATTAATGTATTAAAAGAACATATTCTAAATTTAAAAATTTTTAGTAATTGACTGTTATGAACTATTACTGGCCTATAGAAAAGGGCACAATATATATAGTTGAATTTCATTTGGAAAAGTCTATTTGTTAATAGATGAAACCATAATTGTGGAATAATTTCAGGAAACTTTTGTTTTTGACTATTATTGTAATGTTATATGAATTTCTACAATATTTATAATATACATTGTTTTCCTTCTTCTATCAAAACCATGTTTAAATTCATTATATAATGATTATTTTTAAAAAATCTATTATAAGCATTAATTTCACATGAGCAATACAATGAAGATAATTTCTTTTAATAGTTAGTTTAAATATCATCACAACCAAAAAGTGAAGAAGTTATCAATTGTTTTTATGATCTTGTTATATCATTGTTTCAGAAAATTATGAAGTTATTTCTAATAATAAAAGAAACATAAATCTCCCTTAAATGAACAATAATAGATTTAAATGCTCTGAAATGCAGTTAAAGGTGAAGTTAAAGTTCGAATTATAATACTAAGTGGCATAGGTTTTTGAGAAGTTTTTATATTCTCATAATCATAGTTAAAGAATTATCTGGGAAAAAATGGGAATATATACAACAGATATTTAAAAATATGTAAATTATGAATTAAAGAGTCCATTTCTTGGAGCTGGGAAAACAAACTTTCTTTTATTTTATAGCTTAGGTGTTATTAACTATATGACAGGCCTCCTTGAACTTAAATTTGGCATCATGTCATTCTATACATGCAATAGAAGCAGAGAAACATTCAAAAAGTATGGCCATTAGATTTCTGATGCCCTAGAAAAATGGAACTATGTTTAGGCTTATCAAGGACCTTCAGTATACATACTGATATTAAGAGATATGTGTGAAGAGAGATGCATAAGATTCACCATTATATAATGCTTGGCAACCAGTTTGAGGGCATAGGATTTTTTTATACACTATGTGAAGAGACAGATCCTAATCCAGTCAATCTTTGCAGTTATTAATTAATCTATTAGTTGAAGATGGGGTTACAAAAGCTTAACCTGAATAATGGAGAAAAGGCTTTAATAAAATTTTTAGTTAGTGAAGCCAGCATCTGTTATCTTTAGGTGAATTGAGATTTAATTTATGACAGAATTATTTTATCTTTCTAGTGAAGTGGCTATATTTAAATCCTAAGTTGGTAAGGTCTGTTAAATATTGTTCAGCATTAGTTTTGCGAGAGATGTCATATTTACATGAATGATAGTTTTGGAAGAGAAATGAAGATAGACCTGCAAGTTTATGGGAGCATGGTGAGTTTGATTTGAGATTTGAAAAGCTTTGGATTTCAAGAGACCTAATGCACATAGTGCAATTTAAATGATACATATCTTTTTGTACATAGATATCTAAATATTTCAGTTTGTTGTGTAAATATTCCCAAATAATAGTCAACAGTAATGCAGAGTGTGCTTGAAATTCAGATTTAATGTTGACAATAACTGATTCGGGTTTGGTAATATAACCATCATTGATCTAGTGGATGCAGATAAGGTTGGGAGTAATACTAAAATATCTAGGAAGGAGTTTATTTTCAAAATGATTTTAATATATGCTGGACAGGAATCCACTGAAAAGTAACCCTAAAGATCCCCAATCAATCATGGAATAGTATTGACCATTAAATGTGATGATGTTGTTGTCATCCACTCAGGTAAGAAAATCAGAAATGAAGTTGATTCATAACTGAGAATGAAACTTCAGCTTTAATAATATTATTAGAAAGTTTTTGAATAGTAGAGCCATATAATTCCGTGATATCTAATGAAGCAATTTTATATTCTAGTTCTAATTTTGAGCTTTTAATGCAGTTTACAAAGTCAAATGATGACTTATTTATCCCAATATTTTTATGTCTTGTTATTAGGAAATACATAACAAATTTTATATAAATAAACTTGACAGAATAACCACTTTTCAATTATCTAATTTAATTGAAATATTTGTATCTCTATAAACTTTTAACATGTTAAATGTAAACAAACATTGAATTCTGGGCTATACCTCAATATCCAGGATTCAAGCAAGATAAAATGTATTAAAGATAATTTCCTAAAATCGTTTGCTAAAGCATCTAAGTATTTTAACATGAATTATTAAAACAAGACCTTTATAGTTCATTACAAAACATTAAAAACTTTCCGTTGGTTGAGCTGACATAAATAGTATAGTTCAGTATAAATAGCAGTTGATTATTATTACTGTTAATGGTGCTCCTAAAAAATTATCAATGGCAGATGTTTTAGGTTCACAAATCCATTACTGTTATTTTCAATAACTTTAAGTCATAGTTTACTGCTTCTGCAAATATATGAATTAAAGTCTTTCAAAAAAAAATTAATATTTTATTAGAATTGATGAAAACATTAACAAATAAAAACTTTTTTCCTCTGTGGTTTTTGAATCTAAATTCTGAGCATGAATACAGAGAAAATGTGCACAGATCTAAAGTGTTATCATTAAGAAAGATCTAATCATTTCATCTACTTTTTAAAAAAAAAAAAAAATTTAAAATTACTTATAGTAATGTGATTTCCTCCTACATTGCCACCATTATCTTATCTTATTTACATGTCAATTGTTTTTATTTCTTAAATGCAAATCAAAACATTTAAAACAAATTTTAAATGATTTTTACATTTGTAAAGAACAGACGAATTCCTTAGTAGAGCTTCCAAATATGCAGTCATTCACTGATTAAAATTTTTGCCTCAGTTTCAAAGTGATTCATTATGCAAAATCTCAATTAATAAATTTTCAGCATGTTAAATCTGAGTATTTGGGTCTTTTATATACTTATACAGATTTGCATACAAAGAAAAATGTTTGGCTGCATATAAAAGTTTTGAAGAATTTGTGTTTAAAGGCTGGGATGTGAAAATACAGATACACAACTCTATTATCATAGTTAGTACAGAGAGATATGTAGAACTCATGAAGACTAGACATTGTGTCAATATAAATGATTAAAAAGAGAAAGATAATTGTTAGAAAAGATTGTGGAGAAAAGCAATGATAGAAAGCAGTGGCTTGCTTTGAAAAATATAAGTTATTTAGTTTTTGATGAGCAAATTTAATCTACAAAATAACAAAAGATACCTTTTGTTAAAAAGTACTTATTATTTATTTAGTTAACATTTTTATCAGAAATTTAATCAACTATACTGACACTGTTGGTAATCAAAATTCAGCATCTTACGGCTCAGTGATAAAATAATTATATGGCGCATGCTCAAAAATGTGACCTGGCAAACCAGAGAAAAATTCTTCTTCAAATACATAGTCATACATTTCTCCTACTAATATTCTCTGCTGTATAATGAATAGCAGATTCTTTAATTTCTACATCAAATTATTATTTTTCTTAATGTTTCTTAAATGTGAAAAAGTAGCAGATAATTTTTTCTTTAATTTATATGGTGCATGGTAGTGAACAAAAGTTTAGCGATAACATAGATGTTATTTATTAATTTATTGGAAAATAAATGTATTAAATATTTTACATTTAGCATTTTACTGAAACTATGATTTATTCATAGTTTTGGTGATATAATTGAAGATATAGATTTGTAATGAGTAATCTAGTCAATTTTTTTAATTGGATAAAGGGGAGTGAGGTGAAAACTAGCAAGATTCTTTGATATTCATTTTTACATGCTGAAAGAATCATAATGTTGACAATAGAGATCCTTTAGAGTACAGTTTATGATATAAATGTTAATTTCAAGTTAAAGATATCAATATTAATTGCTGAAGTGGATTTAAAGTTTATAATTATAATAACTGGATTTTTTTATTATTTGTTTGCTTGTATAATTTTAAATTATCAGAAGTGAACATTATTTATATTTTATTTTAAGCTTTTGCTTAGATTTGCACATTGAATGCAATTTTTGTTAAAACATCTGCTTGTGATTTATTTTATAGACAAAAATCGTTTGATAATAAAATAATTTAGTGTATCAAAATAATTAAAATATGAAATACTAAAATATTAAATATTAAAATTTGCTTTATAAATTTTTAAAAATTCCACCTTTATTGTTTGAAACTCTTGATTGTTACAAGTGTTGACTGACTTTTAATGATTACTTACAAACCCATTTAACCTTGAACATTATTACATTTATTATTTAAGTAATACTTTGGGTGCAATTTGAGAATTATAATTGCAGTTTGTAATGTTATAATTGACTATTTATTAGTCTGTATTCAGAATAGGTTTTATTTACTTGTTTAAAGATGTTTATTTAAACTTCTTTGTATCAATAATTTCAATCTCTGTAGTCAAATTGCAATCTTTAGTGTATATATAAGTATATTAGACCATTAATAAGGATGGTATTCCACCCTATTGTTAAAATGAGGTTACCTTGACAGCAGTTTGAAATTGTTGTTTATTATTGATATTGGGATCATTTAAGTATTGACTGATTTTTAATGATAGATAGATAGATAGATAGATAGATAGATAGATAGATAGATAGATAGATAGATAGATAGATAGATATGCCAGACAGTTAATTAATTTAAAATTCAGTTTGTCAATTTACCAATTATTTCAATAAATATAAATAGATATAAGCTTCATAATAAGAATTCAAGGTGGTTTAGCTTATTAAATTCAGTGATAATTTATTATGAACTTGATCACAGGTTTTTCGGACTGATAGAACACATTTACATAAAGATTCCGGAGTGGATAAAATACAATGAAAAGTTAGTATTTAGCACGATGTTGAAGTCTTTGTGAAAAAAAGTTTGCTATAAAAGTTAAAAAAAACCCCAGCAACTCAAGTTGTCATACAAATAGACTATCATGTGATACATGTTTTTATAAATCACTTTTTATCTTCATCACAAACCTCATATATATTTTTATTTTCGTTTTTCTTATTTTTTTTTCTTTTGGAGTTATGATGGCCATTTTCATTTACAACTTACTACTAATAATGATGATGTACATTTACAACCAATCCAGTATTATTAATAGTAAACATTTAATAAATAAATCACGTTAATTCATTTAATAATGCTTATCTATTATTAATCAAAACAAACATGACAGAAAACTATTAAGTAATTTTCAGACTAAAGTCATTACATGGATTGTTGTTTATTATTTTAAGTAGTTCTGTTTAAAACTCATATTGGATAAAATTTATTACCTTGCTGTGACCAAATTATATTCTAATAAGTTATTAAAGTTTGCTTTTTTATTCATCTGAAATGTTAAATTTTTTTACAAAATCATTATAATTACAATTATGTCATTATTCTTAGCATTATATTATTTTAATCATTTTCGGTATTTAAAATTTCTTAAAATATAATATTTTTGACCCATTTCTTTTTTTTTTTTTTTTGAACAGTTTTGTTGGAAAACTAATATAATTATTACATATTAAGTATAATGCAATGAAAGTGAACAATTCAGAGAGACCCACCATTAATCTGATTCCAAAGCTTTTTTTGGATATGTGAATTCTTCAGCTTACAATGATAAATCTTTTTCTACTTAGTATAAACTCAAATTCTGTTGCAAATGAAAATAAACATTAATTTTATCATTAGCCTGAAGGTTTGTGATGATGGTATATTATTAGATGTGATATGTTGGACTATTTCCATCATCTATGAGTGAATGTTGAATGTATAGAAATTTTAAACTTTGTTTAAATTTTTCAAATACAAACAACTTGTTAGTAACAACACACAAATAGATAATACAGGTTAGTAATTACACAATATTTCAAGTAGTATCATTTCCCACTCTTCCTCAGGTGTTGCTATGCACAGTGACAGTATTTCCATAGAAGTTGAACTCACGTTTTTAGATTCTTGAATATCGAATTTAAGGCAAATGCTCTAACCAACTGAGATGTGAGTTTGACTTCTATGTGAATACTGTTACTGTGCATATTAGGCCAGCAACACCTGAAGAAGAATGGAAAATACTACTAATTGAAACATTGTGTAATTACTATATTTATGTGTTATTACTAACAAGTTGTTTGTATTTGGAAAATTTAAATGTTTTAAATTTTCTATATATTCAACATTCACTCCGTAGATGATGGAAATAGTGCAATATATCACATCTATTAATTTTACTATTTGCAGCTTGTAAATATTTAAATGATTTTCTAAACATATTTGATTGTGCTTAGTTCTATGAAATTTTCATATTTATTTTTGATGGAAATTAAGATTTTGTAACTAATGGACAAAGTAACTGGAACAGGGCTGACTCGGGCCATTATTTATCACTTGTTTGTGTCAGTAGTAGTTTTAGGGCTTTTTTTAAAAACCAAAATGGTGGAGAACATTTTCTAAAGTAGTACCAAAATATTTTTCCATAATCAAGTGATAATTTACGATCAATGTTGGCAGCAGTTTGTCATTATTTTCATACTCTTAATAATTTATTTTGGCATCACAAATTTGAAATTACATCATAAAAAATGAAACATATATGTCATTAAGACATACATATGTATTCATACAAAACACATATTTTATACCATTAATACAAAATGATTATTTCAGGCATTCAGTATAAAGATCTTCATCTGTGTTTGTGTGTGGGTATATGTATAAACACAGACATATGTTTATACATGTGCAAATGAATTATGGGTAAGCATGTCTTTAATTAATACTAGAATTAAAAATTTAATGAAATGGTTATTTTTAACACTGCATTTTTATTTTATAATAATGTATAATAATAGTAAACAAGCATGAATAAGTTGAGAAAGTTTATATATATAAAATCAAGTATAATGATAAAATTATTTTTTGTGACCGTTATAAATTTTAATCATGTGGATTTTAGCTTCAATAAATGCAACATTTATAATATTTTTTTACAACTGAACTTAAAAAGAATATTCTATGATAGCAATTGTTATTGTCGCTGTTATTATAGTTAATAAAATCCAAAAATATCACAAAGATGGTCAACTATTGATGGTTATTCATTTAAAAATAGACATTGAATTATAGAGTTAAATGAGAAAAAAATCTTTTTGTAATCATTGAAAATCAAGTTATCATAATGAAACTAAAGGAAGGAAGAAGCAAATTTGACATTTACAAGCAAAATATTTGAAGTGATGGATATAAATAAAAAAAAAAGTTTAATGAGAGGTAATTATTTTATTGTTTGGAATATTTATAGTAATACAAAAAAATCTTACAAATTAAAAATGAAAGTATATTTTCTTGATTACAAATTCTCTTGCTTAGCTAATGCTAATAATACATTAATAGTAATACATATATAAACATTTAATCGTAATAGACAAAATATTTAAGGATAGTGTTAAATATAATTGTACGATCAGTTGTTTAGGAAATCAAATGGCATTAATTGCATCAAAGTAACTGGTTGAGAAAAACAATTTCATTCAATTTAACAAGCTGATATTTGTGTTTTATTCTTTTTAGTAAGAAATTATGAGTTCTTATTATTTCACCATTATATAAACTGTGCAGGAAAGTATAGTTTTTAAACAGATGTTAATTATATTTAAGATAACTGTATTACTAACGATATAACAAGCATATTATTAATGATTATATAATCTTTATTATATACGTAAATAAATATGACTAATAAGACATCACATAATCCCATTATATATATATAAACATATACTTAATAGCATAATAAATAAGAAATTAATATCTTGATTTTATATATGAAAAATATTTTTAATAATGCATTTTTTAAAATAGAATTTTTTTTAGTAAAAGAAGAAATAGTAAGATTTTAATCATCTGTAATAAAGTTAAATTAAGATAGAAATTTTATACAAAGGATGATATTTAAATAATAAATGGTATTTTGCATCCCTAATGATTGTTATGATATATGGGATCTTTGAAAAAAAGCAGATTTCTGGAAAAACTTTTTATAATCTTTTTAAAGATTTGAAATACTAGGCACTCTTATACCTGGAGCCTAATTGTAAAAATAGGGGATTTGAACACAGATTTTCAAGCTCCTTCATTATCTCATACTACTGATACACATGACCACACACATGCAGAAAAGATAAATAATCACCAATATCCGTATTTCATGCTAAACCAGCACTCATCAGTTGGTCCAGCTTACCATCTTCCATATATATATATATATATATAGAGAGAGAGAGAGTCAAAGCTCAGTTTATATTGACATAGCAAATTCTTAAACTTTAATGGACAGGCTTCAACCTACGCCAACCTCCAACTCTTCAGCCTTCATACCATTGAAAATCTGATGATAGAATTACCAAATTCCATGATCTTTTTAAAGAGAATTAATTTGAAGTATATTTAATTTTTTTTTTGAAAATATTTTTACGTTGGTCTCTTAATAATGAGATTGGGACTTTCTAAGATGCAAGACAACAACATCTATAAGATAAATAATTACATTGACTTTGAAACTGTGATTTTACATAAAATCTCAGGGCTTTACCCCAATCAAGATGATTATATAGGAATGTCAGCAGAGATTATAAATTAAATGCCTAGAGATTTAAATACTTTCATGATGTACTCAGAGTTCAGAATTAATTTATTTTTGTCTCAACTTAAAAAAAAAAAAAAACATTCTTTATTTTTTCTTAGTAATTTAGAAATGCACTGAATTATGCAACTACTAAAGTGGAGCAGTGTAAAATTTATTGAATAAAATTGTAATATTTAATTAGCTTTTTAAAAGTTTTAAGCCAGTTACTATATAAATTATCAATGCAAGCAAAATTTATTTTTATGGCATGTCTTTTTATTTTTACTAAAAGCAGGTTGGTATTATTTAAATATAAAAGTGTGTGCTATTTGAAAAATGATCAAAGATGGATATACTAACATAAGTTAATAAAAAGTTGGATTCAAATTATAGCTTAGATGCATACACAATTATCTCTATACTTATACATGTATATGTTGGCCTGAAGATTTGTGATGATGGTATTTTAGTTTTGAACTATTTCCATCATCTAATATTAAATATTGAATATCTTTAGAAAAAAATAATTTTATTTAAATTTTCAAATTACATTCAACAATTAATAATAGCACACATGTTAGTATATGCACAACATTTCAAATGGTATTATTTTACTCTCTTCTTCAGGTGTTGCTGAGCTGATGAGTATCAGTATGATAATTGAAATTGAGCCTGAACCCTTAGATTTTTAAATACTGAATTTTAAGGTAATGCCCTAACCAATTGAGCCATCCTGTCAAAGGCAATAGTCAGTAGAAATTTCATATACTTATCTACTGATTTCTCCACTTCTTCCTAAGTGCAAGGCTGACTAGTGGTTTCCATATTAGTACCAATAAACATTGTTTAATTGGGAAAATGCAAAAATATTGGATAGAGAAGAAAAGGTACAAAGAAAAAAATTCAAAGAAGCTACCCACATGACAATGACAAATAATGCCATAAATCAACCTAGAGTTACTATATATAATGTATGGAAACCACAAATCAAACTTGCTCTTAGGTAAAAATGGAAAAATAAAAGTAAACTTATAGGTAAGTATGTGAAATTTTAACTGACTATTGCCTCTGGCAGAATGGCTGTTGATTGGAGTTTAATCTTAAAATTCAATATCCCAAGAATCTAAGGATCCACGTTTGATTCCCATGCTAGTACTGTCAATGTTCAGGTCAGCATCACTTTAAGAAGAGATGAGAATAATACCTCTTAAAACATTGTGCATATACTAACCTCTGCGTTATTACTAACATTTGAATGTAATTTGAAAATTTAAATAAAGCTAAATTTTTCTAAAAACATTTAAGACTTAATATTAGATGATGGAAATAGCCCAATATTTAAATACAACTTATATATTAAATGTAAATATATACACACATATATATATACTTCATGTTCGCATGTTAAAAACTATGAACAAAATTTAAGTTTAAAACTTCTAATATATTTTTATAAAAAAATTAAATGTGTATTGTAAATGCACAGATAAAGATATACTGTATAATTAATTATAAAGTTATTTTGTGTTGTGCAAGTGAATATGAAATGCTTATGACCTAGTATAAGATTGTTTTTAATTCTAAATAAGCAGTTGACAATAAATGTTATTTTAAATATATATTAAACTTTAAAAAAGGAGAATAATGTTTAAGTGTTTAAAATAGTGAAAAATGATGCAAGTGATTGACACATTGAAGAAAAAGTTTAAATTAAAAGTCATTTTCAGCTGGATGCCTATATACATGACAAATAATTTTTAAAATAAAAGAATTATCTGCTGAAAAATTAAATGTGATATATAATGCTTTATATAAAAAATGGACAAACCATTTTAAAAGAAAATATTTCTATAATGTTTTATTGAAATCTGGATTAATGAAGAAACTTTTAAATAGAGAAATTACTTTATTAAACAATAATTCATTTTATTATTATTGATCTTTATAAAATTTTTATCCTCGTGGAGAAATGGAATGAACTTTATTTTAAAAGTATTGTTATCCTAAAAAGATGGACAAAATTTCCAATGGATTTTGTTGGCTGTAATATGTTGTATTTTCTTTTATGAACAGAGTTAAGAGCAGAACAAAGTGGGAGAAGAAAAAAATCTCTTTTAAATAAACTTAAGTAGTTATAGAAACCATTCTCTCCCTCTCAAGGTTAAGCACAAGCAAGAGTCAAGAACATTTTTTTTAGTAATTTATTTTTTTAATTTTTTTTAATATTAATTAAGAAATACTTAACATCAATTTTAGATATAAGCTATGATTTAACATTTATTTAAATATGTAATATTTAACTATGTAATATTTTAAAATAAATAAAAATAAATATGTGACAGAAAATTTAATATTTTCTACAGAAGTAATAGGTCTACAACTTTTAAATGCAAGGACATCAAACAAAGAGGATGGATGCACATTATTAATCCTAAAGAATAGGATTAAGGCAAACTATTATTGATATATATTAAAATTTTATGTGTGTTTATTTATCTGTGAGTGTGTTATAAAAACCAAATGGTATGCTTATTTTGTTATTAATGATATATTAATTAATTTTGGAATATCATATGAAGGTATAAATATACTGTGTGATCTAAGTTTATTTAGATAATACATATATGCAGGAATATGCATATTGTATATTGTGTTTTTAAAATACCATGTATAATTATGACTGTATTATTCTAGACAGTATCTGTTTAGATACTACTTACTATGTTTGATCTCTGAATTATTTTATAAAGAAAGTACTTGAATGAAAGTGTTATTATGATGAAATATTTAAAATCATTTGTTGATATATTTAAACCTTCTTGATAGTATACTGAATGTTTTTTAAAATTGAATTTAGAAATTATTTTATGTCTAGATGATAGAATTTATTTATGATGTTGAAGGAGGTATTTTGAGTGTATATCACAAATAATAATGATTCAGGATAGTAGCAGTAGTAAAAATGAAATCCTGTGTGATAAGGATATTTGAATATGAAATATTATTTATTGAATTTAGCAGAGTGAATTGCTAAGTTAAATACATTTAACAAAATCCTGTATATATGATTCATAGTCAGTATCATTTCTTTCTGCAAATCATTAAGTTTTCAGGTAAAAACCATGATAGGAATTTAAAATAGACACATGAATATATGGCCTTAAGCACTCCACCCATGATTTTACTTGTTTGACTTATTGTAGTTTTTGTGTCCCTCACTCTAATCACTTTTTATCATCACTGAATCTTACATTGTAATTGGTATAATTTATGAAATGTTTGAAAAATAATAGCTAGACTATAAACTGTTGATAGAATTTGTTGAAAGCAAGAAGACAAAAATATTTATCCCAAATGATGTTTATTTAATGTGAAGTAAAGTTAATGGAATAAATTAATATTTCTAATAATAATAAAAGTGATCAAGAGAGTATCAAATGCATATTCTGATTACAAAAGTATGAATGAGAGTGACATCTGACTGATATTACCATCAAGCAAGATGATATAGATAAATATTATACATGTAATTGATTTTAGATTATTTAAAAATAATATGTTTATTCTAATGACAATAAAGTAAATTAAAGCATAGTCAAGTTATAGAGTTACTCATTATTAATGAATATATTTTTCTTTATAAAAACTCATTATTAATGAATATATTTTTCTTTATTAACATATGGTTATATTTATAAGCTATCTGGATAATGAAAGTAAAGGCTTTATGAAAATATTTATAAAATATATGCCATTATCTGGGAATAGATTTATTGAGCCCTAGTAGTTATTAGTATATTTTGGATTAATAATACTGATGATGCATATTAATATTGGAATTTAAAAAGAGGTAACAGGATTATTATTGAATTGTGTGATGTTTTTTAATGATAAATAATTGAAGTAAAAACTATTTAATATTTTTTCTTTTATTGTGTAAATATTTTTTAGAATATAATTTTTGTCTTTTAATTTTGGAACATCTAAATTTATGTAAATATTATATTTTGTAAAATTTTAAACTATGTTTGTTAAAATAAATTTGTTAATGTTTGTTTTAAATTTATATTATGTCTTGAGAGTTTCTTTCCTTGTTATGTCAAAGTTATTATTGATCTTCTCAACAACACACATGCATTATAAGAATTAATTATATATTCACATTATTGCACATTATATATAAGAGATACATTATGATTATTAAATGGTAATTGTTGAAGTTATTATTATTAAATAGGAAAAGTATATAATGCCAATTTATTAATTCTCTGATATGATAATTATAATCCAGTTTAATATTTCTTAATATATCACATAAAAGAAGAATAAGAACTTTGATGCATAATACAATATGAAAATATTTTGAACTTATTAAAGATAAAAAATATTATTTTGCAATAGTCTATAATTTTAAGTTGTTTTTTTTTTTTTTTATGGGCAAATTGAGTAGATATGTTTTATAATAAGTCTTGGATTATTTTATTTTATTAATTATTGTTATTATGGTATAGTTAGGTACATGTAAAATCCTTCACTATATATAGCTATATTGTTTGATGTATAATTGTTAGAATAATAAGATGAACCTGAGATAATAATTAAGCTTAAGAGTTAGATTAGGGTGAGAGTATGTTAAAAATTTTATGTAGTGATGTATTATTGTATTAAATAGAAGTGTTATATATTTAGTGATTTAATGTAATTTTGCAATTGTTTATTAGATTTTATTTTGGGTAAATAGATGAGTCATGGGAATATTACTGATAGTTTATGAAAGTAGGTAAGAGGGATTTTCTTATGCCATTGGGAGTATATCTTTTGGGTATGTTATTAATGTTAAACTAGCTGTGTATCTTACTAAATGCTTTGTGATGAGTCTCCCATTAATTTTTAATATTTTATCGAACCATTTTGTTAGTAAAGTGAGCTAGTGTTTTAAATTAATGTAATGATAAATGACCTGGGTATTTAATTTTAAATTGTGTCTTTATTTGATTAATCATTAAATTAATCATATAAGTGATAAGTATTAATTTTCTAGATGTATTATTTATATATGAATGATCTAGTTATAGGTTAAAGTTTTAGAAATAGTGAGCCAGGGTAAAGGGTATCTTGATTAAGTAATACTGGAGTTAGCTGGAGGATGTTGGAGTCTCTCTGTGGTTTGGTAAGTGTACAATATACATATAATTCAGTTATATATATTAAGCAGTTATAGCAATAATCTCTAAATTAATACAATTTTTACTATCAGCAGTTGTCCACATGATCATATGTGGAAAAGTACCATACTGTATACTAATGAGAAAAGAATTATATAAACACCCATATATATATAATAATTATCAACAACAATGATTACATATTTTCATTTGACCATAGTAATTTATTATCCAGTTATTCAACTATGTACTTCAAGAACACACACACACACATATATAACATTTTCAAGGTTATACAATGAAAATAAAGTCTTATTTACTGTATATTAATTTTTTGTTTAAGTATCTGATGTTTTGATGAAATAACAATCATTCTTGTCATAACTAAGATTTTAATAAAGAACTATAATGTCTCAAGTAAAAATGAGATTGTGATTGCTCATGAATTAAAAGAGATCATTCATATATATATTAGATAATTGTCTATTCAGAATAAGTACATCTGTCTGTTTTATAATTGATTAATGTATCAAAATTGATTTCTGCTAAAATAATTGGTTTTCATAATACTGGAATGCACTATATTTCATCACATTTGTTTAAACTGTTCGATTTTTTTAATATTTCAATAGCTTCTGTCATAGTTTTTAAATCATATTTTTCAGATTATTTTTATTTATAATCTTAAAAAATTGGATCAAGTGATATATGATTATTTTTTTTATTAACATATATGTAGGATTTAAAATTCCTTATTTAACACAATACATAAAATCATCACTTAGAATTTTTTACAAAAGTAGATTTGTATTTCTAAGATTCTTTTTTGAAAGCAGATTATTTATTACCAAAGAAAAGAAAGATTGAAATAATGCAATAACAAAGAATCCTTTATCAATGCTTTCAAATTATTTTTTTTTTCCAAAAGATTAAAAAAAAGATGAAATAAACTTCCCCAAGTTTCAACCACAAAATATTCCATTACATAAAACCATCATTTTTGTTACCTGCATAAAGACTCTAGAAGAACATTTGATTTTAAAGAAATAAAAAAAAACCCTCCATAAATTATATTTATATAGTTGAACAAAACTATAAAATTATTGCAAAATTCGCTTCTATTTTTTCTGCATTAAATAAGTCCACATTAACTATTTCATAAAAAAATGACTTTATTCTTTAAAATATATTTAATTAATCCAGAGCATGTTAAATTTAAATAATAATTAATGCATTTTCAGGATATTGTATTTTTTACTATAGATGGTCTGTTTTTGCAAAATTTTTAAGCACAGTTTGTTCTTTTTTATAAGAGTGACTAGATCAGAAAAATGTACATTTGTGTCATTTTGTTTTATTTCTATTTCACTTATCATTATATTTTTAGCAAGTATATTACAAAATAATAATAAATGTTTTATAAATGCGATAGTATTAGTATTAGAGCATTCAAAAGATAACTTGTCGCCAATTTTCTTATTCTAAAATTTCATCATAAAATTTCATTCCATTATTAGATATTTTTGGTTTTCTTAATTTACTAGTAATATCATAAACTGAAGAAATTAATAATTGGATATAAAAGATCATATTTTAGTCAAGCGTTGGTGGTCGAGAGGTCAGCACAACCGCCTTACAAGCAGTTGTTCCGGGTTAGCGGGTTCACTTCCTGGCCGATGCTATGACACATGGGGGGCAAAAAAGATCATATTTTATCTTCAAGACAAATTTAAAGGTTGAGAAAATAGCAGAAAGATGAAATAAAAGATTTAACAATCAAATGCTCATATGATATATCAGTGATTTTGTTTTGTTTTTAATGAATTATTTGCTCTGAAAAAAAATCAGGTGGACTAGATATTTAATGAGTTTTAATATTTCAAAAACATATATATATAAGCAATTATGAAACATTTCCTCTTCATTTTTGCGAATACAAGTATAGAATAGTGTTATAATAATGTAAAAAAATGAAAGAAAATGTAAATAAGGTGCTTTTTAGTATGTAGAATTTTATTAATTGGCGTTTGAATTGCATTAGTTATGAAACTTGATAATAATTTGCAGTCAACATTGAGACGTTATTCTTTTAAAAATAAATTAAATTTTATTGAATTAATGTAATAATTATTATTACAGCACTGCATTTAAATATTTTGAGATACATTATATTAATTACTAACTGTGACATATATAAATTTAACGTATCAGTGATGATTAAATATATAATTTTCCTGTTTCAAAGTTATTTGACATTAGAAACAGAAAACTAATTATATGTTGACTTTACATCCGTTTTAATTAATAACCAAAGCAACCACTGTATTTCTTTTTTCATTTTTGAAAGGAAAAACTTTATTTGCAACAGTTAATTATCATTGCAGCCAAACTCCATAATCCATCCTAAGGATTAACTATTAAAAAAAATAATTGCAGGAAAACTTAAAAATGAAAATAATAAACAATAATTGTACAAGTTATTTCAAAAGTTACTTTCAACTATCAACATATTCAAATCCATTCATTATCAGTATACAAATATATCAAAATATATAAATACAGAAACGTCTATATTTGTAGATACGCATATATGTATATAGATCCATAACTTGCTCATTAAAAATAATATTATAGTTTGTTTTTATAACAGGTTATGATTACATATAAGTATGTGTGTGTGTATATGTGAATGCTCTGTTATAGTATAAAAGAATTCAAGTTAAAGGGCTATATAAGAAAAAATGTGCAAGAACGTTAAAAAAAAATAAGATTATTCAGCATTAAATTATAGTTCAGATTAAGAATTTTTTTAAATATTCTATACTATAAAAATAAAAGTAAATAGCTCTTTATGGATTGAAGCTATATCCACATGTTAAAGCAGCTCTGAAAGAAAAGACACTATTCACCAGGTTGGTAAGGGACTTAAACTTTCAAGCTCCCTACTTCTATTCAATATATCTTAAACAACTAATATATAAGAGCACATGCATGTAAAAAAATAAATGATCTCCAATATATGTATTTTGTGCTAAAACAGCACTCATCATTTGGTCCAGATCACCATCTCCCACATATATATATACAATCACTGCCGAGTTTATATTAAGATAGCAAATCTTTAAACTTTAATGGACAAGCTTCAATCTTCTCTATTCTCTAACTCTTCAGCCATCCATTTCATTGAAAATCCGAGAATGGAATACTCAAAGCCATTGTTGATGGCAATATATATATATATATACCTATTAATAATCATAGTTTCACTATGATCAGAAAATGTGAACATAATTCTGAGAATATATGAGAAAGTTTTACTGATCTTGAAAATCTGCTGTAGTCTTAAATTTCAGATCACAGTGAAGACTGTCCACTGTATTATCCATTATTTCATAAAGCTCTATATCACAAAGAAACAATATAAACATTAAAATATAAATTTAGTTTATATAATCATATATAAAAATCTTAGAATGTGCAATTGTTTATAGGCCAATCTAAGCAAAAATAAAAATGTCATGCAAAAAAATTGTGAATCACATATTCATATTAAATAAATATGTAAAAATATAACATATTATTCTATGTTGACTTGATACCATATATAATTTTGTATATGTATGTTAGTATGCTATAGAAGTGTGTGATTCTTTTTTGTTATATTAGTGCATTTTTGGTACTGAATATTTGCTTGACCCTGAAGTCTAATATAACAAAAAAATTCATACATTTTTCCAGTCATATATATATATTAGTGGCAAAGCATGATTTTTTTTAGGAACAGAAGCACACTTCTTTTTTTTAATATATATAATGTTTTATTTCACTTGCCACAACAATTACAAAAATCTGAAACTCTTTTATCTGTAAATTGGAGAATATATTATCAATATATTTTTGTCTTCCAAATCATTTTAACATTATTAAAAGTTTTAACTGTAAATTAGATCGTAGCATTATTTGAACTTCTTATAATTAACTGAGAATGTGTTAGTTAAATTCATTCTTTGCATATATAAAAACAATTCAATTGTTGGTAAAAAAAGTGAATGTGAATTTTTTAAATTGAACTTTAATTAAAGCTTTTGAAAGATTTAGTGAATTTTTCTACAGAAGTACTCATTCTGTTCAATACATGGACACTTTGTCCCTGATTGATATATATATATATATATATATTCACAGATAAACAATGAAGTATATATATATATAAAGTTATTCACAGATAAACAATGAAGTAAAAATAAAATTAATATATATGTGATTTATTATTTTTTTTAAGAATATTTATTTTTTATTAATAACCAAGTAATCCTAATTTTGTTGCCAAAACTCCAATTCTTGCAATCACACACACACACACACACACAAAACACAATTTAAAAAGATTTGGTAGAACATTTCTAAAGTATATATATATATATAATATTAAAATACAAAAACTAAAAGAGTTAATATAATGAAGAAATTACACTTAATTTAGAATTTTAAAATTAGTCAAAATTAAAATTTCACAATTACTGTTTTCATCCCCAAGACATATTTGTTAAATGCAGAGGAATACAAATACAATACAAGTATATCCTAAAATAAATTTCCATAATTTTTAATTATATTTTCATTATCTTTAATATCAAAAGGATTTTTAAATAAGTAACAGCTTAAATATCATAAAGTTTTAATAAAAGAGATTTAATTTTTTTTATGTCATTGTTTTCAAAGAAGATAACCCTAACCTGCTCAAACATAATCTTATGACATGTATTTTTTCATGGATATGTATAATAAAAATGTGAAATATATATTTTTTACTCTAGTACTATAAACTTTTACTTTCATTTAAGCTTCAAATTACATGCTATCCAAAAAAAAAAAAAAACACTATAAATAAACATATAAAGAAAAACATTAAAATTTAAAAATTTTATGTTATTCAGCAATCATTTTTTCCTTCTTTGAATGTCATATGCAATCATGTTTAAAATAAAATAAAATTTGTAAACAAATTTTATATTTCACCAGTAACTGTTTTTCTGCTTTGGAGCACTGGGTACTTTGGGATTAGCACTGCCATGATGTAATCATCTAGCCATAATTATTATTTATGAATTATTCTAGCCATTTTTGTTTTTATAATAAATTTACTGCTCATGTTTGCAATGGCAGAATACTGTACCTTTCTCTAATGGGTGTGTGTGTTTATGACAACAGAATTCCATAGTTATGATTATTATAAAAACATAAAGTGCTAGAATAATTCACAAATAATAATTATGGTTCAACCAATTAGGTCATGGCAGTGCTAATCCCAAAGTACAGAGCACTGTACATTATATATATATATTGTACCCTCACTTCCAGGAAATATGTAATTATAATCACTTGATCTAGCTCAGATAAATAACTATGTTTATCTAAAAATGTATCTAAATCAACAATAACTATATTTTTTAATAATATCAAATTATTAAATTAGTTTAACTAATAAATAATAATATAGTTCTGTTTTATAAAATTAAATAAATGAATATCTAATAAAATCATGAGACTATGAAGTGAGTTTACAAGTGGCAGAGCAAATACATTAAGTCAATATGCTACAGGATATCACCGTAGTGGCATAAGAATACTATCCCTACTCCTATTACTTAAATACTACATTTATAGTACTCTTACGTCTTTAATCAAAATTAGTTAAGTAAATGACTCTTAATAAATTAATCTAACTATCTTCATAAAATTGATTTAACGCAAATTATCTCAGGTTCTCTTAAATTATTTCTAAACTAATTACAATTCTTGTAATTAGGTATAATAAGGGATTTAATATCATTCTAACTACAAATAAATAAATAAATAAATAATAATAATAATAATAATAATAATAATAATAATAATAATAATAATAATAATAATAATAATAATAATAATAATAATAATAATAATAATAATAATAATAATAATAATAATAATAATAATAATAATAATAATAATAATAATAATAATAATAATAATAATAATAATAATAATAATAATAATAATAATAATAATAATAGCAATACTACTCATACTAATCTTTAATCTATAATTTAATCTTATATCTTTTCTACTAGTAACATTACTTATGTATAACAAATAATAACAATGTAATATAATCTTCTATTATCCATCTGGAATCTTAAGTAAACATATATGATATAATATTATAATCTGAGAATATGTGGTAATCATTACTAAAATAATTTAATGTAAATCTTTGGTAATTATTCCATGACCATTAGAATAATGTAATAAGTAAAACTTCTTAAATAAAATATATCAATAAAATATTATAACTATTAAATAACAATTTTATTTATGACGTGCAAATATTATGCCTTCATTATAATTATCTGTGATTATGTAATTGTGATGTGAAGAAATTGAGTCGACTTCAAGATTTGTAACAAAACTTAACAAATTTATTAATACACTTTAACAATAAATTATATACAGTATGTACAATATGCATGCACTTGGTCTTACTCTCTTTTAGTTAATTTTACAAAAAAAAAAAAAAAAGAATTACATAAAAATATTAGATACAAAAAAATTGCTTTACAAAATTATTATTGAAATATTACTATAACATCTTTATGGCCTCCATTAATTTTTTTTAAATTATTGCATTACAAAAGTATTATTTAAATTATTAATTCACTTTAAATTTATCTTTTATTATTTAGTTTTAAAAACACTTTTACTATATCTTATGATTATTCTTGATTTACTCATAGTGTAAATAATATTAATTAATAATATACCCATTAATTTAAATGCTTATTATTCCTCAATATGATGTCAAATAAATGTAAACATTGATGTGTATTATTCTAAAATAATAATAATATAGAATTATGATCACTTGCATTCTTCAAATATGATTTATGTATATTTCTTTTACTTGTAAAAATATGCATTAACATTGAATTTTTTTAAAACTTAATGATTAAATGATATTTTTTATAATTTAATGATTAAATGATATTTTTTATAAAACATATTTCATTCATTATTTATTTATTTGTAATAAATAATAATGAGTCCCAAACATAAAAAAGTTTATGATTCTTTATTAACAAGTTATCATCTTGTATTCTTTACCTTCAATCATCTTTACTTTTAAACAATTGTAACGATCCGGAGAAGGTGACTTAACGTAATCTGCACTACAGGGCGCCATCTAGGCATTTGAACCTAGAAAAATTTATAGAGTAGGCAGATACGTAAGTACAAAAAAAAAAAAAATTTTTTTTTCCTTTTTGCATCCGGTCGTTAGCCCATGTCACTAGCTCAGTGGAACAGCAGAGATTTAAAAAATAATATAAGAATATATATATAAGAGGAATAAAATAAGCCACTGCCAGTAATTAACATACAAACATTTATTTATGCACATATATATAAGATTTAAAATTATTTTAAATTAGTTTACATTTTAACATTTAACATTATTTTTAACTTTACCTTAGATTTTAATTTACATTTTAATTTCTATTATATTATAAGTTTACATTTTAATTAAGTTCGCACAGATGGGATTATAAAAGCTTGTTTTAATATGTTGCTATAGATCGGTTACATAGATTACACGGTTAAAAACATTCCAAAGTAAACATAAACGATCAAAATATTAAATCATTAATACTGGCAATTGCAGAGGGAAATTTATAAGTAACCCAGTAGTATTCACCATAAGATACTTGCATTGTCACCAATGACTTGAAAGACATCCGAAGAAATACATTTTAGATACTCACCGTAAGGTATCATTATTTATCGAATGTCTATATATTTTGATCAAATATGAAAACCCAAAACATACTTAACCGATAACCAATCCATGCAAGTGTCCATAAACAATTTAAATTTAATGCATTTTTATTTAGGATCGAGTATGAATAAATTACATAGATTTGCATTTGAAAATAAAATATCCTATCCCTATTTAACCTCAGGCTAAAATTCGCAGTCAAACTGGCATCAATTCATCTGATACATCGATGCATTCAATGTAATACGGAATACGACAGCACCAAAAAGATTAAGAGAAGGCATTGACCCTCATCAGATAGGAAAATGACATCTATCAGACAAGAAGAGCAATAAAAAAAAACTCCATAGAAAGGAACTGCACTCTGCGTCTTATAATTCCCTCCATAGGCAAAACAGGAGAGTGCGGCGTATGCAGCGATTCTGCCAGTAGCGCATCTCCGACTACATCTACTAACTACATCAATATATCCAATCCATTGACCCAATTTAACAACGAAACAAATAATCTAAGATTACCCTCCCCTAATATAACTTTACAAATCTATACAGCCATTCACGCCCGACTTAAGTTTAACATTTCTATAATTAATTTAACGAAAAACAAAAAAACCATGATAAAAACTTAAAGAACAAAAAATAAATAAATGGAAATGATTTACATAAATAAGAAAAAAAAATACAACAAATAACACTATTAATAAAGAATTTAGTTTGGTCAGATAGGATTCTATTTGTAACAATTAAATTACTAGGAAAGTTTAAAATTTAAAGTTCTTAGTGGTTTCAAATTAATATTGTTCGTTATATTTTATAAAGTTCTTATGGTTTTAGAAATGTTCATCTTTAACAGTTGCTTGCCGTTTGAAATCCAGCATTAAATTTCCTGATGATCCTGTGGTCCTCTGAATATAAGAAAAGCGATGTTTCATTTTTCATTTTATAACAACTGAAGGGATTGAACGTGCATCTTTTTCAATCCCTTCTCCTTCACTTCCGCACTATTACATATCTGTCACATCGTAAATAATCAATAATAATCACTTCCAAATTTTCCTTTTATACGTATTCGAAGGATTGACTTGGCATTATGTCATCGATGTGATGATCCTTTCGCTGAGGTCCGATTTCCCGATAGATTTCTTTCATTGGCTATTTGTTTCTATTGTTTTCCTATCTGACCGATGTTTTTACATTTAGATGCCCAAGGCTGGTTTACATTTGACTAATTAAATTTATCATTTCCATTTCTGATTAATTAACCTGTTTTCCAAATCAAAGATATATTTAAAGATATAATTTTATCTCCAAATCTCTTTAAAATTTAGTTTTAAAATACTTTTTCTTTAATAAAGTTTTATTTTAATAATTTTTCATTATCTGTGCGATTTAATATATACGAGTTTAAGATGATATTTAATTTCAATTTTTAATTCTTAAAGAAAATTTTTAAATGCGAACTTTTTAATTTGCTTTCATGTTTAATAAATATAAAAAAAAAACAATGTAACGAATGTCTGTGCTCGTTACACAATATAACCCATCTTATCTTTTAAACAACAATTCTGCATTTTAAACTTATTCATCATTTCATATTTTAAATTACTAGCCTTTATGATACCATTCAAGCAATATTGATAGTAAATACACATAAGTATATGGAATAAATCAGATTTTAATTTAATAGCACTTCTATTAAATAACCATCATGGTCACAGTGTATCATGAATAAGGTATGACTATTTTAGTTCATCACCTTTACCAATACACATAATGTCCAAGCTATCAATTTAGCTCTGGGCTAAGTTATTTATACTTGCACAATAATCACTATCATCTATACTTATTTCAATATAAACAAATATTACCTAAAAATATTATCTTAGTTCTATTTAACTTAATACCAAGCTTACATCGCTAAAATCTATTCTTACATTCTTATAATAATAAATAGATTCATGTCTGAAACAACTATCTAACCAATCAATAAGAAAAGATTATTTTATCCATTAGTAAATTTACACATAAATACAAACAATCAGTTTTGATATCTCGGTTTATTATTTTGATCACTTAAAATAAACATTAAATTCCATTATAATATAATCATATACTTATATTTTCTTTATATTAAAATGTACTTATAATATTATTAAAAGTATGCATATTTTTTAACATGAATAAACGAATTAAAAACTATATGTACATATTGTGTTTTTCATAATCATTTCATACATCGACACTAAGATATACACTAAATCAATACATAGTAAAATGATCAATACTTTTATAATTGTTACCATCAATAATATGTATTCCTTGACGATTATTCCATTAATATTTCTGAATCCCAAACTAAATAAAAACATTATTTAAATATCATTTATTCCATCTCATCATACTTTAAAATATTAAACTTTTTGTTTAAAAATTATTAAAGACTTTTTTTATAATAACTACTCGCTAGGTTAGTAAATAATTTAATGTTTTTATGTTTCTACCCTATTTCTATTTATGAATAAATATAATATGAAAGTTAGTAAAAAATAAATTTAAATATAGTTACGAAAAGAAACTCCTTCCGAAAGAATTCACTAAAGAGAATGACTTTTTTCTCATGATACCCATTGTTAATTACACTTCTGATGTCAAAAACTACACATACTCTATTTCATGTTGTAACACAAACAATTCAAAAGGACTGTTCCACATTAAATACGGTAAGTTCACTTTTTTCTTCACCAAAATCCGAATTTATTTACTTAATTATTACTTTGTCTCCAAAATTTGAAATAGTTTACCAATTCCATGGCTATGTAAATACAACATTAAAAGTACTTTTTATATTTTGTGCTCAAATAGTTTCCACATTCTTGCAACTTTTATCCATATTTCCTGATGTCTAAGTTTTCTGATACAGCATCAAAAACAACGGCATTTTAAATTGCTTTTCACAATATAAATAAATTCCACCATAATTTTATAACCTTTGTATGTCCAGCATACCTTAATCATTGATTTTTAATATTTTTAAAATATGATATAAATCATATCAGCAAATGATTTTAATTTTATCTTTTTTAAAAAAAAATTCAAGCTTGAAATTATTTTTAATATTTCTTCAGAAAGAAATATTAGCATTCCCAAAATAATTGTTTGGTCAAATTCAAAGGTTTTGTTTTTTTTAAAAAAAAAGTATTTTCATCACAATTTAAAATAAGTTTGTTTTTTCTTATAAAATATTTAATATCATTCCATTTTTGATGAAACTTTTGTATTTCTTCATAGTTCTTTTAATAATATTCCATTGTAAACTAACATGACCCATTAGAATAGGCAAGATTATACGCTTTATATGATAATAACACTTTCATTTTTTTCTTAATCCTTTTAAATTTGGTGATGACTTTCCCATGTCTAAGTTGATGACAAATTGAATAAAAATAGATCAGCTAGTAGGAAATTTTTATTTTTTAACCACTCGTTTCCATATCACGATCTTATAATAACAAATTACTGTACTTTTAGAATTTTAATAATGATAAAATTGACTATTAAGCTATTAATTAATTTACCGAGGTTGTGAAACCCTGATGATGGTATCACAGTATAATAGGATAACAGTGACCCTGGAATTCCTGCACAGCTCTTTTATAGCTGCCCAAAATACACATTTTCATTGATCAATTTCAACAATGCTTGCTTCACAACCTGGATAACAAATGCCAGATAAAATTTAAAACTAATAATAATTTATTAAATATTTATTTTTATTATATTATTCAATTCTTAATTAATTTTCATATTTTATTTACACTGATTAAATACTTCAAAATAACTTTTAAAAATCATATTTTAATATTTATTACCATTTATACCTTTATTTTAAACAAAACATATTTATTTTCAATAAAAAAAAAGAAATCTAATTTCATCTATTAAATCTATTTTTAAAACTTAATCTAATATTTATAACAGATGACATCATTTTATTTTCAAAAACAGGTGTGAATATTATACATCACGTGATTTACAAAATTAAATGAGATGCTACTAATTTAAATGAAACTAAATAAATAATTCAATTTATCAAATATTACATAAATCAATATGATAGCACAATTTTAAAATAATTATTTTAATATTATAAAGTCGAATATGCACTTTTCTTTCAACATTATTACTTCTAATTAAATAATTTAACATATAACCATTGAATACAATTATTATTATTAAATAATCTATTTGTTTACCTTTAAAGTATTACTTTTACAATTTACCTTAATAATTTATCTATAATACTTATTAAATCAACATTTATTCTGGCCAGTTCTCCCAATCATATAATCTTATAATGATTTTTAGCTAACTACTTTCTTGCAAATACCAACACAATATTATACATCACTTATTTTACTTGCCTTAACTAAATTATTCAAAGATCATCAACACATAACATACATCATCTCTTACTTAATTTTAAAATTTAAAATTTTCTAGTAAATTGTTAGAAATCATCCATTCTAACCTAAACAAAAGGGCACAATATATATATACATACATACAATTTATTCAGTTTATGTTGAAAGCTCATATATTTTATTCTTTTATTATTCTTTCTGAATTTAATGTGCATATTAAAATATTTTTTAAAAGTAATTGCTAAAAGTTTTACAAAATTTTATAATACACTTAAAAGTTAATACTCATTATTAAAATAATTAAAAAGATCATAATTTCTTGATAAAGAGATTAATCTATGATTCTGTAAAAGAAAAAAAACTTATGGAAAAAAAAAGAATATAGGCCAGAGTGTATTTTAAAATGAAAGTCAGACATTTTAATATTTATTTTATTTTAAAAATACATTATTTTTATTGTTATTACTTCAATCAATTCATAAGTGAATGCACATTATAAAATATATATGTCACCTCAATTTATTATTAATAACTATATTATTATTTAAAATTTTGTTTATATAAACATACTGTATATATATATATTGCAAATTGAAAAAAATAACAATAAAAGGAAAATAAAGAAAGCTATGCTAATATACAAATACAATCATGACTTAATTACCAGGCATGCAGCAAATATTAAGATTATGGAATTGTGGGAAGGTTAGCCTTTCAAAGTGTTAGTTGACAAAGATTACTGGGATAATCAAAAGCACTCCTAAGTAGATAACATTTTTAATTATCTAATTACTGTATTTATAACTATTTATTTATAGAATTATGTATATTGCTTTGAAAAAATACAGACATCGAATAATAATTTTATTATATACATATATAACATATCTATTTTATGTATGTGTGCAAGTTGAAAAGTACTGCATACTTGCTGTTTAATAAACACTATGATTCTATTCTAATCAATATATTTATCAACAAAACATCAGTTATTATATGTTATACACATTTGAATGAAAGGTGGACTTGAACAAAATATAGTGTAGTTTATGGTTCCATTATAGTTTATATTATTTCTTATTTTTGTAAGAAATTATATGTAGTCAAATTAGTTTGAGCTTAAATAAAAAAGTAAAAGTGTATAAAGTAAAAAATAAATATCTTAATTCAGGATTATATATTCATAAATAAAATCCATGCCATAAAATTATGTTTGAGCAGATTAAGAATATATTGTTGTTTTTTGAGAAAAAAATGAAATAAAAAAAAATTAAAGAATCCCTGTTGTTAAAAACTTATGACACTCAAATTATTAATTTAATATTTTTAAAAAAATATTAATTATAATATAATTGAAAAATTATTTTAGTATGTAGTTGTGTTTCTTTATATTTAAAAAAATTAGCTTTGATAGTGAACCCAGTAATTGTGAAATTTTAATTTTAAATTTTAGCTAGTTTTTAAATTTTGAATTTGATATAATTTGTTTATCTATGTGTACCAAATATATGTAAGATTTTTTTATCGAAAAATTATTATTTCGTATGCATTCAAAATTATTATTATTTTTAAGAATAAATATAGTAAATAAAAATAACTTTTAATTCATTATGTGAAATTTATATTATTACTTTATTAATGTTCATATTTTTAGTGTTTTTTTTTTTAAATATTGCTTTGAAGTAAAAGTTTTTACATCAGTGAAAAGTAGTTATTTGTAAAAGAAAATAGCTGTTGCTATCCAAATTGGTTTTTGTTCATGTTTTAAACTATTTAAATATTTTATTAAATCAGTTTCACAAAAAGAAAAAAAAAACAATTTAATAACAAAAGTCTGTGTGATAGCAAAACGTAAGTCTTGTTAAAATTTAATTGAAAAATAAGTTAATAAAGATATAGCTTTACTAGAAAAAGCATAAAATGAAATGTCTTTAGTAATAAAATATAAACGAAAATCGCGAGCCAAAATGATCAATCAATCAATCAATCAATCAAATCAATCTATCTGTATATTTATCTACTATCTACTACGTATCTATACATCTATTTATCTATATATCTTTCTATCAAAACTCATAGTAATTCTTCAGAATTAACCATGTAAAGTATTAACCTTTCAACTGTATTTGCCTTAGCACAATGATAAAAAGACTAAGCTTTTGAATATTTTAATTTTAAATACAATAAATACAAAATATAATTTTTCATGGATCTTTTGAAATATGTAGCTGATAACAATATGAATTGCTATATTTTTATTTTAACTATTTTTAAAATATACTAAAATAATCTGATTGAAATTAAAATTGATTCATTATAAGTCTTGCTGCTTATGTGATTCATTTACAGACAAATATTTCTATTATAACAATTAATTTTATACTTTTTTATGCATTATTCAGTTATTCATTTACATTCATCATTCGCCTTATATTTTTGATGTATTAAAAATAATTTATTTTTATCTTTATCTAGAAGTTTTTCTCACAATCATAAATTTGTAAATCTAAAATGCACTGGCTGTTTAAAATTTTTTGATTAAAGCTGTGCCACTATTCCCTATTTTATGACTATGATTCCAATCCATTTCAAGCCAGTCCATAGCTATTGGAAACCTTCATAATTCAGATGATCTATTTATTTTCTGTAAGTTAATAAAACAAAACAGTAAAAAGTAAGATCAGTCCTACATAATGTTAGTGAAAACAGTAAGTAAAATTACAAAGTTAACTAAAAAACTAAAAATTGTTAAAGTTTGATGTTTGTTGGTTTTTGTCAGACATATTTTTTATATATTATATGTGAATTATAATGTTCCAGTTTAGTTAAAGTATTGTAGTTGGCAGTTAGCACAAGAAAGTCAAATTTTAAGAATTAAATAAACTTTCAAGAAGCGATAATTTTTTAAGGTAGTATTTCATCAAAATATATCTCATCTTCAACATATGATAACTTACGTGTTAATTGTGCAACATCAATTTTATAATTCTAGATTGTAATTGGATAGAATTATATAAAATTAAGTAAAAATTTCAATATAGGTTGTATAAATTACTCTAAAAAAATAATATTTTTTTGATTGTTTACTTTGCTGCTTTGATTTTTTTTTTTTAATTATAATGTATATGAAGCAAAACATCTTCCATTAATTTCTGCAGTTGTAACATCTATTTGTAACGCAGTCTGTTTTTAGTAAAAAATAAATTAATGAATACTGATTGGCAAAGCTATCTGCATTAATCAGACTCATGTAACTAATTCTGGATATATGGTTGCTATTTTGGCATAAAAAATTCTAGACATTTAAATGCAGAAGTTTCATACAATTTTCTTATACAAATTAGAGAGTTGAAGCATATTATTGAAAGCTTATTTTAAAACAACATATAAAGACCAACAGTACTAATTGCCAATAAAACATTTTCATAAATGTGTCAAGTCCCTTGCATATCTGTCACTTATATATCTATCATTTTTGAATTAAGAACATGCATGTTCTTTGTCAATATATACTTATACATGCATGTTCTTTGTCAATATATACTTATAGATTTATATAAATGGAAATGATTATATTGGATAGGATATTGGTTGTATGTATGATTAATAACTATAGTAATAATTTAATTTGTAATTAATTATATTAAAAACTTGACACAGATAGTGAAAAAGATTTTTCCAAAATTTATACTTTGTGATTAAACATCATCATAGTTTACAATTCAAAACTTGGTTATTACTAATATTATATTTCACAATAAATTTTCTGGAGAATGCTTTGATGCTCTAATTTATAAATTATAAGTTGTTTTTTTTTTAATATAATAATTTAGATAGATAGGTAGATAGATCAATAAATAGATAGATAACCATCTTTATCATCAAATCCAGCAAATGGCATGGTTTTAACAAATTACAGATCTTCTTCCATATCAAAATAGAGATATATGTAATAATAAAAATAAATAATAAATCATGTATAAGTAATTACAAAAAATTCAAGTTGGATGTCACATGATATAATTTAATAAGATTGTATTACAAATGTTATGTATAAAGCTCGCAAATAAGCTCTTAATAACAAGCCTTGCAGTTAAGAGCTTATTTACAGCTCTATATGTAACATAAAAAATAATGTATATATATACACAAATAAAATAATAAAAAAGGTATAATTACAATATATGATTAAATTATAATATATCCGTATTAATAATAAAAAAAAATTTTTAAAAGCAAACCCACCAACAAACAATATAATCAATGTTTAATTTTTTTATTGAAAACTAAACCATTTTTAAATCTAGCTTGAAAAAAAAGTTTGTTTTAAGACATGGTATTTTAAAAATAAATAATTTAATAAAGATAGAATTTTTAAAAGATGGTATATCAAGATTATTATTTATAAAAATATTGTAATTATAAAAGTAACTTCTCTCTTTTAATTTAGCCTGACATATATTGGAATATTTTCTTTTACAAATTAATTGTTTTCTACACAATCTAAGTGAAATTTTGCTTTTCTTTAATTTTAAGCCAATTAGATAATTTAAAATATTGGATTATACAAAAGAAATTATGCATATCATATCAATATCTCAAACATGCATTTTGAACTTTTTGAAAAATCAAGCAGAAATGCTCAAATATGGACTATAGATAAAATTACAATAATTAACAAAGACCAAACTAAAATGTGTTGATAATAATAGTTTAATATATCCAAGTAGAAACTGTTATAGGCTAACTGAATTTTGCTAGAATTATTTTTAAAATTCAAATGAGAATCCAAAACTAAGCCAAGTCTATTCCAGTTATGAGCAATAGATAAAATATAACTTCTAACTTTATATATCTAATGGCATATGCTTAATTGAACAAGGCTAATTCTAGAACCAAATATTGCATATTAGCAATAATTTGAATATATTCAAATTTGGAGACAATGTTTTTTGGATATTTTTATCAAAACTATGAAACCATATTTAAGCTTATTCAAATTCTCTTAAAAATAATTCATTGAAAAATCCAAATAAAACTGAATATCATCAGCAAAACTATGAGAAGTAAAAAAATTAAACAAGATTTAAAATCAATTATATATTCATGTTATTCTCCTTTTTCTTGTCCTATTTGTAATTGGTTTGCTTCAATGTTTAAAATGTATTATGTTTAAGTTAATATTTAAAATAAATTTTAAAAAATTGAAAATAATTTAGAACACACCATATTCTGATAGCAGTAATAAATTAAATTCAAGTACTTTGGAATTTGATAGAAAATAACATAAACTAAATGTTTTTACATATCATACAGTAGTGACATTTATCAATATCATCAACTCTTTGAGATAAATATCAATGGTCATTAAACAAATAATGCTATTACTTATTGTAAATTATTGAGCATTAGTTTTGGCTGCTTACCATCATTGTTATCTTTTGACTTCTTTATTACCTACTTAAAAACAGTTTGATGTAAAAGAAGATTTAGCAAAAGTCAAAGTGATTATAATTAACTCAATCAGAAGTTATCACAATATATGTTACATTACAACATTTTCAAATCTTTATAACAGAATATGTGGGTGGTCTCATTTTAATGTATACAATTTTTGAAATCATTAATTTAGACAGAATAGTAAGTATAATTTTTTTTTTAATGGGTGATTTTATTTTGTGTTAAATACTTTTTTGATTTCCATTTTTATTAACATGTTAATAAGAATTATTAGACTTCCCTGTTTGGTTTAATGAAATTGACAAATATTGGACTCAGAATGTAATAGTTCTTGAAGACTCTCAACTAAAGAAAATTATATAGAGAGCTCACAAAATAAGTTCTTAACAAGCTTTGCAGAATATCCTCAACCCCAGATCAGTTTCTGCTTCTGGCATCATCAGTGAGGTGCCAAGATATTCAAGGATTAGATTAAAAATACCAGGACAAGTCCAGTACTTTATCTAATGTAAAATCTGAAATTTTCAGACATCCATATGTCTTCCAATCCAGCTATCTAACTTAAATAGCCATATGGGACTGAACTAAGTTCAGATATACCATATATTAATAGCTTTAGCAATATAAAATTGCCAAAGCCTTAATAGCAAAAAATAAAATTACAAAAAAAAAAATCCAGTCAGATGCCACATGACCTAAATTAATAAGCTTGTATTTACAAATATTATATAGAGAGCTCACAAAATAAGCTCCTAATAAGCTTTGCAGAATATCCTCAACCCCAGACCAGGCTTGTCCTAGTATTTTTAATCTAATGCTTGAATATTCTGGCACTTCATTGATATCATAAGCAGAAACTGGTATGGGGTTGAGGATATTCTGCAAAGCTTGTTAAGGGCTTATTTTGTGAGCTCTATATATAACATTTGTAAATACAAGCTTATTAAATTAGATCATGTGACATCGGATTTGATTTTTTTGTAACTAAAGAAGATAAAAAAAACTCAGTACAGTCATCTGAATAGAAATGTCCTCTACTTTTTGCGTTTATGATTTCCTAAGGAACTGATGTTATTGTTATTAGTTACTACATTTAAAATCTAGCTAAAGAATAACTCATCTTTTTTCTTTTTTATTTAAAAAAGTCTACAACAAAAATTAATACTTTTAGAAAAATAAAATTTAAATGTCATAGAGTCTTTAATATTTTGATCTACATTTCTATTTTCAGTAGAAAATATTGAGACATGACTATTATTGCAAGTTTAGTTTCAGTCTAACATTATATATTGTTATATGCCTTATAAAGAACACATAGCTATTTATAATTTTAATATAAATTTATTATTGTGAACAAAACGTTCACATATGTTGTGAATGCTCTTTATTTCATCACATGACCTATTTTATAAAAAGCAAAATTTGATTGTCTAAAAATAAATGGATTTTGTTTTTACAACATTTGTAAAAGGATGTTTAAAATCCACTCAATTATAACTGATTAAACTGAATTTATTTTGAACATTTGTCATTGAAAAAATATTAAGAGGTATATAACAAATAATTTTAATCTATTATAAACAAATGAATTTTTAACAATTTAAAATATTTTAAACTATTGTAATTAAATTTTGTTAGAATTTAATATTACATCTCACTCTGTCCTCTTTTCTTTAAAAAAAAGTGTTATGATTAGAGGTGGAGGAATTTATATTTTGGCGATATGGGAAGGTAGTTTTCTTTTAATGTCCATAACTAATTATAACAATGACAATGCTCATAAATTAAAATGAAAACTGTCAAAAACGTAGGACTTTCATTGTTCATATGTTTATCAAATGACTTACTTAATTCATGGGGGATATTTAATTAAAAGCAAACTATAAGACATAGTAATTATATTTACAGAAAATATATAAATGTTGATACGTTAAAATTTTCAAAAATACTAAAAAATGTAATAAGTAATAATGGTAGTAAATCTATGATAATTACATATAATAGTTAAATCCTTTGTAAAGTAATTTTTAAACGATAAAAAATAAATAAACTAATATTCAAACAATCAATTTATTTCAAATTAAATTGATTATCAATAAATTGAAAAATTATATTTTTTTATAGAAAAATTACTAAAATTCCACAAAGAAATGTTTTATTAATTTTTATAACTTTATTATTTTACAAATTACAATTTTTTATGTCGTTGTTATTATTTTTTTGTAACGTTTAATATAATTTTGGATGTTCAATTTTTTTAAATGAGTCATTTTAAATTATTTTCATATTTCTTCTTTTTTGCATACATTGCAGTAATTCAATTAAAAAAAGACTTTTAAGGTGTTATTTGTTGTTTTAGTACACTATACTTATCTAGTTTAAGATTGAACTACTTTTTTTATAATAGTTTGTATCTTTCTAGTTTTGCATTAGGAAACATATTTTACACACACATATATATATAATCAGCATTTTAATTTAGTTATTTATGTATGTGAGAAAACTAATTATGGAGGGGGGTGGTGGAGATATTAATTATTAGAATTACTAAAAGATAATTAAGTTTGTGGTATTGCCCATAATAAAGATAAATATACATCTACATATCCTGAATATAAACCTCTTTAAACATTTGGCAAAAACAATGTAAAAAAACATGATATTCAAAATTTAATGACAGCGATATAAATTCTGACATTATTGTTAAACTATATACTTCTAACTGAATTAATTTGAAAAACAACTTTTAAGACTGTGAATTTGAGTGAATTAATAAATGATATTAAAATGAAATATGCACAAAATTTTTCAGATATATATATAAACTTCTTCTAAAGCCATCATCAAAGTGAATGGATTTTGGCGAAAAATTTTAAACATTATCTCAACGTCTGATACATCAGTTATAAATCCCATTGGAACAGTATAAAAATTACATTATTAATTTTTTATTATCTAAAATGAACTTGGAATATAATTAGCAATCCGAAAGCATCAAATTTTTTTTTAGTACAGTGTGCTATTTCTCATCATTTGCTGTTCATTCATTTGTAATAATAAAACATTACACAAATACTCATTCAAAGTATGCAGAGTATCTAAACACATATTGCATAGTAAAAACCTTTATTATAAATTTATAAAAGTCTATTTTCTGGTACGTATTGCATATTTCATATACATTTTTCCATAATAAAAATAGACAATACATGGGAATAATTTCTAATTCCAAACATTTAAAACTAAATTTCATCTAACAAATATACAGTAGTTTTTAAAGTTAATAAAAATAATCAATAGAATAATTAACTATGGCCTCAAAGATCTGTCTTATTTTTTCACCAGCATATTTCAGCTATATTTTTAGTTTTTGTGATCAGTGGATCAACATTCATCTAATCAATCTAGACCAGGAATGAACCATTCAGATATTTATAAGCTCATTCAAGGGCCATACAAAATTATCAAGCTAAAAATTAATTTATTATATTTGATCAAAAATGTACATAATTTGGTTCTAATCATTAATGCTGGACAACCTTTTTAACTTACAGGTTAATTTCAACTTTCCCTTTTTAAATGAATGCCAACATTTTTTGTAAATTAAAAATAAAGTAACATCATTATTATTAATGACTATTCCACATTTAATTATAATTTTTCTGATTGCCATGAACATTTCATGACATATATATTTAAATTTTTTTTTATGTTCTGAATAAGTTAATTTTACAGCAATTAGAATGTAATTTTTTAAAAACTCTCCTCCAGAAAGTGGTTTCCAAATTTTTGCTTTTTTTTAAAACTTATTAACTGAAAAATGGAAAAAAAAAATTAGTATTTATATTTTATTCATGTTGGCCGCATGCAATCATATCATAACTATTAAAGCCCACTTTTCAGGGGACAAGATTCTGTATTTTTGGAAATAGTTCATTGCATCATGTTCTGTGAGAGGAAGGTTCAAATTTTTATCACCATGACAATTTACCAAAAAAAAAAACTGCTATCAAAAAGTAAGATGCTGAATTGAACCAAAGTACGACAATGTTAAGAGTGACTTGATGATTTTCATGTTATAATTTTTTTAAAAAAAAATTGAAATAAAGCTTCTTAATCAATTTTTTTGGTATTTATTCCTTTTTTAAATTTAGCAATCGATTTATTAATTTTGTTTTAATTTAACAATTAACACATCTTCGGTAGATTATAACCCCATCACAAATGTACATTTATCAAAAATGGGGGGGGGGATCTTGGTTTACTTAAAAACTCACAAGTACTGCCAATTTTAACCATTTTCTTTCTGCCATCATAGTTAATGAATAATCACTCATGATTTTTTAAATTTTCTATTGATGTATTAATAATGTTGTGTTAGCTGTCAATTTTTATTAATGATGAAGATCTAATTATAGGTAAGATCCTGTTGTGACTGCACCAAACTGTTGTATTTATGCATAATTATAATAAACATAGACTTGTATAAATACAATTATGTATTTAAAATATATATAACTGTTATGTCTTCACCTGATATCCCATTGGAGAGGTATAGCATCTAGTTGCAACACAACTATTAAAATAAACGATTTCAAATACTCTTCTAAGCTTGTCTACCATTTCCAGCCATATTGTGATAGCTTGCCTCATGTAGGTACAGTATATGTCTGATTTAGTTTCTAGCAGTTTTCTGTTTTAACATGAAATTGCCTCACTGGTTTAACCATATAGTGGAGACAACATGCATACTGCCATTCAGGTCTGAATGAATTGTTGTTGTCTGACTTTGCCTCTAATTGAACTGACTATTTATAGTCATATTCTTTTCCATAATGAAAACAATTATATTCATAGAGCATCATAACCCATTGGCCTGTAATGCCATTGGGAATATGTTATCTATTCATATATTTGATGGTCTGTGGCAATGAATGCTCATATATAATTGTTATATCTTTGCCTAATACTGTTGGTGAAATATAGCATCTAGTTGCTATGCAACTATTAATTTAAGGGACTTTTGGGTATTTTTCTAAATTCATCTACTACTTCCAACAATACTATAACAGTTTTCCTCATAAGTAAGTATGGTGACACTTCCAGCTGTTTTGTAACAGCTTTCCTAGTTCTAAAGTGAAATTGCCTCACTGCTTTAGTTATATAATGGGGACATACCCTGCCATTTAACTCTGACTTTACCTCTAACTGGACTGAGTATTTATAACCAGATCTGCTTCCTTAATGAAAACAATTGAATTCATTGAGCATCATCACCCATTGGCCTGTAAACTGTTATTGGATATATGTTATTCATACAACCATTGGTCTGTGATGATGAATGCTCAATTTGATCAAGATAAGATGGGCTCTGCATTAGTTCATTATTTAAAGGCAAGGTGAGATATGACTATTAAGGAAAAACCCATTTTATCTTATCAGTATCTAAAAACTTAGTCTTTTTGTCACATCTTCATTCTCCATTCTTCAAAGAATTAAGCACAAAGGCTAAATATCTCAGTTGTTAGTAAGCAATCCTTCCAAGTCAATTGCATTCGTTTTGGAAAGCAGATTTAGATAAATTACAAATTAAGGTTTTGAAGCTCCTTTCAGCTGTCTGCTTCATCTTATATAACTGATACACATGATCACATACATGTGAAAAAGATAAATGATTGTCAATATACATATTTTATGCCAATCCAACATTAATTATGTATGTGTAGGAGATGATAATCTGGACTAACTGTTGAGGACTTGTTCAGCATGAAATATGTATATTGGAGATCGTTTATCTTTTTCACATGTGTGTGGTCATGTGTACAGCTGAATGAAGCTTGAAAATCGAATTCAAATCCCTTCTAATCACATCTAAAAAATATTCAAATGAGTCCTACTTCATCATATCAAATGGACTAACAGCCATTATGGAAGTTATTACCCAATAATTACTTATTTTAAGAAAAAACAATTGCAGTGATCGAATTCTGACTTTAGCTATTTAATTAATTCTTAATTGATATCCAAAAACTTGTCGATTTTAATGTAAACTTTTATGACTTTTTTTTTTTAGTTTTAATATATTCATTTTTTACAGCTTCCAAATTTCCATTTTTAATAATTTACAAATAATTTTCTGTAAATGAGAAATTTTTTCTGATAGCCAACTGTATTATTACAGTTTTTCTAGTTTACTGAATTTGGATACAAACAATTTATATTTTTGCTATCATAATCTTCATTGACAGAAATCTCAGGTAGAGATTAAAGTGTGGCATAAGAGTTTGGTTTGTGTTTTTTTTTTTATTAGTATGAAAAGACTGTTCTCTTTGCAGATCAAAGTCTATTAACTTTTTATTAAAAAAATATAATCAAATAAATTAACTTTTGCCCTAAGTATTGATAAGTTTAATTTTTTAATTTGCTTAATTTTCACTCTATCTTCTGTCGTGTACAATAACTTTAAAGTAACGAACTTGGAAAAAGAGTTATCAATTCCTCCACTCACCATCAAAAAGAAGCAATAAAAGAGAAGCTATTACTCATTATGGTTTTAATATTTTTCCATTTTTTTTTTCGATTAAAATAAGTATAGTCCTATTTACTAATTAATAATGGATGATTATAGCTAATAATATAGTTCAGTTGTGAGATAATTACTTGAAAGTAAATTCTTAAACTTACATGGAACTGTAAACAAATTTCTAAGGGTTATCTGTCTGGATTCAAATTCAGACCAAGGCATACCAGATAGACATTTTAATTATTATTTTAAAAGGATTTTTGATCACCTATATAAAATATAAGTATACCTATTTGTGTATAAGAATTTTATAGTTAAATTTTAGTATAACTAATATCACTGTTAATAATTTGAAATATGTTCAATGATCATGTAATCATATCCTTAATTCTATATATACTAATTTAGTTAATATATAATTAATTTAAATAATAACTATGATATTACATAAAGTATTTACAGAATTAGCTTACATAAGTATACTTTCAGCTAATATGAGATAATTATGTTAACTATAACATTTCTAAATTATAGTTAATATGAAGATATTTTTATTGCAATGAAAAACAGAGAATAAAGAATTTGTCTGTTTCTTCTACTTTAAAATTACTCTAAAAAAATCTTTAATATTACTAATAAGATATTTGTGCTGTGTAGATAATTCAATGCAGTCAATTCATTTACTTCTTATTCTTGCAAGAATGGCTTATATTGACCATCTTTTAATTTATAAATAAATGTGGATAAATGCCAGAGTATATTAAATGAATAGTGCAAACATTTCAAATTCTTAGTTGTAAACTGTTTTCATTGATTAAAATAAGTAATTGAATAAGTTAATAGCTAATTTTTACAACATAAATATATAAAATTTATTACATTTATTTATTATTTTTTTTATAAGTTTATCTTTGTTTTTCTGTCTAGTGATTCAGAAATTTGTCTAAATAATTGCATTTACCAAATCTTATTGTTCAAGAGTTATGAAAAGATAACAATTCATATGTTTTTTAATCACAAACAATTATAAAGCATTCATAATATGAATTTATATCTTATAAATAAACAAATGACCAATAAATTGAGCTTTGCTTTCTATGTTTTAAGTAATTAACACAAAAAATTAAAATTCCACATGCTTCAAATTTTAGTGGATTTTCTTTTTACTATTCTTTACTAAAAGAAGTACTGTCTTCTTTTTTAATTTTTTTTCATAATTCAAAGGTCATGAAAAAATTAACAAATATTATCACATACAGCAGTGTTTCATTTATCTTTTCTCCTTATATTTTTCTCATGTTATTTTTCAACTTGTCAAACTTTCCCAATGTCTAAAAATAGTTTTAAGCTTTTATATAAATTTTAACTGACATATTTGCATGATGTTTTAATCTAATTCTTTGAACAGTGTGTGAACTCATAATTTATTTCTAAAAAAAAGAAAGTGCATTTAAAATATCTTTTACAACTTTGTCTTCTAGAAAAAAAAAGACATTCTAAGCTTCATTATATAACTTAAGTCTTTAATTATGACTAAGAAAATAGTTTTAAAAATAAACCAACAACAAACTTTCAGCAAGGACATTTTACAAATCAGATGTATTTTAGATAAGTTTTGTAAAATACTGAGTCAGACAATACTGCTCAATATTACACAGATTAGCATAATTCATAATATTATTTTGTGTATTATTTCTACTAATTGAATGAAAGTATTTGGAAAAATATAAATAAATTTTTAATTTTTTTAAAAGTATTTAAAAATTAAAATGATTGAAATAATTTAACAATTGCCATTTTCACAAACATTTAGATAAACACTCGATAATTAATATATATACAATGCATCCAGAGTGAAAATGCGATTTCTTTCTTTTCCAAAATTAATGAAATATCATCTCCAAAGCAAGGTATGTGTCATTTCCATGTAATAAGAGTATTTAAAATACTAGTCGAGAAGCATAAAAGTTAATAATACATAAACACAAGTTTAATAGCTAAAGATTTATTTAACAATAAAGTAAAAAAAATATAAGGGAATTTAAAGTCTATTCCAGTGAAATGTCTCTAAGGTTTATCCTTTACTAGTGTTACCATTTTACACACCAAGGATAAGATTAAGCACACATTTTATGTTACAAATATCACAGTCACTTTAAACAGAGATGTGCTTGATTCTTCTAGATGTATTGGAACCATGTCTATGTATCTAAACATACATGCTCCATGTTATAACTATATGCTTTTGTTTACATATATATGTAAGCAACTTCTGTAAATATTTCAAAATTATTTTCAATAAATTTTTTTTTGGCAGAAAGTTATAAACAATTTTCAAGTGGATTAAATGTCACGTGATGGTGTGTGTGTGGATAGAGTTTGCAGAATCACACATTCCATAAAAAAATGATTTGGTGTTAAAAGGAAGAAATCAATTAACATTTGCAGATCCATTATATAAAAACTTAATTGATTATAGGTGCACACATTACGCTTTGTTAAATAAATATTATACAATTAAGTGCTTTGTTTACTGCAAGGCATATATTTAGATTTAATAATTTAGCATGACTACTTAGTTACTTAAAGTTTTTTTGTATTATCTCACTAAAAGCTGTTTGTGCCTTTGATAATAGTCATTAATAAGATGACTGGGTGTTAAATAATGCTTAATTATATTAAAAAATGAGGAGCAGATATTTAAATAACTGTCAATTAGTAAAAGGAAATTCCAGTAATCTTGAGATGGACTGATTAGACGAATTATCAGTAAAAGTAAATTTTCAAAAGCTAAATCTAGTTATCTTCTGTTTACAAATTATATGGAAACTCAGCAAAATGTACAGCAGGGGTCTTCAATCCTCCTGCAGCATGAAGTTATGCCTAAAAGAATGGAAATTGGCGAGTAGAGAAATAAGTGTCTGCCCCCCATCATTCCCTGGGAGTGCAAGCTAGAAATTTTATTATGTAGTTCATTTAAATTATTGCTGCACATTTCAATCAGCTGCTGACCATATCTATATTCCTACATGCTTTAGTTATGCCAGATATTATATCTGTTGTCTTGTCTTGCAATGAATTATTATCAAGAAAACCTAGTACCCCATATCTGATATATATAAACAGAAACAAAAGATAAATAAATAAATCCTCCATCAATCCTTAATTAATGAATCATTTGAAGCAACATAAATCCCCAAAAATCTTCCTGTCTCATGGAGAGTATGAAACCAATGAGAAATGAAAATGCATTAGTTGTTATCGATATACTCCTCCTGAAATTACCATTTTATGAAAACATCATATCATGGAAGCTATACTTCTTTGCATAAACATATCTATGTTTAAACCTTTCACAAAGGCAAGTACAGAAACATTTGAAACCCTATTATGAGCTTTTAGTAATCAAGAAAATATTGGTAAATTTTAACATTTCGTATTCATTTATATATAAATTCCCTTCTTACTTTTTTGTTTTTGTTGTTGTTTTGTTTGTCTGTACTATTTTAATTAATATTATTATTATGAATATCTATAAATTAACATGGGCTTAGTGGGTGTCTTTGTTATCATGCATATTAATAAATGAATACATAAGTGCTATATTCAGTATTTAGCAGTCGAATGATGAATGGACAGTGAGGTATATATATTTTTTTGTTAATTCAATAAGCATTGCTATCTTAATCTAATAAAATTTATTTTTAATACATGTCAATGGTTAGTTCACCATTCCTCATTCCACTACAAGAGTTTGTTTCTTAGTTGAAAGTCATGACTTTTATTTTAAAAATTGAATTGATATGTCAAGTAAAGTAATCATGGCTAGATCCAGAGCAGTTAAACAGATATGAATTACTAGTAAAATAAACCAATTTAGAAACATATAAATCTTAATTTAGTGAATACATCCACCTAGAGCATTGCTATCTTAATCTAATAAAATTCATTTTAATGCTTAGATTGCCATTTCTCACTCCACTACAAGATTTTGTTTTTTAGTTGAAAATTATGGGTTTTATTTTCAATAGTGAGTTGATATGTTAAGTAAAGTAATCATAGGATAATACAGAGATGTTAAACAGTTATGAATTATTAGTAATATAAACCAACTTAGAAATATATAAATCTTAATTTAGTGTGTACATCTGCCAAGAGAAATCTGGATTGAAATTACCCTTCTCTTTATATATAGAGTTTCATGGTGTATATATAGGTAACACATTTTTTGTTTACATAGTGGCATGGTCATATTATATAGGTGCAATATAAGAATGACTGGGCACATTTAAAATAACTTTGGGTAGAATTGAACTAAATATTAATAGATTAAAATTAATGTTGTGCTATGGCAGTAAAAGTAATTAACCAACAGGTGTTGATGCCACATGCCATTATAGTGTGCAGTTGCTCATGCAATCTTAGAAAATGTTGAGTTATACTTAGTATAAGTATTTCTTTAAATTTCCAGGCTACACCATAAATAATTACCTATTTCCAATTATTATAGACTTTTTTTGTTTCTAGGATCAATTTATTCTTATGAAATCATTATAAATGCAGCTGAGTATATCCTGTCACACATCAGTAACAAATTCAAATGTATCATTATTATAATCACTTGCTTCATTCCTGATTCTTATCATTAACTTAACCAAAGCTTTTTTCTGGATATGGCCATGCCAAAGTGAATATATCTCCTCTTGCATATGTTACTTGTTACTGGATAAACATTTTATGTTATGATTAACATCACAATAAATTGTGTCATATGTTACAAATAGTTGTGGAGTGATGTCATGGCCAGCTGTATAAAATTAATTATGTTGGAAATGTAAATGCCATGACCTGTGTGTCATTCAAGATCACATAGATACATAACTATAGCCTGGCCTGCCATATTATTCTTTTAAGTATGTAATGCAATGGTTAAGCTATGGTAACATATCCATTCAGGGATTATGAGAAGATGTGAACATATTGCCATTTCCACATATTGCACACACATCATGAACCAGAAGTTGTGAGAAGAGAGTAGGATCATAGTACTATTCAGAGTAAACAAAATTAAAATGAGGGAAAGGCTAAATATTAATGACTAATAAGAATTGACATTGAATGGTTCATAGTATAACTGTTTATCCCATTGCACAGTTAATAAATAAACTCTAAAACCATGAAGACCTCAGAGATAGTATGGGATAAAACCTTGGGTTCAAACCCATACTTGGCACACTCAATTATTATAACCAGTAAAAAAAACATATTCACAATTTTTTTGTTTATCTTTTATTTATAGATATATTATTAAAAAATCTATATACTGATAACATCTCTATATTGACATCTTATTTACCATAATTAATATTAATATTTTATATTATTTAATCTGTCTAACCATAGCAGGATATAAGCAAAAAGTGAATAAATGTTAACATAAGATGCTGTAGCCATGTGAAAATTATCATGGGGAGATAAGTAATGAGGTTTGACTTTGTATTGTTTGTGAAAATGTTTATTATATAGAAATTACTCACAGATATGAATTACTGGTTATTGCCTGAATTTTAGGATTAATTTTACAGGGTATACATATCTGACTTTATAAGTGTAGTCTTTAAAAAGAATATTCTTCTGGGAAAAAACTGTCTTTACCTGACCCTATAATTACATATCAAAGACTTCAGACTCTAAAAGTCTTTTTCAAGTGTTTACATAGCAAATTACACATACAATACCTTGTTACATACTGAGATTATCTATTTTAATACATATAGAAGTGCAAAGCTAAAATTATAATTATTTTTTTAATCTTTTTCGCCCTTTATTTTTACATAAACAACTATATTTTTTTCATACTAAGTGTATCTAACTATACTAAGTGTATCTAACTATAAATAAACTATATCTAACTATAAATGTTTTTACATAAAGGTTAATAATAATAAAAAAAAAACTTACATTTTTATGCATAGTTTTGAGCTATGCACATGAGAAAATTCACAAAAACAGTGTCATGTTTGTGCATACACCTAAATACAAATTCCTGCAGGTAGGATGGATGAAAGAAGTATGATTCATTGATCTCCACTATCCATGGTTTGAACTACGTTATTCTTACTATGTAATTGTAAAGTATATCTAACTATAAATGCATTTTTTACATGAAGGTTAATAAATAAAATTAAAAAAACTTACATTTTTATGAGCAATTTTGCACTAGGTTATGTGTCAGAACTTAACAAGTGTCACAAAAGAAGTCCCTGCTGTCAACATTATGAACTACTTTTGCCATGTGTAATTTTTGCAGACAGAATTTCTATCATTTCTTTGGTTCCCCAAAATAAAATTTTAAATGTTGTGGCTGTTCTGGCAGAAAACTGGAATACATGTCACCTGCTTGAACAATTTCAAACTCCGGAATAAGAAGTGGATCATTTTTTCCCTGAAGCCATCTGTCTTTGAACACCATTGTTGATATAACATTTTGTTGTAGTGGGGATCGATGAATCAGACTTCTTTCATCCATCCTACCTGCAGGAATTTGCACTTAGGGGTATGCATGAACATGACACCGTTTTCTTGAATTTCCTCATGTGCATAGCTCAAAACTATGCATAAAAATGTAAGTTAATTTTATTATTATTAATCTTTATTTAAAAACATTTATAGCTAGATATAGTTTATTTATAGTTAGATACACTTAACATGAAAAAAATATAGTTCAGTTTTTTAAAAATAGAGGGCAAAATGTTGTGGCCGCTAACAGTCAATTTTACCAAAAATTTAATAATGTGCAAAACATATAAAGAATATAATTAAGAACATTACTTAGCATGTAGAAATTATTAGTTGAAGCATTATAAAATGAATGACCAAACTCTCTTTTGCAAGCTGCACATTCAAATTATAATAAAAAATATCATATATAGGCTACAATCAAGCAATGTGTCCATAATTTTATAAACAAATTGCAATAAACCTCACATATCAGTGACATTTGATTCCAAATGTTAGTATACATCTAGAATTTGCAATTGTAGGGAACTGTATAATGTTCATTTTCAATGTATATTAAGGATATATTAGTCATTTTATCATATATATTTAGAATGTTTAGATTCCTGTTGTATAATTTTATTAAAAATTATATAATTAAAACAACAAGAAATTGATTAATAAAAAAAGATAAACCATAGTTAGCAATTTATAAATTAATAAAGTTAATGCCTTTTTTTTAAAAAAAAAAATCTTTATATATATATTATTTTTTTAAAAGATAAAATAATTTAAAAAGATAAAATTCTTTTGAGCATTTAAAAAAGTCATTTTCATTAATAAATGGAAAGATATTGCCTCCATGTTTTTTTTTTTTGTAAATGGGAAATAAATAATTAAAATTCAAATGTCATTAGTCTCTCTCTAACAGTGAAAAGAAAAACAAAATTATTTCAAAGTAAATAGATATATCTCCTCTTCTTTTATTTATTTAACTTTCTATAATTCAAATGTTTTAAAAATAATTCCTTAACATTAATTTTTTCTCAAAAATAAATAAATAAAATTTACTACAATATTTTTGTTTTCACCATCCCTTTTGTTATGAAAATTATTAATTAAAATTAAAAAATTCAAGCTATTTTACCAAAAATATTATATCAGTAATTTAAAACTATAATATTTAATCATTACAACAGTAAAATATAAGATAAAATTTAAAAAGTTAAAATTTATTTTTTATTAACTTTTATTTTTTCATTTGTTAATTAAAACACAGATAGTAAAATTGTACATATTGCAAAATAATTATTCTTCACTACATATGATATATTATAAACTGCTGTACTAAAATACTTTGTTTATTTAATGTATAAGGCATTTGAATTTAGACTTTTACATGATCCTCAACTATCCATTATATCTCGTACTGCTAACACACTTGATCACACTCATGTTGAAAAATTAATAATCACCAATATATGTATTTCATGCTAAACCAGCACTCATCAGTTGGTCCAGATTATCATCTCAACACATATATACAATAAATGCTCAGCTTATATTAAGATAGCCAATCTTCATACTTTAATGGACAGGCTTAAATCCACTCCACCCCACAACTTTTCAGCCATCCATTTTATTGAAAATGTGATGATGGAACACTCAAAGCCCTCATTGGTGCCAACATTCTCATCATACCTATGTTATCCATAAGTCACTCTGACCCCTCAGGGTCATGTGAAAGTCTGAGTTCAAATCCTCAATACATTACATATTGAAGTGCAGGTATAAAAAAACCTGTACTCTAGAAAAAAATGGTTTACTTAAATAAGTTCATAATCTATTTAATTAACTTTTTGCCTCTTTTAATCTATTATCAAATACAACTGAAAAAAGTTTTAGCAGCATTCTATTTATCTTCAGAATATTTTGTTTTTAATTAAAACAATTTTTATTTTCTTTTATTAAAAAATAAAATTATATATATATAATAAATTTCAGGCACATACATACAAATATGCTTTACAAGCCATCTGGTGCATAAAATAAAAAAAATATTTCTAAGTTTTAATGCATTTTCATTGTTGAGCATTATAATTATAGCTATTCTTATTAGGGCCACAATTGTTTAAACTATTATTTTTATAATGGTCACAATATTAGTATTAGCTGTAGTGAAAAAATATATATTTTTTAGATTTTTTATCTTCAGGCTGAGGCCAAAATAATATATCATCTAATCAAAAAGTAAAAATTTATCATAAATAGGGTTTTGTCTTAATATCTTTATAACTTCCATTTTTATATTTGGTTTATCCAAGTCATGTGACAATTTGCAAAGTGAAAAATAATGTGGAATCATTACAAGAATATAATCACTAACCTTGATATTCATAGTTATGATGTTATAATGAAATAAATGCTGAAATAAAAATAAATTCCTGATGGGAAGTGCTTCAGTAATTTTAGAATTATGGATTAGTTTATGAATAAGATGTACATTTGTGTAAATTTATGTGCAGCTTTTTTACAATTATAGTGATAAGGAATGATGAATGCTGTTTACTCTGAAAAAATATTTCAAACATTCCAGTAATATTTCTAATATACAGCTATGACTGGAAAGTCACATTATATGAATCAGTAAGGCATTTACTATCTTACATATCTTTTATTAAACTTAAATTTAAGTACTCAATATTTTATTTTTAAATTTGGAAAAAAATATTTTACATCAGTAATTATTGTTAAAACTTTTGTAAGCATTTATTTTCAAAATTTGGTGGGTTGTATAAAAGTATTTCTGCCATAACTGGTTTGGTTCTCTTATTTGTATACATTTAATATTGTTGAAAACTTTAATTCTGGGAGTTATTCTTAAGAAATAATCAACACTAACAATAATAATCCTATAGTTAAGTGACCAAGAAATCATGTAACAATTGAATCCTTAACTGGCAGGTTGAGAATAATAATTTCATTTTTATACAGTTAATAATCAGTTCGGAATCTATTTAGAAATGGTATTCCACCACATTAAATTGCTCATAGAAATCATCCGTTAATGTATTATGTTAGCATAATAAGAAACAGCATATCCAATGTATAAGGATTGGGGAAAGTAAGAAATTAATATTATTGTAATTTGATCAAAATAATTATTGAAGCAATCCACCAAATATTTTGTTTCTAAAATTAAAAACTTTCCATAAATGCTGTTATTTACTGTAACGAATGTAAAAACAAAACAATTCAATTAAATACAGCTTTTTAAAACTTGCTTTTGTAGATAGTTTATTGTGCAACAGTAATAGATAGTGGAGTCCCCCCCCCCATATGTCATAGCATCGGCCGGGAGGCGAACCCGCACTGCAACAACCGTATGCAACCAATTGCATGCTTGCAAGGCCGCTGCGCTGACCTCTCGGCTAACAACGCTTGACATAGATAGTGGAGTTTTGGCTGCTTCTCAATAGATTTTGAAGAATACTTGGAATAAAAAAATTCAGTATATTGTATGGAGTTATTTTATTTATTTTCGGTTCAGTTAATTTTTAAAAAAATTAAAAATAGATTTGTACTATTATTAACTAATTCTTAAAATTATATACAGTATTCATTATAAAACACTATATAAGTGCGGTAAAACAATATTGATCAGACTTAGCTTCAGTATGGCATGATTAATGTTGTAATAATTTAATAAAAAATTTGGTAATAGAAACTTTAGTAATGTTTTTTTTTTTAAAGTATAAATTTAAAAAAATAACTTAATTGCTTCTGCATTACTTATTTCTAAAAATTATAATTTTAAAAAATTGATATGTTTTTCTTCCTTATTAAGTAGGATCATCTGTTATATGTTCTTTGTTGTCAGTTCTGAATTCTCTTTTTAATATTAGCTCGTTTACCAAAGAGAAAAACATTTAAAGCACTCAAGCAAACTGATGTAAATATAAATTAATTCATATACATAATATTCTTTAAACAATCATCGTTTAGTAAAAGAAACGTACCGTCATCATATAACAAAACGTCAATCTGCAACAGTTCAGGCAAAATCTCATCAAAGCAATTTATTATAACGTAATTAGTTGCCATTTTAATTGATGAAATTCAGAATTAAAATCTTCATACAGAACTATCATTCATAAGGAATACTACATGATTTTGGAATTATGATAAAAAATACCGTTTTATAAAGTGTTTTTGTTCTGAATAATAATTATTTCTTTTACATTATAGATTAGTCTTTCATTATTGATTAGTTCGTGATCAGATATTATATATATTTTTTCGAAGTATTTATTAGAAATTATCTGTCAAATCAATCAACTAAAAGTTTATGATGCTCAAATTTCAAAGTCATTTATCACTGGAATGCAGTATGCATATGCTTTGTGGCTTTATTCTATTTAAAAATGATAGATGATTTATAAAAGATTTAAAGCTAAATATCAGACTACATGATAGAGACGAAAATAAATAAAATGTCTACTTTCTTTTTAAAACAAATTAAACCAAGAGTAGACTAGCTTTTATATTTAAACAAACTCTAATAATTCTTTTTTAAAATATATGTAATATATAATATCATTCGTAATTATATTAGTTATTCATTAAAGATATCTATATGTATTTCTTTCCCTCTCTCTATCTATCTATATATGTATTTGTAATTCTTTATTGTTTGAATAAATTTATCATCATCATTAGTTATTTTCAAAATGAAAATTATTCATGTTACTTAATTGCTTTCTTATTCTTCAAATCCACATAGTTGTTGATTTCATAATATTATTTATTAATTATATTTTTTATCTTCTACCTTTTCAGAGTTACTTTCTAACATTTTTTTTATTATATGTTAAATACACTCATTCTACCTATAAATTCTTCATTGTTCAAGTTTCTACTCTATACAAAACAGTCAAGTATAAAAAATTATAAGTCATATAAAAAATAAAGAGCTTTGCTAATTTGCTCTAACAAGCTTTATTGATAAATGCCAGCTAAATAAAGCATTTAAAAATCTCTACTTTGAAAACCACTCTCTAACCTCAGACTAATGGTTTCATGCTTTGGTACTTCTCAGTAAGGCACTAGGATAGTTTCAGACCCTAAATCCTAAAAATACCAAGCCAAAGCCAGCATTTATCTAAAAGTTAACTATTAAGTAAAAAAAATCTGAAATTTTTAGACACCTAAATGTCTTCAAACCCAGTTATTTAACTTAAATAGCTATATGGAGCTGAGAGATATTCAGCCAAACCATATATTAAGAGCCTTAGCAATATAACATTGTTTAAGACTTTAAAGCAAAGACTATAAATAGTCAACAAAAAAAAATCAAAGTCATATCTCACATGACTCAATTTTTAAGCTTGTAAATAAAAAATAAAGAGCTCTGCTAATTTGCTCTAACAAACTTTATTGATAAATTCCAGCTAAACAAAGCATTTAAAAATCTCTATCTTGAAAACCACTCACTAATCTCAGACCAATAATTTCATGTTTTGGCATTCCTCAGTGATATGCTAGGGTAGTTTCAGACACTAGATCTAAAAATACCAAGCCAAAAACAACATTTATCACTGAGAAGTGCCAAAGCATGAAACCATTGATCTGAGGTTAGGGAGTGGTTTTCAAGACAGAGATTTTTAAATGCTTTTTTAAGCTGACATTTATCAATAAAGATTGTTAGAGCAAATTAGAAAAGCTCTTTATTTTTTAGTCAAGTATAAAATTTAGGTTGCAGATGTATTTGGGTTTACTGTATAAGAGCTGATTCTCTAATGTAAAACAAAAATATAATATGATGTAGACTTACAAGCAGGTGACTCCATGCATTTCTTTTATCTGTACATTATTCAAGCTGTATTATCACCACTATAATGCTCAAATGAAATATTAATATTTGCACTATGGTAAAAGATTACTACAATATTTTCAGGATCAGCTATATTTTATTTATCTAAAGAGTAAAACTTTAGGACACTTGACCACTACCTGCATTATCATATTTATATATCAAAAAGTTATCTCCACTTTATTCCTTACAGCAATAAATTATATAAATTATAAATAGTCACTTCTAATATCTATATTATCTACTGTCAGTACTTTAAGTGAATATATACATTGATTATCAGTTTTGTTACTTTACTGAATAAATTATAATTTTTTTTATATTAATATTAAATACATCTCTACTACACATAAACAATATAATGTATTATAGTTTTGCTTTATTTTTTTATATTAACATCTCAAATCATATTTATATACTTTTTTTAATTATTATTTTGCTTGTTAAATTGATTTCTTTCTTTTGAAACACAGAGTTAATCCATCCAACCATCAATTATTCTAGAATGAGGAAATCCATCAATTCTATTTTTTTTATTTTCATTTAATAATAAAATTTAGGTGCAGACTCCCAAACTTGCTTGAAAATTGATATATTAGTCTACTGACTTGAAAGGTGAGATTAGCATGCAAACTTTGATAGTTACAACATTTTTATGTTTTATGTTTGTGTTCAATTAAATTAATTATTAATTATTTGTTATTAAGAATGTATGACCAAACTCTATCATGGATTTATATGACACCAGAATAGGAAGGGTTCAGAATATAAGAGCAACCTTCAACAAACTATAAAATATGGATAGACAGATTGGAAATTAATAAGCAACTAATGGTAGAAATTTTAGTTAGCAAAATTAATTGTTAAAATATAGCTTTCTTTTTTATATTGTATTTGATGCAAGTTAAAATTATTAAATTACAATGGTGAATTAGCCATCCTTCATAGGGACCAAAGGTATGGGTTAGTAAATAGTTAATGAACACAAACAAAGAATCATCACGCTTACACAACATTAAATGTTAAATACATACACCACTTTGTTATAAAAAAATTATGAATAGTGATCATCATCAAAATTAATTTGTTAAATATTAAATCAAATTATTTGTCCATTGTTTGATTTTTCTATTTTCCAATTAATCACACTATATGCATATCCAAATGCATACATCAGATATGGAATAATCATATCTTGAATTAGAGTATATGTACATTCTCTCTGAGTTTGAATTCTGTGGCATAATGAGGATCAAGAAGAAGTGAAATAAGGAAAGTTATGTAAGTGTGAATTCCATCCGACTCAATCATTAATCATCATAAGACCATTTCATAAAACTTAGATAAATCATCAAATAACTGACTTACCTTATCAAGTGTAATGCCCTACCTGGAAGACCAAATGGATGACCATAGTTAAATACACCTCTCAAGGAGAATAGTTCATCCTCTTACATATGCTGTCCAAATCTGTGGTGAACTTAAATAACAGCATGGAAGTGAAGATTTCATCCCATCACATATAGCATGACCAGTTATGAGGGCATAAATCACATTTCCAATCAATTACATGTGACCATCCCATTACATCATATGTATAAAATTAAGAATGTGCTAATAAGCTCTAAATAAGCTTTTTTAAATTTTTTTTTGTGATAAATGCTATTATAAAAAAAGGCATTCAAATCATCTTTATCTAGAATTGTCTTAATTTTATATATGTCAGAATTGGCTCAACACAGTAAATAATTAAAAATTTTAAATTTTAGAATATGTTCTCTTGATGTGTTAGTTATATTTTGTTAATAATATCTTAAAGTACAATTTAAAGCTAAATGAAAATATGTAATGCATAAAATTATAATGAATAACTTTAAAACTGTTAGGTAAAGCTAAAAATATTATTACATATGGTTGCAAAAGCTGGCCATAATAAATAATACAGCTATAAATATTTAAAAGTATGTTTAAAAGTTAAATTTTAATAGACTTAAACATGTAGTTAAATAAATGTTATATTTAAATTTATAAATTATATTTAATAATTATAATTAATATCATATATTTTAAAAAGTAAGTTTTATGGTAGTGAAAGTTATATTTAATTCTATATCTTCTAAATTATTCTTCCAAATTTTATATAATTGTATTATTTTATTTAATACGACAAGTGTTGCAATTTATTATTTATTCCCAGACAGTAAATTGGATAACGTCTGTATTGGTTATATTAATCATGTGATTTGTGTAATATAGAGTTGTACACATTTGCTTGCTAGTATTTATTAGTAAAGTTTAAAATATTGTAAAATTGCATTATAGAATTGGATAGAATTATTACTTATCATAAAAGCCAATATTAAATATTAAGTTAACTAACGTTATAAATGCTTTTAAATAATGTAATAAAGACGAGTACAGTTAATATTAAATATTTTGTTAAAATAAAAATAGATAAATTAAATATTAAAAGTGGGATAAATTCATTAAATATTGTTTTAAAAAAGTCATTTTAAATGTTTAATCAATTTAGTAAAGTAATAATTGATTTAAAAAGTAATATTTAAATAATAATTTTAAAGTTTTAATACGTCATATTTTTTAGTTTGAAATTTAATTGTGTAAGCTTCTAACATTATGCAAATTTGGTATCAAACCAAAAGTAAGAATCAACCAATAGAATGACGTATTTTCTAGGATATAAATACTGATTGCATGGGGGGTATCAGTGGTGATTAAAAAATGTATTAAAGGTAGCAGAGATCATATCAGTAGCTATCAAGGTGATAGTAATTTTTAATTTTATTATTTAGTCAATTTTTTAGTGCTCTCATACAATTTTATTTGCAAAGCTAATAGGTTATTATTATTTTAAAAAGTATTTGCAAAAAGAGAGTGTAAAATAAAAATATTAATAATAACTTCATTTAATATGCCTTGCTAATTTTAAAGTCCCGTTATCAGTAGTATTCATCAAAATCTAATATATAACTTCGCAATAATAAAATGGATATACCAATAAGTAAAACGTATTCAACTTATAATATTTTAAAAATGAGTATAATATTTATTAATGCAGTTTCAATAATATTGAACAAGAGGACTATTCAAATGAATAAATTAATTTTATGGACATTGTATGGGAAACTCATTAGAAAAACTGTTTGCTGATTAAAAGTAAAGATGCATTATTTTATATAGCAAGATAGTCTTGTCCAGTATTAATAAACAATAGGACAAGTATACTTTATAATAAATTTATGGAAATATCATGTTATAAAAGTAAATGTTATATCCTTTTTGAAGGAAACATTTAAAATATCTACAAGAAATTATTTTAAGAAAAGACTCATGGAAAATATTTTAGAAAAGCATATGTTATGAAAACCTGAAGATATATAGAGGGTTAATATGCATATATAAAATTGTTTTAAAAGCTGATAATTTAAGACAAGAAAAACCTCTGAATAGGTAATAAATAACAATAAATTTCCTTGAAGAAGAAACCTATAAAGAAAATGAACATGTTAATAAATAAAATATGGAATTATGGAAATAAGTATTGCGCAAAAGTTTATCCGGATAATTCAAGCTAAGTCAAAAAGGATAGGATGCATCACTCAGCTAATAAGGAATATTCTAGAATAGGAGCTTCAAGTTATTATTTTAATAATATAATTTTATTATGATTTCAATAATCATCATTCTGGACTATAGAAGTCATAAACTATTATTCTATTAACTCTTCCAGGATGGATTGATTATTATTTTATTTAATTTTTCAAGATTAAAAGACATCATAATTTTTTTTTATTATTCATTTTTTAAAACCTGAGATTTTTGTACCAGAAGTTCGGATGACACTTGCTGCAGGAAATGTATTGTCTTGTTCATCATCATAGCAATGGGAGAAGGTTGTAGAATTACTTTTGAAGAGAACATTTAAAAAAAAAACTTTTGAGAAAGAAAATGGAAATATTTGGACTTATAAAGAACATTTGTTTTTCAGCTGAAGTTTATGTAAATATGATTTTCATTTATTACTATTTATTTTAAATGTAAATTTTCTATTTTATAAAAGTAGGAACATGAACATTAATCTATTGATAATATTAAAATCCTATAATATAATAATTTAATAAGTTTAAATAAGTAAAGGTATGGATGTAATTTTCATGTATTGCAATGTATCTAATTGATGGAAAACCGAAGACTGCATAGGTGATAACAAGCTAATATCACTTGGTAATAGTTAATGAATATTGATATTTTATGATGTATATTTTTGTTTTCTTTTTAGATTGCCTATGAATTATAATGTATGAAAGTTTAAATGTTTAATTATATGTAAATGCATTTTATACAACACTTTTAAAAATTATGAGATTAGGATTTATTTTGAGAATATGCATACTATAATTTTATACTAGTAATATAACCCAACATGATAATAAATATTTATGTGATTCTTTTAAAAACTTTCATATTATTGGATGTTCAAGTATTTATATGATTAGTTTGTAAAGGTTTAGAATATAGAATAAGGAAGTAAGCAAACTTTTCTTGTGGATCAGTGAGATCGCTCTAATTATAAATGAATTTTATTTATTGTTTTGAATATGCAAGATAGTTATTTTGTCGATGTAAGATGTGATAAATCTTTAGGAAATAATGATAAGATAGTGGCTTGGTAGTACTATGGTAAACATGAACCCAAGATGATGTTATAATAGGATGTGATGAGGGAATATGAAGAATATTTTATAATCTTAGTGGATATGCAATGCAGTTAACAAAGCCCTGTAATTGTATATTTATTTTGGACAGTGTCTATTTTCTTTAAGTATTGATGTTTTAATAAAGCTGAAGGAATAGCTTGACATCATTAATATTATTGGAGGACATTAGACTAGGTCATGCCTCTATTTCTTATAGATACACTGTGCCATGATATTTTTTGATATATGCTATGAGTTATACTCAAGTTTTTCTTTCCTAGATCCTACACATCTATTCACTATCTAGATTTCCAATGTAACTACATCGTTCAGTATGATATATTTGAAAAGAAATAATAGATAATTTAGAGTTTAAGATATGCTATCGTTTGAATGAGATAAGTTCATTTACTTAGAAGAAGTAGAATTTGTATAAATTGGAATTGAAAATCCAATGGATCCTAAAAGAGAAAAGAATCATAAAATATGTTTTTTGGATTTATTTTGGAAATAAAATAAAATTTCAAGAATAAAGTATATAAAACAAAGTAGTTCTTTAAAATGTTAAATAACTTTTAAATGCTTTATTTTGTCTTAAAATAAGTATTGCATATTTTTAAAAATATAATGGTATAAAGTAAAACGATATAAATAATAAGCATAAGTATAATTTTGTATTTATTAAATAATAGGGAATATATCGGTAATTACAACTATATAGTATTAAAGTAATATTAAATGGGAATATGTTATATTTAATAAACATAGTGTAGTGAACAATGATATCCACAAAATCTAGTAATAAATTATTAGATAGATATTTTTTATATGACATCTTTTAACATTGCAAGATGAAAATTGTTTATTTTTTAAAAGATCCATACTCACGATAATGTTATTTTTTATGTTTTTCCGTAGTATGTTTCTATGGATGTTTTTTAGAAAGAAAAGTATAGTTAAATAATATTTAAGGATAGGATATATTTTTAATAAATAAAAAAAAAATAAATGTAATTTATCATAAGTTTAATTAGAAAGAGATAAATAAAATGGTATTATTTTATTTTTATTATTTTAAGTCAGAAATGAAGACTTAAATAAATTCTAGATTGTTTAATAACTAAGTAATAAAAAATGTAGAATGGTGTAAATTGAGGATATCCAATGTAAATATTGTAAATAAATTGTTTTGTTTTATTTTATTGTTAATAATAAACTTTGTTAAATTTGTTTTCAAAATTTGTGTGTCCTGATTGTTTTATTTTCCCATCACACTGCATGAGATACACAGAATAACTGAATCAAACATATAATTTTGCACAAAGATAAATAAAGAATTATTTTAAGAAGTCGAATATTTTCTTGGTATTCATTTAATTAAGTAATCATATTTTACATTATCTTATGGTCATAAATTAGTTATCATAATGATACATTTAATTATATGCTATCCATTGCCACACACCTTTATTTGTCAGATTATAAATGCTACCACATTTTTCTTACATTATTATATGAAGATAAAAGATTATATTATGGTATTTTATTATTTTATTATAGTAATAAAATTATAGTGAAGAAAGAGATATACAGAATTAGTTCATACAATGAAGAATATTATTATTATTTGTTATTATTAGTTTAAGTGTAGTAGAGTATGACATAAAAATCCCTTCTCATGTTTTACTACAGTGATTTTTAAATTAACTTAGAACAATTTTATGAACCTGAGATTTTATTGAGCTAAATTATGATGAATAAGAGATTAAGATTTAATTATTAGTTTAATCTTAATGAGTAGGATTTATTAAAGTCGTAAGAATACTATAAGTTTATTATTTGAAATAGTAATAAGGGGGAATAGTGTTCTTATGCCATTGAGGTAGTATCCTGTGGGATATTGGCTCAATGTAATCTTTCTTGTCACCTGTATTTCACTTCCAAGTTTCATGATAAGATAAATATTTACTTATTTATTTTATAAACTGAACCTTTTCATTATTTTGCTAATAGAATGTTTTAATAGAATGCAGGATATTTTATTTATTAATTATTTGCATTGAACTAAACATAATTATTAACTGAGCTAACCCATTTTATTTTATATTTATATTATTCGGAAGTGAAATGCATAAAGCCATAGGTTAGAATATATATATATATATATATATATATATATATACAAGTCATGTGACTTCTGACTTTTTATTATTACTATTATTATTTTGCTGTTGGGGCTTTGGCTAAATTAAATGACTAAGCCTATTAATATATGGAGCATCTGAATTAAGATCAAGCCCATATGATTTTTCAGTTGGAGAGCTGACTTCAAAGACATGTAGATGTCTAAAAGTTTCAGATGTCTTCTTCTTGACAGTTAACTATTAGATAAATGCTTAGCTTGAGTTGTTTTTTGAATCTGGGGTCCTAGCTCCTCATTGAAGATAGCCTGAAGATAGCCATAGCTCAAAACTGGTCTGGGAATGGGGACAATCCTATATAAAGATGATTTGAATGCCTTTTCTTGTAGAAGCATTTATCATAAAAAAAAAAAACAATTAAAAAAAGCTTGTTTAGAGCTTATTAGCACTCTCTTAATTTTATATATTTGTAAATGCAAGCTACATATATGTCATTTGATATCTGATTTTTTAATCATTTAAAATACAAATACAATGCTAATTTAAATAATAATAATAATATCAAGAAGAAGAATGTGTTAGTGATGATAACTAGATTTTCATCACTAAATAGTAAAAATATATATAGTGGATGCTTGCTTTGCATGAAATATCCATAATCTTATTAATCAAATAATACTTTAGTTTAGTATGCCAACTATTTCTTAGTTTTTCACAGTATTTACTCTATAATTATTCTTAAGAGTGCACTGTATCTATTGCCTTCCTAAGTGTACCTCTTTCTGAACTAAGCTCAAATAGAACAAATAATTCATATAATGTTAAATAAATCTTAAAATAATATTAATTGTTCAGCAGAGATCTATAAAAAATATTAACATGTACAAATTACAAATTGTCCATCGATTCTATTCTGACATTGGATATTATTACTGTAGCTTATTGTACCGGTCAAAACCTGTTTATCCATCTAACATGAGCTGGAGCTCACAAAATGTATTTCAAACCTAGTCAAGCCCGAGATTTAACTCAGGGACCAGCCTGAATTTGAACCCACTCTCTAAGCCCCAGATTTAACACCTAATGACAGTGAAGGCACATGAGAATTAATTTTAATCCGACCCACTAGAAAAATGGAGAAGACAATGAGACATCTATTAACTATGACTAAATTAAAATATATATAAGCATGGCTGTACTTTTGGAAGTGGAAAAAAGAGGAATTCAAACAACTCAGACAAGTTGGATAATAAAAATTAGTTTAATATAATGACAAATTGTTTACATACATTATGACTTAATTGTATACATTAGTGTGTGGGTGAATGAGCAAGCGGTAGATGATTACATAGTGTCATTCACGCTATTATTTCTCATATGCTCTTTATTAGCTAAATAATATATTGTAATAGTTAAACAGCATTAAGCTGTTGCACATGCACTTTATAGATTTTAACTATAAATGACTGAATACTAACACTTCAAACACATGATAAAGTCTTTGGGAATGTTTGAAGTGTTAGTATTCAGTCATTTATAGTTAAAATCTACAAAGCACATGTGCAACAGCTTAATGCTGTTTAACTATTACAGTTTATAAAACATCGCACTATATAAAATAATTGATTTATCTAAATAATATATTATAAATAAACACACATCTTTGGTGGATCCAATATTAAGATGCCAATCGATTATTAGAAAGAATTACATAATATTGCTATTAACGCTTTGGATTACGGTTCTGAAATGTGGTGACTAACATTATTTAGGGGAGCATTCCAAGATTCATTACAGATATAATACAAACTATTTTCACGCCATTATGGTTGTGAAAATAAATAAAATACATTTGAAAACACATTTGATTATATGATAAAATACCTAATGAAACTTTCTTTAATTAGCACTGGTAAGAAGAATTCTTTATTTTCCCCAAGGCATATAGATACTCTTAAATACAGAAATGTTACGATGGTGGGATTGTATAAGATTGAAATAAATTTAATTAATAAACTAGTAATAGTTGGCATTTATATATATTTTGAGCAGAGCGCAATTTTCAATATTATTACAGCATTAAAATTAGGTCATAAGCAAAAGAAATAATAATACGAAGTTTGGGCAGTACTGACATAATAGCCAAAAATAACTAAGAGGAAACGGTCATGCTTCTGGACAAGAATGAAGTCTAAGCCCCCTTCTTGGGCAGTGCTCAGAGAAAAGTGGATAGGCATGGCATGGCCGACTTTTACTGGTATAACCGATGTGAGAGGCCCTTTATCTATGAAGAAGTGAATATGCATAGTGTGTGCCAAACTTACAGGAATCACCACCAGAGGCATTTTTATATGAAATAAATGTAGTTCCGGATAGCCTAACTATCTATGGAACGAGATATGAGAAGAAATCTATGGGTTTGAACTTGTCACAACCCCCAGATTAAGAAGCACATATATATGATCATAAAGATAAGCCGAATTTCAGTAACACAGTATGAATGAATGTCACTAATGACATGAAATATGATTTATTGCTTTAAAATAAATGATCCTAGTTTGAATGCCATAATTTATACAGATAATACACTATGCAGTTATCTATGTAGAGAGAGATTTCCCTAAATAAAATATACATTAAGATTTTACTTAGTAAAAGAAACATTAAGATTTACCCCCATCCCTTTTATGCTATTTAAAATAAATCAATCTCCCCTTCATTGATTTTATAATAACTGGAATATTTAAGTACTGTATTTGATATTTTAAGAGTATGGAAAAATAAAAGAAAGCTAGCAGTTATAGAAAACAACTAATAGATCACCTTTTCAGAATTAAATAATAACATTTTAAAAATAAATAAGGTTTCAAAGCATTAATTAACCTAAGCTCTGAATTCACCCCAGATAGAAAATCCAGAGTTAAACAAATATTTTTTTTTATATTAAAACATGAATAAAATGTTGGCTCATAAAACAATCTGCCGAGTGTATTCATTAATAATGCATTGTTTTAAATGGATGTTAAAAACCTTAATTCATGAAGGTTTACTTAAAAAGAAGGAAAGATTTTAGAAATTCAACTCGTCAGATTGTTTGAAATTGGCATATTAATAATAACTAAAATAGACATATAAAATTAAGTGATAAATAACTATAAATAAATGACTGCACTAAATTTAAAGAAAGTGAGAGCATATGAGAGAATTAAATTATAGAAATTATTTAAGAGCAATTTACATATTATATAAAGTAAAATAATACATTAGAAGAAGTCTTGATAATAGAGTTTGAGATTAGTTAGACTAGCATTACTTGCGGCTTGAAAATTTACCTTGCATCATTTTAAGAGTTCATATTTCAAAGTTTGCTCATGCATGGCAATTGGTTCTTAAATAACAGCAAGCTTTTATTTAGCATTCCAAAATTATCCATCGGGCCTTTACTTTACTCTTGGGCAGGCAGCGGAAGATGATGACCAAACTGGGCTGAGAAGGATGATGGACTTACTACTACATCATTATTTTTTTAACTTTCACACCAGCGTAGGTTATGTTCACTGCAGTTCTTTCAATAGTAGTTAATCTCTCTGATTAAAAATTTGGCCATTTTATATTTTTGCCCAGGTATTTGAAGAATGCTTTTAATTACATAGTTCATTGTTTTGAAAGATGCAACTGAAGATAATGTCCAAAATAAATTCTAATCTATTTCCAGATTAGAAATAGATTTGACAAAAATGTTCATAACAAAAGAAAATCTTTAATCTTAATCCCATTTTATTTTAAGTAAAAACGTTAATTAAAATACTTTCCCCAGATTAAAACAATAGTGTTTCCAACCCTTTAATTATTTTTAGACAATATACAAGTGCATCTTCCATTTTGGATTTAAAAAAGAAAAATATAGTTTAATAGGAAAAAAAAGTACTTGAAAGAAAAAGTTTAAAAAATGACGTATAATAAAACATTTAAAAATCAATATTGTTAGTAAGTTTTTTTTCGCTCATATATATATATATATATATATATATTTGAGCAGCACCTATAATACTTTAATAAAAAAGAAGTAATAATTAATAAAAAAGAATTAATAATTATTAAAAAAAATGTTATTGAAAGTTAAAATTTATAAATTTTTAGTTGCGCATCTCAGATATATACATAAAATATATATACATGACAAAAGAAGTGGGGTGGGATATAGGGTTTGAACATAAGTTAGTAGGTGGAACTATGAAGCTCAATCTTAAGCTAAGATTGACTGCTTCATTATTTAGTATCCCTAACCTAATGAGCACTAAAAGTGTGTACTCTATAAATGATTATAACTTTTATTTACATTGATTTTTCATCCTTGTTTTAATCAATAAATGACACAAAATAAAATTAACATGTATTATAACTAATTTTCTAATATATAAAAATGTAAGCTAATGAAAACAAACATCAATACCCAAAAATTTAAAATTAACATGACCTTCTTGACATTGGTTATAGAACTATACAACAAACAATATTTATGGAATTAGATAAATAGTATAAGTTGTGCATTTTATAATACTTTCTTTTAATACCAGATATTCTGGTAACTCTCTCAAATTTATTAATTCAAAAATAATTTTCAAAATTAATTTATAAAATAGATATAATTAGTTATAATTTAACAAACTATTCCCTTTATTAATACTTCTCTCACCCAAAAGAAGATGGGCATTCTTTAATAAGTTACACTGCCTTCTCTATTAGTTATATATGATCTGTGTTGATGATTTATGGTTATACTTTCACTTATATGTTAAACAGAACAATATCATTGTTATTTTGGTACATGTTTTTTTATATACACTTTCTTGCAATCTTATACACAAGTAAAATGATATGGTGAAAACAATATCACTAATAATGCTACATACTTTACTAAAAGATTTAGCAATCATTATAAAATAAATACATTCTCTGCAACTAAAATAGTTGACCTACATTGTTTAGTCTTAAACCACTAAACATCACATGACCACTATTTTCTATACTTATGCAAGCTGTTAAACAGTAATGTGATGTGATGTGATACACTATGACTTCTCCTTAAATGGAGTCAGGAATCTCTCAACAACTATGCCCAGAGAAACCTGTTAGCCACTTTACTTTCCCTTTCCACTCCCCATCCTAAGTTTTCCCATAATCTGCTCCATCCCATTTCCACAACATAATCTTTATCAACTCTATGGCCTTTATATCTAAATCCCCCTTATCTTTTCCCAAACCTGTCATAAAAACCAATAACCCACTTTCTGTATAATCACTTTGTTTATATTTATTCTTCCATAACTTCATTATTTGTACCCTTTCTGCTTTCAAGCATTTACATTCAATTAACAAATTCCTAATATTTTCTATGCCTTCCTTACACAATTTGCAAACCAAATCACCCATATTTTTCCATTTATGTGTATATTCTCTTATTGCTAAAGATCCTGTTTGAGCTGTAAACAATAAACTACTTTCCTTGCTATTACCATAAATTAACTCAAACCCAATATTATGTTTACTTTTATATATATTTAAAATCATTTTACTCTCCATACTAGTTCTCCATCTCTCTAATTCCCTATTCTATATTAATGCATCTTTTTTTATCCAATTCCTTACCACTATAACACTCAACAATCCTCCTAACACAATCATCCCACCTTTTGTACAAGTATACTGATATAAATTCTTTATCCAAATCTTTTGCATACCGCATTACCTTTCTCTCCCATCTTGTTGCTTGTTCGTTACTCATAACCCAATTAAATACTATTTTAGATATTCTTTTATTATCCATAATCTGCAACCTACAAAACATTTTCATTTTATTTTTTGACCACCCCATTTCTCCTTGAATTGCCTCATTTGTTGTCCACACATCTGCATCCAATGCACATCTTCCTACTTTCCTTTGTACTTTTTCTAAATAATCTAATACCCCGTTACTAACAGTCCCTTCCAAACAATTCTAAATACATCATATTTATTATATGAAAACACTGTTAATTTTTTTATCAATCCCCTTCTTTTCTTTGCTTCATTTATCAATTTTTTCTCCCATTCATCCAAGCAATTTTTCTGATTACTTAAGATGATTCCAAAATAACAATATCTATTCACCATGCTTAACTTTATATTTCCTAATAAAAATTCTACATCTTTTCTTTCCCCACTATTAACCACTATTATATTTTATTTTTCTTCACTAAATTTAATCTCCATCTCTTTGCCCACCTTTGCACATGTCCTCAGCATAACTTCCATATCTTTTCTTCTTTCTGTACACAAAAAGTCATCCACAAAAAAAGACCTGACAAAGTATATACTCCCTTGCCACCTATTAATGGTATCTCTATCCCTCTTCCTAATTTTTCTATTGCTCTCTCCATTTCACTCAAATATAACAAAAACAAAACAGGTGACATAGGGCATCCTTGCCTTAGTCCCACCCCATTTTTAACCTTAACTGCTTCTATATTCCCTAATTGATACATATAGTAATTAATTTTCATATAATTTTTAATAATATCCACTAAAGCTTCATCCATTCCCAAATTTGCTAAACTTATTCATAATCTATTTCTATTTACTCTATCATATGCCTTCTTGATATCTATAAAACTCATATATAACTGTCTACCTGAATTCCTACTCATATCCATAAGTTGTGTAACTACAAATAAACTATCTCCTATATGCCTATCTGATCTAAAACCTCATTGTCTTTTGCCCACTACCATATTCCTTTCCATCCATTTCGCAACTCTTCCAGCCACTATATATGCAAAAACTTTATATAAAACTGATGTTACCACTATCGATCTATAATTGTTTAACTTTCCTTTTCTTTAAATAATAATCTTACTCTTGTATTATTCCCACTACCTGGAAAAACTTCTTTGTGCCATCTTATTAAAACATGATAATAGCTTTACTTTTGCCTATACCCTAAATTCATTACTATCTCTGCTGCCCATCCATCTAAACATCTTGCCTTCCCATTTTTTAATTTCTTTCTTACTTCATACAGTTCATTTTTTGTAAACCTAATATTGCCATTACTATATGTTTTCATATTTTCTATCACTCTGTCCTTCACATCTAACATCTTTTCTATATCCATTACATATCTATTTAAGATTCTCTTTAGGTATTCTCTAGAGCTGCACTCCATTCCCTCATCATTTAGTAATACTATTTCTCTCCTCCCCTATAACTCTCCTTTTAATGTGATTCCAAAAATTTTTACTCCCATCTCTTCCACTTTTATTAATATCTTCCAAAAATTTACTATTCAATTTTATTCTCTCTATATAATTATCTATTTTAGCTAACTTCATCTTTTCTAAGTACTTTTCCCATTTAGTATTAATATCTTTTTCACTTTCCTTGTTCTTAATAGCACACTTATATTCTCTGCATGCTACTTTTCTTTCTTTTATACTTTTACTAAATCTCATTTTTATTACTTTTATTATTATGAATATTCTTATCTAAAACCCTCCAACCAACTCTTCCATGATTTCTTCAGCTTGTATTTTATATTCTTCCAACTTATTTTTATCATTCACTCTCCATTCACATCTTTCATTATTATTTCTACTTTTATTTCTATTCTCCATTACCTTACTAACCATTTCTATTACAATGAAGTTATAATCACTAGTATATACTTTTTCATTATCAAACACCTTAATTTTCTCTTCTTTATTCATTCCCTCTTTCTTTACCAATACTTAATCTATTGTGTAAAATATATTATTTCTAGACCATGCATATTATACCTTATAAATATTTGATATATTTCCAATGCTCAAAGTCACTCTCTGTCAAAATTTCTTCAACAGCTGTCCATTTTTATTATCTATATCATCAATTTCTTCAACATGTTCATTCATATCCCCTATAACCATTGTTCTCTTCCCCTTTTCTTTACAACTCTGTATATTCTTAACTAGACATTCTTATATATTACTGTTCTACTTCATTATAGTTTGACTATCTCCAGTGGCTATATAAACTATAGTTACCATCCATTCTTATCTATCCAACCTTATTTCAAACCATTAACAATATTAAAATATTTTTTTGATATAACACTTATACCGCCATACAATAGTGCCACCCAGTATAAGCCATAGTCATTAATGGGTGAATTGATTACTATGACTTGTACTGGGTGGCACTACTGTATGAAAAGTTCACTATTGTTTAGTGTAGCAGTAAAGTGGCAAACTTTAGAGCTCAAGACTCATGAATTATGCCCAGTTCGATTAATTTCTTGTGTGTTAATATTTTATGAATTCTGGAGCAATAAATCACAATTATTTTCTTATTTTTTACTACAATATTTTCATTTGAAAATATTTGTAGAAATACTTTTCCTCCTACATCAGGATTGTTAAAACAGCCTATAGAATTATTTAGTACTTAACTTCAGATTTCATTGTGGGCAACATAAATTAATATAAAAATACATAGATAAATATATGAAGGACAATATTACTTACATTATTGTTTGCCCTAACAAATTATTACAAATATAAGTTCAATTTGTTTATACCAGTTAAAGTAATATCGCTTAAATATATCATAATTTTTTGTTTTCTGATCACCATTATTATGGCAAATACCATTCATTAATACTCCATTATTTAGTCAATCACATTATCATTAATCTCTTAAAAATTATAAGGGGAAAATACAATTCTTGTTATCAATATGGTACTAATATGATTCTTAATCAATAATAAACTGCTATATAAGATACACATAAATCATTAAAAAGATGTTTTATTTAAAAACTAGTGAATTTATTGACATATGAGTATTTTGCATAGATATACTATGAAAATATTATTGTAGCATTCCTATACCTATACATTCATAGTTCATGGTATTTATTGGCAATAACAATAGTAATAACTAAATTTAGAATGATTGTTCTATCCACTTAATTTATACACACTAATAGTGCATTAAACTTGCATGTACACACAGATGCATGTGTAACCTATTTATTAATTTTACTTGAGTTTCACCCACTTATTGCCATTTTAGACTATGTTAAAACTCTTTTTTAAATTTACTTAATTCTTGAGGTTTATTGCCTTAGTAAATATTAATTATATAAAAGAAGTTTAAATTAACATTGATGTGTCTGTATAATTTAAGGAGAAATATTAATTAAATTTTAAATATTATTTTATGAGAAATAATGGGATTATAAATCTCTTTTTCTTAAGATAGTAATATTATTTAATATTTTAACTTTCATACGGACCACACACATATTGTAAATAATTAGTTCATTTTCAAAATTGAAGATCTTTATAATGGATGATTTTTAGATGTATTATTGTATCTCTTTACTGAAATACTAATAAATATTTATATGGTTAGTTGCTTGTTTTCTCTAAATTGTATAACAATATAAGTATTAAATACATGATATACAAATATTTATATTCAGCTAAATATTCATTAATAAAGAAAAATTGTTTTATTAAAATGTATTACTCTCTCTCTCTCTCTTTCTCTTTTGATGTATTAAATATTATGTCTTTTCTTCTCCCTGTTTTACTTACTACAATATTATCCTGGGACACTTTTCTTTGGCATACAACAATGTATGGATTTTATTACAAAATATAAAGTTTGTATTTTTTTAATTTATTTATAAAACAACTTTATTAAAGCGAAAAATAAATGTACATAAGTAATACAAATGACTCTAGGGTAAAGAAATTACAAAAAAAAAAATAATTGGTAATATGAGAACTATAGAAACAGTCTATAGTTAATTTAAAACTTAATATAGAATGTGAGTACATTTAATTACAAGATAAAACCAATGCAAACCCAAGACATAAATAAAGATTAAAGAAGTAGGGACTTCTTAAGCAAACTGAAAAAGCATCCAAGTCTGATCAAACATAAATTTAGATGACATAGTACTGTCTCTGGCCTTAAGTTTTTTTAAAGTTTGTAAAAAGAAAGAGTCCACATATGGCTGTGGCAGAGTGAAAAGTTTCTTACACCTGGTCAACCATACAGAATATGTCAAGAAGGTAGACATTCTGATGGTTGGAATGTCTCTAGAAACCACGCAATCCCTTATAGATATAATTTTATAAAAGTCAACTTTACAGTTCTGATAAATGGACATTTTGATTTTGCCAAGACCAATACAAGAGAGAGTGATGTGATCAAATGTCTCATCCTGATGGCAGCAGTTCATACACAGTGGATCAATGGCACCAATCTGTCTCTTGTATTTCAGGAACCAATTAGTAGGCATAGCTTGAAGGTTTATTTTGACTAGATAGTCTAAGAATTTCGGTTCCAAAGCCCAGAATTTAAACAGAGTAATAAGCTTCTGATTGGTAATCTCAAGCTTCAGCCTTATAGTGCTTACTTGTGGGTTAATAAGCTGATTGGCTTCCCACAGAGTAATTTTGGACTTGAAGGCATTATCCAATATGTTATAATGTTTATTAATATCAAAGAGCAGGATGTCTAGCCAGTAAGTTATTGCAGGTGGATGCCTGTCTATAGGCAGAACTATGTCAGCAATTTGCATGTGCCCATACTTCTGTATCAGGTTGAATACAAGCCTATGTGCTTTTTGAAAGCAAATGGCTGGAATAAAGTGGAACAACATCCCATTTAGCTTCTGATGCTGTTGCATTTTAGCAATGCTAATGGAAGCCAGTTGGCCATTCCAGAAAAGCCTTGCACACAATATATTAATCTTCTTAATAAATGATTTATAAACTGTTATGATTGGTAGATAATAGGAGATTCTTGTCATTACCTTCATATTAAGCAAGGCAACCTTTCCTTGAAGTGAAAGATATACCTTGGATAGGGTTTTGACGATCTGTCCAGTAGATTGTATAATCAATTGCTGAATCTCCTTAGACATTGCATGTTGTGGTTTATGAATGGAGAACCCAGAAATCTCTGAGGCTCAGCAAGAAAGTTAGATGTGATTTTAATTCCAGAGCAAATTCTCCACGTAGAAGATTTGGCTGGATTAATTTTAAGTTGAAGTGTGTTAGTGAAGTTGTTAACTATTTGATATAATGTATTCAGGTACTTTTTGAAAGGCAAGATGACCAGCACATCATCCATGTAGGCTATTGAGCTAATGGATCTTTTACGTTGAGGCACAAAGACACCCGGGATCCTATTATTAATATCTATCAACAGAGGGTTTATATATGTTATAATTTGTATTTTTTAAGTCAGATTTTTAAACATTTATAAATTTTAATTCTTGGTGATAATGGAACAGTATATGTTATTTAGATTGGCCGCTCCTTATTAAATGTATTTTTTATAAAATGTTCACTACAATTTTACACATGATTTTACTTGGTTTCATAATTAGACGCAACTTTTATTAAAACAAGAAAATTTTATACTATTTAAATCCTTTAAAATTTTATATTGGAATATCATGAATATGTCAGTGAATAAATTAGGGAAATTTTTTGTACGATAATTATCTTTTTGTTTTCATGCGTCATAGCATCGGCCGGAACGCGAACCCGCTAACCCGGGACAACTGCTTGTAAGGCAGCCGTGCTGACCTCTCGACCACCGACGCTTGACTATCTTTTCCATTTCAATTCTGTAAAGTCTATAGTTTCATATGATATTATATAAAGCAACGTGTTCACAGATGGGAGAGATTTTCCCTTTTATTTAAACATTTTATTCTTGAACCAAATTAAATAAAACATAAGATTTCTTCTATTTACTTTGTTTTTGTTTAAAATCTTTTAAAAAGATCAGTGAAGAAAAATTTACTTGACACTACTTATAAAACACACAATTTGACTTTTTTGTTTTTAACAACCAGGGACAATTAACTTTTTTTTTTTACTTTTAGTAAAACCTATAGAACATTTTTGTTAATTAAAACTTACCGCCACTCAAAACTCTTTTACTGTGATTTTCCAAAATATCCAGTTTGTGGAATTTAGAAAGCTTTAATTTTTTTATTTATGAAATTTAGTGATTTCATTTGATAAATTACTGAACTATTTTTTTTTTTTTTACCTTTAAATTACTTTTTATTTCTTATGCAAAATCTTATTTAAAGTCAAAATTGAATTTATCTATTTTTATTTAAATTATCTGATTATTTTATTAAATAAGATGTATCCAGTTATGTTATTAAATAAGATTTAATAATTGAAATTGTTTATTGTATAATGTATGAAGAATTTGATGTATTTAATATTTTTAATCGATGAAGTTGTTTAACTTAATATTCACTTCAATTACGTAATTTTTGAAGATTAAAAAAACAAAATTTAAATCTATTTACAATAATTTATATGCTTCTCTCCTTTAGTAATAATTTATAAATTTATTTCATCCTCTTTTTCCTCTAATTGTATTTCTTCTTCTTCTTTTTTTTTTTTACCTTGAAATGACCAATCTATTTTTTTACTTCAAACCCCCTTCCCTCCATGTCTTTCTTTTTAAACCTTCAATTGATTTCAGACATTAAATGTCTTTAATACATGTATTATATTCAAGTAAAAAAAACCATTGTCATCAGATTGTTGTAAATTTTACACGATTCTTCATATAATAGAAAAAATAATAATCTTATATTGATTTTATTGTGTTTACTAGCAAATGGTGTAAAGTTCTCATCATCAAATTTGCACGAGGGTGGGTGGGTGGGTTTGAAGTCATTCAGGCATTTTTGTGCTTTTCATTTTTTTAAACTTACTCATTTAAACTTACTCATTTTTTTAAACTTACTCATTTAAAATCATCTTCCTATTTATGTGCATCTTATTATAAGGTTAACATAATTTATCCACCCATAATCTGATTTGGTTTTCATGGCATACAATAACCAAATAAATTACTCTTTTGAAGAGTCTCAAAATTCAACAATAATTCATTCTCTTAACTCTATAAGACTTATCATAGGCATTCTAAAATCCACAGTATCCTTAACATTGTCTTCTTGTTCAGTATTAATGTCTAAATATTCCAATTTTGTTTTACTTTTCTTAATATATTGATTAATCTTTATCACATTTTTTCATAAGTGATTATATGACATTTCTATTTTTTTTAAAAATATTTCTTCATTTTATTTCTTTTTTCTTTTCTACTATCACTTTATCTGTTTATCCTATCTTACAAAGCTCTTTAAACTTATCTATACTTGATGTAGTTGTCTTTCAGGTTTAGTTCCAATTCATCAATCTTGAACTAGATTAACTTCATTGTGGTAATCAGTTCTACTTTTTTGCTTAACTACTTTTTCCTATTGGATCACTTCTCATTTTACTTATTTTTATATCATTTCTACTTTTTCTAATTTTACTAGGCTTTTTTTCTTATTTCATTTTTATTCTTGGTGAATTTAATTTTTGTTGTTATCACTGATTCTCTTTTTATAGTATTTTCTGTATCTTTCATCATCACCATTTCTATTTGTCATTGTTTTATATCTTCCATTTCAGCTTAGAAAATTTCCAGATAATGTTCAATGAATTTAAAAGTGCAGTGTTAGATTGTAATCCTATTTAGAAGCTAATAATCCCTACTCACTTGTGCTGTACTATAATATTAAAGCAGCAATGTTAAATATGAGGATATTTTCATTTCATCCACAAGATTGGCCTATATAAGTGCATTTAGGTTGCAAAATAAGATGATCATTCTTATTTTCTCCAAGTCTTTATCTTGTGGCTGGAATGAGAGTGTTTTCACATTTAACATCATTGATTTAATATTATAGTATAGCACAAATGAGGGAGGATTAGTATCTTCTAAATAGAATTAAAATTTCCATATGTTGACCTTTTTGTATTTTTGTTTCAAGTTTTGTTTCATTTCTTATTACCACATACTTAGATTTTCTATTTTACTTTCTAAATCTTGTTTTATTTAATGTTGGCTCTTTCCTATATTAGTTTACATTGACATAATCACTTGCTATAATATTTCCATAATTTGTATTATGTCTGATAATTTTAGCATTCAGTAATTTTACTTTGTCTATTCTATATTTTTAAGTTCCTGGCTCTGATTTTTCTAGGGTCTCTTTTATTTTAAAAAATTAAATAAACAAAATAATAAAGCAGAAATTTGAAGCTATAGAAAATATGTAATAGAGAAATAAGTAATAAGTATGGACAAAGTAGGCGGCATTTTGCAATTATCTATTATACTTACAATTATGCATATCTCTCGAACACCATCAAGTTTAATCTTTTGTAATTAGAATTACTATCACCCTGCTAACTATCTATTAGTTATGCTTTAAAACAGACACCCTAAGCTGAATGTTACCTCAGCAAATTAATACACAAATTTATTTTAATCCTACTTTGTCTGTATTTATTACTTATTTGGCTGTTAAATAAAATAGTGTACGTCAATGTGAATTCTTATTTATTATGCATAACACAGTCTTTCCCATTTCTGAACAATTGACCTTGTCACATTTCTGCATAGTAGTATATTTTTGAAGCACTCTTTGTGTGAGCATTTCATAGCCATGTAATTTATATTCTTTATCATCATTTATAACTCCTGTCTGTGAAGTGGAATTTAACAGGCTTTCCATTTTCAAGTATGCAAACCTTCTCATGCCTTTCAAATGTTATTACATTATTTAATCTTACATTATAGCATTAATTTACTATTATCACATATCATTTATACATTAAGATATATTTATCCCTTCTTCTACGAATAATGATATTAACATACCCCTTTTTTAGGTAGATAAATTATCAAACTTTATTATTTTAGATGAATAGAATTTATTGAACTCTACATTGAATTCCAAATTAGTTAAATGTAAATACGTAGATGATGAACTTTAAGATTATATGAGTTGATGTGTAATGTGCTAGCTGAATATCTCTAATTGTATGAGTTCAAAGTTTTATTTACATACTTTTATAATTTGATATAATGAGTACATTAATCATAATATTTGGGGAGGGGGGTCCATTTAATATAGAAGTTTTATAGAATGTGGGATTTTTTTTATAAAAGTAAAAAAATCATCTGATCATCAGCAGGTTGAATGCCCCCAAATCTTTTACAGACTTGGACATATCTTCTTTTCTTATATGAGTATGAATGATATACACTAAACATATTTCATCTTTATGTTGATATTCCTCACTTATTTTCCTGTGATTTTGCTCTTTATTCTTTTTCATGGGCTTCTGCTACTATAGATCATCTAGTATTCCTAATCCAATAAATGTTTAGCATCTTTATTTCTATTATAATTTTTCTTCCAAAGCCTTAGTGAGATTGTCTGCTTTAGAATCTAGTTTTATTTCTTAGCCCATATTTTTGATTTTTTAATACTTTTTAATTAATCTACTTCCATTATGTTGGTCAGGTTTCTTTGTTTTTGAAAATAAGTATTATTTAAATTCATAAGTACTGTTATTGATCATCTTCTATTTATTAATATTATGCCTTTCCACGTCTATTTTCTATAGTCTTTTTGCTAGAATTGTCTTGTGAAAATCATCACAATGCATTCTTAGGCAAATTTTAAAAATCTTTCATCATGATTATTCTTTTTTCAAATACTTCTCTATAATCTGTTTCCATCTTCCATTACAACTTTTTTAATCTTAGGATTCTAAACTTTTCCAATGGTATCAATCTCTTTAAGCAGTATATCATCATGGGATAATTTCAGATCTCTTTAAATATGTTCTGTCACTAGGATGCTGTTTGATATAGGAACGTAATTTTGAATATTGAAGTGATAAGAATTTTTGTGAACTTAATTAAATGACTGTTTTATTTTAACCGACAAATTATTTCCTATGAACCACTAAACATCACATGATCACTATTTCTATACTAGCACATAATTGTTGTAAACAAAGGCACTAGATAGGGATTTTATGCACAAGCCTTCTGGCATCCATTGATTGCTCTGTTTGGCACAGGGTGGCACTACTGTATGGAGAGTTTTGCCTTTGTTTATTTCCTATGAAACTGCTATAAAAATTTTGACAGGTGAAATCACCCTAAGTTTTTATCAGTATTGATTTTCATGCTATTATGCAAAGTAGTATAATCACTGATACATTTTTCATAAATATTTTTCAGAATTTCACACCATAGTGTTTTTAAAACTTTAATCACAAAAGAAATATGATAGAGTCAAATGCCTTTCATAATCAATAAATCTAATGAAACACATACTTTTTTTTTTTAGAATAAAAAAATGAAATATATTTTAACAAATCATGCAATTCTTCAATATAACTCATTCTTTCACTATATGGATGTGAAATAAGAAATTAAAATTAAATGTAAAAAAAAAACCTATTGTATACACAGAATAATATGAATATACCAAAAAAAAAAAAAAAGAATTTGATTTTCACAATAGCATTTAAAAAACATAAGTAAGCATATAACAAAAAATATATAAGGAAACCAAGAGGTAAAAAACTGAAAAACATCTAATTTGAAAGTGTAATGAGGTGAAAACTTTATAATTTCTGAGAAATATTGGAGAGTTTTGTTTTACTACTCAGTAAATAAGCAGGAAAAAAAAAAGTGAATGTAATAAATAATATTATGTCATCTGAGTTAGAACCAGAAATAAACTATATAATTTTTATTACAATAACAAAAGATGCTAATTAATCATCATCAATCATTCACTTTGATGTAAATAAAATAAAATAGCTTAATGAATTCTTAATACTTCTCAATAAACGCTCTATAATCTGAACATTGCAAATATTTTTTCCCCATTATTGAATAAATTATATATATAAAATTATTTTTATATTCAGATGGGGGATGAGGACTCCGGCTGATTTTGTTGACAAAGCGGCGATAAAATAGACATTCAAGATGGCGACCCGTTTCACAACCCCAGAATCTTTTCCTTTACGATATAGGTAAGAAGAGGAATTCTAATTGTTATATTAAAAATAAATATTTCCATTACTGCCTTAGCAGTAATGGAAATATCTTTATTTTTTTTAAAAATCATTTTTTCATAACATCAAATAGTACCGAAACAGAGATAGAGCGTGTTCTACTGGGGCGGCGTCGCCTTTGAAGACGGTCGCCACATTGTGCCAATACGGCGGCGGCAGGGAATGAGCGGGGACCCCAAAAAAGACTCGGATACAGGCAAGCTGTTTGAATATTATATGAGCTGACGTTATAAAGTTTTCGTTTTTTTTTTTTTTAATTGAGCGCTGCATGTTCCGGTACAACATCTTTTCACTAGCATGTAGTGATTTGATGTGCATAATGCATGAATTCCAGTTTTTGTAAGAAAAACTGGGTGACACATTTAATCCTATTTAGTAAAAATCCGATTAGTTATTTTATGCACAAAAACGAGAAAAATTTAAAGCATTAGCAGTGGACTAATTCAGAGAAGGATTACGATTACTTCGCGCTGGAAGCGAGCGCAGCCATTGCATCATTTAATAACAGTAGAAGATGATGTCTAAATGCAGAAACCCGAACTGACGAACGATGAAAGTTCAGTGAAAAATAAAGGGGGAACAGGTGCCGTATTTTTTAAAAATATATTATTTGGTTACTTTTAGATATTTAACAATTAAATATTTGTAATAATAGATTTAATTCGTAAACACTCAACTAGATTTCACGTCGTAGAGTATTGCAATTTAAAAAAAAAAAAAAAACTTATACGTTTTGTGTTGAAGCTATTCTTCAACATCAGTTTATGGAAATTATTTTATTATTGATTTTATCAATTTATTTATGTTTAAGCTGTCACACTGCGGTCTTTATGATTACACTTTTATTGATTTAGGTTACTGAAAACATCAGATGTTGATGCAATATATGTTTAAAATTTCTCTTTTTTTTTTATTCCTACTTTAATCATAAAGCGTGCTTTATGCTTATTTATTGGATTTAATGTTGTGTAAGCTCTCTAATACTAATGCTGTATGCATGAATTATTCGGGTTTGTTATGCAAATTTTTATTTTAAATTATTTTTGCAGCATACTGTATTATAAAAATTTATTATTTATTTGTCTTTATCTTCGAAGTAATGACTTCCACTTTTTATCGTCGTACATAAAAATATAAAATGCTACAAGATTGCGGTAATTTAGTTAAAGTATAGCTATTCAAAACTAAGATTTTTAAATAAAGAAAAAATAAAATTTTGGCTTTCTTGAAGGTTAAAGAGGTTAAGGGAATCGTTTATCATAATTTTGTCAATGGTTTTTATTTCATAAGAAAAAAATATATCCATATGCTAAAATTGATATTATTTAGGTATGTGGGTGTACTCATGAATGCTTGCATATTAATATTTCTAATTGAATAGATAGATATACGTGTATTTATATAGCACTGTTTAAAACTATATATAACTGTATTTATATATAATATCGTTTTTATATATATACCTTATGAATATTTTTATTGTAAGAGATATCAGGAAGTATTAAAAATTATTTGAACTAATATTTTTAAAGTTAGATAGGTAATGAGAAATTTTTCTCTAAATATTTCTTCTATTTTATTACTCTATGAATGATTTAAATTATTAATTATGGTTCTAAAGTATTACATTGGTACAGTACTGTACGTCTTTTTTTATAAGAAAATAAATCTGAAACTGAACATATGTATATATGTACATTTTTTCCCCTGAGTTACATTAGATACTTAGGCATTTAAATGGCGAGAGTATATCATTAATTAATTTATCTTAATACTTTCATTTAAAATATTATTATATATATTAAGAATTAACTAGAAATATATAAGAAATGTTCAGTATTTGTTTGATTACAGTGCTAGAGACTTTCTTGAAATCAACAAACTTATTGTTTTGTATTAACTCACCTAAATATTTACTAATAATTAAAATAATATTAAACTAAAAATATGCATTACATTGAAATTAAAATTATTTATATTTATTTAATTATATAAGATTTGAAATACAGGCACTCTTATACCTGGAACTTAATTGTAAATATAGGGGATTTGAACTCAGACTTTCAAGCAACCTTCAACTATCCACACTATCTCATACATGGGCATAACATCAATATTGGCATCAGCATGGGATTTGGGCATTCTATCATCAGATTTTCAATGATATGGATGGCTGAAGAGTTGGAGGTTGGAGGAGATTGAAGCCTCATTAAAGTATAAAGATTTGCTATCTTAATATAAACTGAGCACTGATTATATATATGTGTGGGAGATGATAATCCAGACCAACTGATGAGTGCTGGTTCAGCATGAAATATGTATATTGGTGATTATTTATCTTTTCTACATGTGTGTGGCCATGTGTTCCAGTAGTATGAGATAATATGAATAGTTGAAGGTTGCTTGAAAGTCTGAGTTCAAATCCCCTATATTTATTTAATTATATATATTACTTTAATTTAAAGTTGTAATTATAAATTTTATTAAACGCCCATTATTATATTAAGTAATAATTTACTAAGGCTGTAACCTTAGAAATAAGCGTGTTTTAAGACCTATAGAGGTCCCTACCTTCGTATTTTTCAGATGCTTATTTCTAAGGTTACAGCCTTAGTAAATTATTACTATATATTACTTTACTAAAACTCCAATAAATTTACATTTGAACTTTCAAATCATGTCTAAAATCAATGCAAGAATTGCAAGAAAGACAATTAGTAGAAAAAAAAGCAACAAAAATTTACCAGTAAATTTTTTTGCTAAGACAAGACAATGTATGAAATAATAATAATAATAATAATAATAATAATAATAGTAATAGTAATAGTAATAATAATAATAATAATAATAATTTTTTTTTAAAAATGATAATTTTTTGTAAGGAATGATCTATTAAAAAGAATTGAACTTCTAAAATTTTATAATATTGTAGAAAAAGTGTTTATAATAAAAAATATAATAATGAATTGATATGAAAAGCTATAGATGATAATAAAAATTTCAAAAGTGCAAAACAGCATTTTGATATTGGAAGAAAACTTGTTTCAGCAATAAAGGGGAAAAAAGAAACTATTACTAAAAAGATAGGTGATATGTGTGGAAGAAATCCATAAATAATTATATAATAATAAAGAACAAGAAAACAAAATATCCCTTACAATTACTACATCTTCTGTATTGTCAAATATTTTAAATAAAGGGATGAGAAATGCAACCAAATCTGTAAAAAGAAAAAATTCCAGAAAATGATGGAATCATTACCAATGTTTTTAAAAAATCAGGTGAAGAAATAGAAAAATTGTTGGAAAATTTTGACTAAATAATAATGATGTATCAGACGATTAAAAGAGTGCAACAGATAGTTAAAAAAAAGTGATAATGTATTAAAAATTATAGACATCAATCTTGCATCAGTTCTGTACAAATCTTTACAAGATAATTACAATTCATCTACAGGGAAGTTTGAATTTTAAATAACCAAAAGAACTATCTATATTTAAAAGTAGGTTTAGCATAAGATCATATGCAAATATTAAGAGAAATTATGAGGGAATTGCCAAAAAAAACCCTATAATTTGTCATCAGAAATGTATATTTATCTTTAGATGTTACAAATTAAATTTCCTTCAGAGTACTGTCCATTTAATGCAATGTATCAATCTAAATTTGTTTTCTGCCTTTCAAAGCTATCCCTTGCAAATTGATATCTTTTAATATCTCCATCATTTTTTCTTCACTTCCTCCAAGTCTGCAAAATGTTTTCCTTTAAGACATTTTTTTCATTCAGAGAAATAAAAAGAAGTGAGAATGGATAAATATTACTGATGGATAAACTGGGTCATGCAGCTTTTGGGTTAAAAATTGTTTCACACTCAAATATTTATGTGCTGATATGTTGTTGTGATGAAGCTACCACTCCCCAATTATCACAACTCAGGACAATTTTGTGTTATTACATCATGTAGATATTTTGAACTTGTATATAAAATGCCTGATCATTACAAATGAATTCTGATTTGGCAATGCCATTTGCATAAAAAAAAATCAGCATCAACTGGTATTGGACTTCACTCCCCATACTTTTTTGGGAATGTGGAAAATATCTTTTCCATTAAACCACTTGTAAGTTTGTGGTTTTCCTAGAACAGCTTGATTATAAACTGTTTCAAGCATTACAACTGTTTTCCTTGACATTTTTTCCTAACAGAAAACAGAATTTCACATTGTTCCAACTTTTCAGCCATCACAAAAATTGTTAAATAAGCAAGACACACTTAAGAAGCAGATATACTGCTTGGCATTATGACTTCACTCAATAATTCAATAATACCAATCAGTAGAATCATGTAGAAGAGTCCCCACAAAAGGAATTTAGTGAGAAAATCATATACTGCAAGGGGTCCACCCATCAAAAATAAAAATGTTCCCACTATGTTTTGGATTTGTAGATTATGAAAAGGCATTTGATTTTATAAGCATTTCTATAATGATTAAAGTATTGAATTATGAAGATGTAGATTCAGGATATTGTAATATTCTGAAATGCAACCATAATGAATAAAATACATGGTGATACTAAGAAAATCGACAGTGAAACGCATGTATAAGATAATTCCATATTATCAAAACTTTTTACAGCAGTTTTAAAAAAAATATTTTATGGATTATAATAGGAAGCTAAGGAAATAAAAGTAAATGAAGATTATTTAAGTCATCTAGTTTTTTTTTTTTAATGTGTTAAAATGTCACCTGAGAAGCGAACCCTGGGACAGTTGCTTGTAAGGCGGCTGTGCTAATCACTCGGCCACCAATGCTTGACTTAAGTCAAGAGTTATCAGATGGTAGTATAAAAATGGGTTTAAAGATAAATCCTAAAAAGACTAAAGTATTGTTCAATGGATTTTTCAGAAGAAAATAAAGGTTGATAATCATGAATTAGAAGTTAACAATTACAAATATTTTGGTAAAACTTTTATACAGAGAGAAACATAATGGATAAAATTAATCATAGAATTTAATGTGGATGTGTTGTATTAAAAGGATATATACTTATATATTTGAAAAGGAAGATTTTTAATAGATATATTTTACTTGTTTTATTTACAGATCTGAGACTTGGACATTTAAAGAAAGAACAATTTAGAGACTTCAGACAACTTAACAATATATATATATATATGATCATTAGGTGGAGCTTACCAATAGCTCTAATCAAGCTCCATCTAGTGATCATTTAAATGCAAGCTTAAAAGCAAGTTACGAAATTTATGACTTGTTTTATTAATTAATATATATATTAAAAAGAACAAGAAGAGATTAAAAACAAAATGCATAGAACAAACAGTTTTTTAATAGCATTGACATTTCTAAAAGATATGATAATAAATGGATAATTGAAGTCTTTTACTGAATCACAGAAGACTAAAAGATCTAGAAAAAGACTGCACGTGAAATGGGTAGATGATAATAATAATAGCTTTGCTTGTATGTTTATATATATGTTTCTAATGTAGGAATATAAATATATAATTTAAGTACTTATCTTTCTGCTTATATGATTTACACTCTGTGTACATGTGAATGCAGTCATCAACTCTTATTTGAAAGTAGTTCACCTTAATTCTGCTTTTTTGTGAAATATTGTTCTAAAGCTTTATAGTAGAATTACTAAATATATTGATCACAAAACTATAACTTTATCTTCATAGTTTCAGCAGGATATAGAATTTTTTTGCTACTATTTTTAATATTTTTTCAACTTCTGCCTCTTAAGTTTTTTATTTTAATGTTTTTAAACAGATCTTGAATTTGAGATTTGCTAGATATCAGGATATCGAAACAAATTTTTATTTTATTTAGCAAAAAATGTTCATTTGATTATCTCATTTCATGATGAACTATTTCTTATTTGTAGTCCTACTTAATCATCGGAGATTCCATTATTTAGCCATTCCTATTATTACAATTATTCATAAGTAGTAGTCTTAATATTTTTTTCAATTTTTCTAGATTTCAGATTTTTTTTTCTTTTGGTATATTTATTTGTTTATTATTATTGTTTTATTTATTTCATGTCTATACATAGAAATTAATTTTACTATTAAATTTATTTCATAATCATTCAATATTTATTAATGCTATTATTACTATTTAAACAATTTTATTAGTTTAATTCAGATATATATATATATATATTAAATGCTAAACTGAAGAACAATTTTTATGTCTTTACTTTATCATCATTAAATACAATTTTTAATTTATGTCTTTATTACTTAATTAATTTTTTTTTGTAAATCTTTAGTTATGGATTTATATATATATAATTAGAGGAGATTTGAATCTAGACTTTCAAGTTCCCTTTAGTCATTCACTCCATCCTATACAACTGATACATACTTACATGTGAAAAAGATAAATATCTCCAATATAAGTATTTCTTTCAGATTATCACCTCTAACACATATATATATATATAATCAGTGCTCGGTTTATATTAAGATAGCAAATTTTCAAACTTTAATGGACAGGCTTCAATCTTCTCCACTCTTCAACCCATGTCATTGAAAATCTGATGATGGCATGTTCAAAACCCTTAATTGCCAATTCTTGTTATGCCATTTTTATGTTGACCATAAGTCGATCTATATATATCATCATCAACCATTATCAATCCACTGCAGGATGAAGGTCTCTTCAAGTTCAATCCATCTTCTCCAATCTTTAGCTTCTTTTCTCCACATCACCCCTGCATACTGTCTTATTTTATCCATCCATTTCACATGTGGTCTCTCTGTATCTTTTAGAATCTCATGGAATCCAGTTTAAGATTTCAATTGTCCATCTATTATCATCTCTTCTAACAATATGTCCAGCCCAACTTCACTTCAGTCTCTACATTTTTTCAATGAGGTCAGTCACACCTGTTTGTTCTCTTACCCATATATTGCATTTTCGATCTCTTCTCATTACTCTTCACATACATCTCTCCATAATTCTTTGAGTAGTCTGAAGTCTCTATATTGCTCTTTTATTAAGTCTCCAAGTCTTAGATTCATAAGTAAGAACTGGTAAAACACATTTATTAAAAACCTTCCTTTTCAAACCCATAGACATATTTCCTTTTAGTATCAAGTTATTTCTACCAAAAGCACCCCAAACAAGTTTAATTCTATGATTATTTTCATCCATCCATATTAATAATCTGACTAAAGTATTTGTAGCTATTAACTTCTTTCAACTCATCATAATCAATTTTTATTTTTATATTTTGAGAAAATTCATTGAATATTACATTTATCTTTAGTCCTACTTTTCTACTTTCTTCTGATAACTCCTGCAACATTTCCTGCAGCTCTAAAGCATTATTTGCAAAAACAACTACATCATCTGCAAAATCTAAATGACTTAAATAATTTCCATTGATTTTCACTCCTTTAGCTTTCCATTTTAATCCACAAAATACTTCTTGTAGCACTGCTGCAAAAAGTTTTGGAGATATGGAGTCACCTATCATTATGTAATCGAATTGTTGCTATTGCATTTTTATAAATATTCTTCAAAATAACCTGGATCTATATCTTGATAATCCAATGCTTTAATCACTGAGGAAATGTTTATAGAATCAAATGCCTTTTCATAATTTACAAATCCAAAGCATATTCATTTGTCCTTTCTATAACTTCTCTCAATACCTAGATATGATCTACTGTACTAAAACCATTTTTAAATCCAGCTTGTTCTCTTGGTTGGTGGAAATCCAATGTTTTCTGTAGACGAGTTGTAATTATCTTGGTAAAAATTTTCAATAGAACTGATAAAAGGCTGATAGATTCCATCCATAAAATAATTATCAAGTTTTAGCTTTATGAAGTGAGTGTTAATAAGAAACTCAGTTATGTTTTTAAAATAATGTTGTAATATTATAGTTTTGTATATTTTTAGCAAAAAAAAATAATTAAAATTCACAAACTTTGTGTGAAGATATATATATATACCCACAAATTCATTATAATAATTTCAACATACTTGGTTAATACAAATGTGGATAATTTAAACTATAATAATGTAATAGAAAATGATAATATATGGAGTAGACGAAAGGTATACTATAAGAGGATTTTATAAAATTTATATATGTGTTTGAGTAATAAAAAAACTAGTGTTCTTAGATAAATATTTAGTTTTAATTTTTTTATTTTTAGTTCTAATATGTAGCTAAACTATTAACGAAATTCATATTTATATTTATAGCAAATTATTTATATTCCCAACATTAAATAAATTTTTATATAATGTATGTCTATCGCTTCGATATATAAAAATCATTTGACATCTTGAGAAACTAACCATACAATTTTAACATATTTAAATAAATAAATAGAAAAATAATTAAATAAGAATTTTAAAAAATCAACTATGTATCTGAAAGCAATTTAAATAAGGAACTGTTAATGATTAAATAAATTATCATTGGTAATTATTAGGCAAAAGTCAAAAAGTTTTTTATTATTATTAAGAAGCAAACAAAACCACCAGCTTCACATTTAGAGAAGTGATTATTTATTTCAAATGCAATATAGAGCATATTAAATATTTTAAAAAAATCAAATATTCATCATCATCACCATTCATCAATTTTCTCTTAGTCATTTTTTTTATTGGTTTATTTCAAAAAAAAATTCTGCTTTTTTATATCATTGTTTTTTCTTTATCTTTATCCATTACTGACCACAAATCCTTTAATATTTTCTGTAGTTTTACATGCCCCCCCTCCCAATTAAATTTTTTTTAATTTTTTTTAAAATTCACATTTTAAAGATTCCAAGATTTTTTAAATTTTTCCAAGATTTTGCTTCATATAAAGTGACACTCTTAAGTACAAAATATAATAATAATCTGTTCTAAATCTTAATTAATAGATCATACACACACACACCCCCTTCATTAAAAACTTATTTAGCCATTTTAATTTTTGCTGTAATATCTTTTATTATTGTACTTTTTTCATCTCATAAAACAAATATGTGCATAATTAAAAGCACATAAGTGCTCTACTACTTTCTGCCCTGATATCATTTTTAATGCTTCATTACTTTCTTTTGTAATCACTGAAAGCTTTACACTTAGATGTTAACTGAAAGGAGGCCCGTTAATTTCTTTTACAGGCCTTAAAGAAAACAAGCAGGTCAAATACTTTCCATTGCATCTGTTATTATTATGTGATTATTCATATAGTATATGAACATGGATGGTCAGCTCACCAACATGCATTAACCAGCATGGTGAGTTTACTGGATTTTTATCTCTGAATGTAAGATCAATAAACACCATGGTCTTTCTTCCCACTTGCTTGATATAACTGAAATATCAGTTAAGTTTTTTTGAAGGCAGAATGAATGTGTGTGTGAATGTAATTTTTTAAATAGATATATATAGTCATGACAGACAAAAATAATTTATGACAATTATTCCCAGAAGGCTGTAAAGTCACCATATTTTGCATTACATTATTTTCAAGTCTATAGTTAGCAAATAAGCTATATGCAAATAAATTATATCTCTGTGGTGCAATAAATATAACAAGATAGCATCACTGATCACTGATATGCATAAAGAATATAAACATCACTGATGTACACAAAAAATATAAAATGAAGAGATGAAATTCATTTTATCAGTGATACAGATAGTAGCCTACAATTTCTAGTTTTAGATAGACAGGAAGGTAATTGCTATGATAACAAATGCATATCCACCTTCTGGAAATGATTTGTTTTGTATATTTTATTAGGATGAATCTTTTTCTTATAGATGCCTTTGAGATTTGTTATCTTTTGGGGTACAAAATAAAAATGAAGAATTCTTATGCGAATAATTTTGGAGATTCTGAAGCTATGGATTATCTCAGGTAAGAAGTATTATATATAATTTGAAAGAATTTTGTGAGGAGTATCAAGCAATTATCAATGAAGATGTAATTTAAACTTAGTTAATGATAAATTAGAAATTATGAATAAACAATAAAATAATAATTATGTTGGATGTTGACATTTTTTCCTTATTTTTTAAATGGTAATCACTATTTATCTTAGCCTTATTGTTTTCCTTAGTTTGTCTAGTTTCTATCAAAGTAAAGTTTTTTTTGCTATAATATTATTAGAACTAAAGTTATTGTGAAAATGGTTGAAGAGTTTTTAAAAATTAACATGGCTCTTGAAGAATCAACACGATTTTCTCTAGCCCAGATATAAACTTTAAATATCAGGTAAAGATTAAAAATATATATATATATATATATATATATATATATATATATATATATATATATATATATATATATATATATATATATATATATATATATATATTCAAGAACCATTGTATCATAAGCAAAATAGAGCCAATGAATTTTTCTTTACTGGATATTAAATACATCCACTGTGAAACAATACTCATGTAATTATTTATGTAAATAAATATTAAGTAAAACAAGAGAGAAACAGCTACGTCTTTCGTCTTTCGATAAGAATTTTATTTAATCTTACAAATAGTTAAGATTTTACTTCATTAATGCTTAAAATAAATTATTTATATGTATGAGCTCTGTGCACAGATAATGAAGCTATTATTTGTCTATGAAATTATTAAAATATTTACCGCCAAGCACTTTTGGGACAGTTTATAGTCCCATATTCACGGCAACTTGTATACAATTGATAACCATAATATCATTGCAAATTTTATGCAAATTTATATACAGATGCTACATGGACAACATCTGTATATAAATTTGCATAAAATTTGCATTGATATTATGGTTGTCAATTGTATACAAGTTGCCATGAATATGGGACTATAAACTGTCCCGAAAGGTAAATATTTTAATAATTTCATAAACAATTAATAGCTTCATTATCTGTGCACAGAGCACATATAAATAATTTAATCTTACAAACTAATTTTTTTACTTTTTCTATATATCTCTCAACAATAAACCTCATTGCTTTAATTCTTGATATTCTGTCTAAACCTAAACTTATTTGCACTGACAAAAACATGTCTAATATATTTTCAATACATCTATTCAAAACTCAATATTTTAAAATTCTCACACTTAATTGCTTTAAATTTTGTTCTATAAAGGATAAAAATGGGTGAAAAAAAATCTGCTTACTCCTGAGTAAGAAATTTAAATTACAAACAAAAAATAGATATTTTCAAACTTTTACCATATAGTTTTCAATAGCTTAAGTGGGATTTAAATAATTTCTTGCACTTTTTCAATTTTTATTTTATCTATAGTTTTACAATTTCACACTCTATTATTGCAAATCTACATTATTATTCTCATTTTTTATTAATATAAATTAAAATTTTATTATTTCTGCCATTCACATCATTTATATAATTTTTCATGCTATAACTTATACATATATGAAATTATCTTATGATTTCATAGTTTGTATTGTTCTCTACTATGCCCATGGCTTAATATTCAAAATCAGATGAGTTAAAAATTTGAATTTATTTAAGGTTCTCAAACATACTTTAGACTTTTCTTTTAGGAAGCCAACTCTTGTCCAGCTTAACCAATCAATATTGATTTGTAAATAGAAAACTGGGTGAGTAATGCCTTTTTCATTTTGTTTCATTATGGGGATTGCTGGAAATGCTTTTGCCTTGCAAAAATCTGTTTAAATCATAATTTGCTAATATATCATTAATATTATTAAAACATTCATAAATAAGTATAGCCATATAACTCCAGAAAAATATGGAGAAACAAAGGAGAACAAAAAGAGAAAGAGAAGTTTTGTGATGATTGTATAAATCAATATATCACACACAATCCTTTAAATTCTTTTTTTAACATTTTGCTACTTTCTATTTTCTTATGCAACAAATTTTTCTTTATAAAAAACTATAATTATTTTGCATAATTAAATTATTTTTTTAATCGTATTATTCCAAGACATATTAAATTTTTTTTTTTGTCTCTGAGATAATTTTCATAGTTAAATGGAGTTGCCCCTGCTTCATGAATCATGTTCCATTCCAAGAAAGTAGGGCTTTTACAGATGTAGATTAAATAGTATAACATCTAGAAAATTAAAGGACCTAATTGATCTTAAAATCATGGTGCCCTATGTTCAAAAAGTTAAGGACCATCTTTGAATGAAGTTTTTTTTTAGATCTTTATAATCCTAAAACCAATTTATAGCTCACTTCTGTATAATAAATTTTTGTAGAATAATAGCCTTATCTATAACTAATTTAAATATATATATTGCTTATAACACTTCTTTCATATACACTTCAATGCAAACAAATTTTCTTAAAAAACTTCTTTATTTTCCTTACAGTTTCGACTGTTCAGCAGTCTTCATCAGAGTACCTCTATGCTTTTTCTCTGCTTTAATTAAAGAAAATAAAGAAGTTTTTAAGAAAAATCAGAGTACCTCTATGCTTCTTCTCTGCTTTAATTAAAAAAAATGAAGTTTTTAAGAAAATTTGTTTGCATTGAAGTATATATGAAAGAAGTGTTATAAATATATATATATATGAAGATATATATGAAAGAAGTGTTATAAATATATATATATATGAAGATAATTTAAATATAGTTATATCAAATTTATGCAGAAGCAACTGAAAATCCCCTGTGAGCTATATTCATGGATTGTATATGAACATTCAATTTATTTTCAATTGCTACTACATAAATTTCATCTACATTTGAGCTACCACAATTTATATGTAGTTATATCTCTATTATGAAATCATCATGTTAAATCAGCATTACATTAAAAGGTGAAGATTTTTTTTGAGATTAATTCAGTGTTTCCAATACATATTTTTTGTCACATGCAATTTCAGAAAACTTCTTTATCTTATCTAGACATCTCAAATATTTTTTTTTTAATCTTACAATATCTTGGATTTAGATTTTTTAGGCCCTAAATGCCACTCTGTCACTTTTTGTAGCAGCTTGTACAATCCAGATCCATTTCAGACTAACAACATTTTCAAAAAGTCATGTGATATCTGTTTATTTTCTCACACTCAGTACAATCTCTCCATATTTTACTATATAATCTAAAGCCTCTATATTTATTAAAAACCTTTTCAAGCTAATAACTATCAAAGATAAAAAGTTGTGAATATTTTTTTCCCCATCACTGGCTGTCAAAACATCTGAATGTAAATTAAATGCATCTGCATTCAAATTATTAAAAACATTCAATAGATTGCCCTTTGAAATACTGTAAATTTATAAACCAAGAAAATGTTATTGTTTATAATTTTAATGTTCAAATTTAAAAAATACTATCATTAAACCTTTATTACCATATATATTGATTTCTGTTTCATGCAATTACCTATAATCTTTTTCAAAGAATACTAAAATTGAAAGTAGCAATACACTTACCTTGCATTTCTATTTAACATAAATTTTCATTTCAGATGCCAGTAATAAAACTTCCTCTAATACTTGTATTATATAAATAAACTTCTATAGATATGCAAATATTTTCAAACATTTTCATAATTAAATCAAAATATTTGGAGTAAATTGATAAAAATAATATATATATTGATTAATTTGCTCATGAAATTTTATGTTAATAAAATTATGAATATAAGATTTGTTTCTTCACTATTTAAAATCTGGCTAAATTTCTAACAATCACTTATTTATGATTCAAAGCAATTTATTAAATAAAAATTTTAAAAGTGCTGTTGCTATAGTAATATTTCATAATAATTAACAGCAGTTTTTTTGTCTTTGTTAATTTTATAAATTAGAACAGTAGAATTTTTAAGATCAGGTGAAATGATTTTAAGAATTCATAGTTTTGAAGATAGCATATTACCATTATATTGTAAAATTTCTTAGCTCATCAGAATTCATGATCTAAAAGATTAGAAAAAAACAGGATATATTTGTTCAAATTTCAATAAATCAATAGGATAGATATATTACTAAATGTCTTCACTGAATTTTTATAAACAATGTGATTATTTGTTCAATACTTTTTTTTCACCACATCTATGCCACCTATTGGACACTTTACTGAATAATAGATGCCAGATGATAGTGCTTAAAAAAATCCCTACCCTATGCTGTCTCCAATATTTTCTGATTAGTTTCAAGCTTATGACTTTTATCTGTTAGGAGCTTTGGATTTTGAAAACAGTGTATCTGGATGTTTAGTATCTAATGCATCTTTCTTCTGACATCACATCACTTTTTTTCTTTATATTGCCAAGCTAGAACAACAATATATAATCTAGAACCATATGATATTTTATTGATTTGTTCAAGATAACATTATTATCATATGAAAAAATATCATTCACCCATTTAATAGGATTTTAATATTGTTTTGCAGGTTCATATCTTACTTTCAACACATCATATAAAAAAAACTCGGGTGACCACAAACAGCTAACAACTATATTTTCTTTGCAATTTTAATCCAATAATCTTTATTAAGCATAAATTGAGTTTCTGCTTATATTGCTGATTAAACTTCAGATTTATTTTATTATTTAGAAAATGAGAAATGCAAATAATATAAAATGTTCAGAAAATCAGAGATTCTTTTTTAAAAATAAATATAACCAAACAAGAAAGGCATGTAATGTTTGATGGGGGTAAAAGTCTCAGATTGTCTGGGTTGATAAAGCGAATGGTTGTATTATGATGTAGACTTTACTAGCAAAAAGTGTTTTATTTCTATGTTGCTAAGTCTATTGCAAATTATATATTAATTTGAATATTTTTATGAATAAAAGTTATGATTATTTAATAGGAATCTCTATGAATATGATAGACTTATTAAATACAGATCAATATTTCTTTTGCATGTTTAGTAATTCTAATTAAGATAGTTTTATATCCCATCAAATAATTGTAAACAGTTATATAAATAATGATATAAGTAAAAAATATCAATTAATATGTAATATGTTGGAAGTCAATAAAATCTCTAAAAATATTATACATATATACATTACATTTTAAAGAAGAGTTCTGTGTTTCATGACTAGATTGGAAATGCTAATTGGGAATTTACTATTTAATGATATCTGTTATACATTATGTTTAACTGTTCTAGTGTTGAATGAGTAGCAGTTGCTTCAAAGCAAAGAATATCAAATGTCTTAACAATTTATTTACAAAACAATCTATTTCTTAATGATATTTTTTAATCCTGGAGCATATTAATCTGTGATCTAAAAACTTGTTCATATAGTTATATATATATAATATTAACTTCTTGTATATTATGACTCATAATTGCTAATAATCTTTAAAATGTTACTATTTTTAGTATAGGTACATTCAAGTTTCTATATTGTCTATCAAAACAAGCTTTTTTTATAGTTAATTTTTGTATTGTGCAAATATACACTAACTGTTTCTATCCATATCTAGTCTCATAAAAATATTGGTACTGATGTTATAATACCTTCTAATAAGAATGGCTTCTATCACAAAATTGAAGTTGCCCATGGCAATGAATTGCTTGTAAAAAAAACACAGTTGTAATATAGTAGTAGTGAATATGTGTATCTTTGATAATGATTTCATGGTTTATCTTTAAAATTATGAGCCCATCTTAAGTTTTTGATAATGTTTTACATAAATGGAAATGTGAATCCATTAGATAGTTCTTCAGTTTGCAGGATGTGGTACTATTGGTTCCACTATGGTAAAATCACTACTTCATTGGATTGGGTATGTAAAATGAATGAACAATGAAAGTCTTTTTAAAAGGGTGTTTTATGGTGAGCTTGAGCATGAGTTTCATAGGAAAGGTAGATCCTGTCTACATTATAAGAATTATCTCAATAATATTCTAAACAAGTGGAATGTTGAGAAGATATGACAGAGAATAGAAAACACTAGAGAGCTGGATTATACTCAGTGTTGAAGTATTTCAAAAAGAAAAGTTGTCTGCTGAGGAAACTAAAAGACAACATCATTAAAAAACAACCAAGCAGAAAATTGGACCAACATGTTCAGTATATGGACATATTTGTGTTTACAGATTGTTTTTTTTTATAGCCACAACAAACTCATTTTTAGAATAGTTTTTCTCTCTCCTTTTTTGAGTTGAAATGTCTATTCTCTTTTTTAAGTAACTTTATTATTATTATTATTATTATTAGATGAAATACACAGGCTTATATATACCTGTGTCTATATATATAATAGACAGGGTATGAGCACAGACTTTCACATGACCCACCACTCTTCACACTATCTCATAACACTGATACACCTGAACACACATATGTCGAAAAGATAAATAATCACCAATATACATATTTCATGCTAAACCAGCAATCATCAGTTGGTCCAGATTACCATCTCTACACATATATGCTACAAGTGCTCAGATATATATTAAGATAGCAAATCCTCCTACTTTAATGGACAGGCTTCAATGCACTCCACACTCCAACTCTTCAACCGTCCATCCAATTGAAAATCTGATGATGGAATGCTCAAAGGCCACCCTTAGGCCGAGATTGTTGTCACACCCATGTTGACCCAAAGGTCAATCTGACCCCTCATGTACAGGACATAATCCATTAAATACATATACAAGGGATAGGCAGACATCTCTAATATGTAATAGATGAAATACACAGGCTTATATATACCTGTGTCTATATATGTAATAGACAGGGTATGAGCACAGACTTTCACATGACCCACCACTCTTCACACTATCTCATAACACTGATACACCTGAACACACATATGTCGAAAAGATAAATAATCACCAATATACGTATTTCATGCTAAACCAGCAATCATCAGTTGGTCCAGATTACCATCTCTACACATATATGCTACAAGTGCTCAGATATATATTAAGATAGCAAATCCTCCTACTTTAATGGACAGGCTTCAATGCACTCCACACTCCAACTCTTCAACCATCCATCCAATTGAAAATCTGATGATGGAACGCTCAAAGGCCACCCTTAGGCCGAGATTGTTGTCACACCCATGTTGACCCAAAGGTCAATCTGACCCCTCATGTACAGGACATAATCCATTGAATACATATACAAGGGATAGGCAGACATCTCTAATATATAATAGATGAAATACACAGGCTTATATATACCTGTGTCTATATATGTAATAGACAGGGTATGAGCACAGACTTTCACATGACCCACCACTCTTCACACTATCTCATAACACTGATACACCTAAACACACATATGTCGAAAAGATAAATAATCACCAATATACGTATTTCATGCTAAACCAGCAATCATCAGTTGGTCCAGATTACCATCTCTACACATATATGCTACAAGTGCTCAGATATATATCATCAGTTGGTATATATAAGCCTGTGTATTTCATCTATTACATATTAGAGATGTCTGCCTATCCCTTGTATATGTATTTAATGGATTATGTCCTGTACATGAGGGGTCATATTGACCTTTAGGTCAACATGGGTATGACAACAATCTCGGCCTAAGGGTGGCCTTTGAGCGTTCCATCATCAGATTTTCAATTGGATGGATGGTTGAAGAGTTGGAGTGTGGAGTGCATTGAAGCCTGTCCATTAAAGTAGGAGGATTTTCTATCTTTATGAGCACTTGTAGCATATATGTGTAGAGATGGTAATCTGGACCAACTGATGATTGCTGGTTTAGCATGAAATACATATATTGGTGATTATTTATCTTTTCGACATATGTGTGTTCAGGTGTATCAGTGTTATGAGATAGTGTGAAGAGTGGTGGGTCATGTGAAAGTCTGTGCTCATACCCTGTCTATTACATATATAGACACAGGTATATATAAGCCTGTGTATTTCATCTATTACATATTAGAGATGTCTGCCTATCCCTTGTATATGTATTTAATGGATTATGTCCTGTACATGAGGGGTCAGATTGACCTTTGGGTCAACATGGGTGTGACAACAATCTCGGCCTAAGGGTGGCCTTTGAGTGTTCCATCATCAGATTTTCAGTTGGATGGACGGTTAAAGAGTTGGAGTGTGGAGTGCATTGAAGCCTATCCATAAAGTAGGAGGATTTGCTATCTTAATATATATCTGAGCACTTGTAGCATATATGTGTAGAGATGGTAATCTGGACCAACTGATGATTGCTGGTTTAGCATGAAATATGTATATTGGTGATTATTTATCTTTTCGACATATGTGTGTTCAGGTGTATCAGTGTTATGAGATAGTGTGAAGAGTGGTGGGTCATGTGAAAGTCTGTGCTCATACCCTGTCTATTATTATTATTATTATTATTAGTATGGTCAGTAAAAAAATATTTCTTAATTTAAACATTTTTGGTGAATAAATTATAAATACTGATTTTCTAAAGTTGTATCTTTAAATGTTTTTGTTGGTCATCTAATTTATGGTTCCTTTTGTTGAAGCCTATCTTTTTTGCTCTCTAGTGGTCCTATATTTTTAAAATACAAATATTTTTTTTAATTTTAACATTTTAGTATTGGTAATGGTTTTAGGAAATTTATTGAAAAAAATAGATTGAGTCTTAATGACTTAATTATTTTGTAGCTTTGTTAATACAAGTTTTAGTAGTCAGTTTATATTTGGATTCCACTCAGTTTGCTTCATTAAGGTAATTTTTTTTGGATAAAATATTTATTTGTACTTAAACAAATATAACAGGACTGATTATATAGTTTAATCTGAATGCAAAATAAAATGAATTTACTAATCTTTCTTATTGCATTGACAAATGAATATCATATAATACTAAATCATCCACGCACTTTAAATTTGAATTTAGCAGTTGAAGTTAGATGATATAAAAGTTCTGAAGAAGACTGCTGGGGCAATAGAAACTGTAAACTGTAAAGAGGATGGTAAATAAAGCATTGTGTAACAGTAGTAAAGTGCATAGATGATTTAGTATGATATGATATAAAAGGAATTTACACTGGTATCTTCTCATTTCATAGATTAATCCCCCAGAATGTGGTATATTTAGAATAATATAAAAATGTTTGTAAATTTCAAAATAATTAATATGATTATGAAAAACCATGATGGTTTTTCCAGATGTCATTTCTATTTTAATCCAGATAAAGATATGTTTTTTCTCTTTCAACTCAATAATGGTATATTCTATTTCAAGTGACATGAAGTGTCCCCATTTAAAAAAACAAAAATAACTTGAATTATTAGACTTTTTTACTTTGAAGTATTCTGTCTTTTTATTTATTTATTTATTATTATTATCATCATCATCATCATCATTATGTTGTTGTTATTGTTGTTATTATTATTGCTGTTATTATTTTAAAAGTGATTGCTTTTCAAAATCTGTAAACTTGTTTTCTGGCTCGCTTTTAAAAACTATTTTCTGCTTTTTGTTCAATAGGTTATATTTTTAAAATCAGTTTACTGTTAATAAAATGATTTAACAACAAAAAAGTATTTACTATTTTATCTTTGCTCAGTTTTATTTTAAAATAAATAATATATATTTTTAAAGTGAAATCATTATGATTTAAAGTTTGTTTGTTGAAACAGATGTTTTAGCTGAAATTTTTAGAATGGGAAACCATATTGTAAAATTAAACTCAAAAGTTTTTTTTTTTTTTTTGAAAAAGAGAGAAAAGTCTGGAAAAAAGAAAAAAAAAGTCTTTTAACCAAGATTGTATTTAATGAAAATCAAATTGGTTTTATAGAAAAAAATATATTTAAAAAAAAAAAAAAACGTGAAAGCATTGTATGAATACATAATATAAAAAAATCTGCTTGGCTTCAGCTTGGTTTATTGATCTTTTATTATGAGTTTGTAGTTTAAATCTCTAAATTTGTAAATATAAATGTAATATCAAATTGAATATTTTATAGAATGTTTTCATTTGAATTTTGATTATTAAAACAAAATTTATATCATGTTATACTCCAAGCTTTATATTTTAAGTAAACGAAATGACTAGTATAGGGATCATAAACTTATAGTATTTATTTAACCTTTGGCAAATAAAACTTTGCATGTCATCTAGCAATTCGTAGTGTAAAAAAAAAAGATAAATAAATATTTATTGTATATATATATAAAAGATGAAAATCTTGATTATAAAGTGACTGTATGTATCTAAAAAAAATGTAACGTTTTATTGACCATTATCATTTTAACACAGGCAAAGCTCTCCATACAGTAGTGCCACTCAGTGCCAGCCATAGTAATCAATGGATCCCAGAAGGCTTGTGCCTAAAATCCCCATCTAGTGCCTACCCATCCAATATCACCAGACTAGTTTCTGGATTGTGGCCTTCATCAGTGTAGGCACTAGATGGGGATTTTATGCACAAGTCTTCTGGTATCCATTGATTACTCTGGCTAGCACTGAGTGGCACTACTATATGGAGAGTTTTGCCTGTGTTAATAATAGTTATGTGCAAGCATAAGAAATGGTAATCATGTGAGGTTTATTATTATTTTATTTATTATAATTTTAGATGAATAAGTTTAAATGTATTTATCATTAATGCAATTAATATTTACTAAGGCAATACACCTAAAGCATGTGCATTAAATAAATAAATTTATAATTATAACATTAATGCAATTGTAGATATTAAACAACAATTACAATATTTCATTATTTTTAATATATGTTTATGTGCAATTATTTGATAGTTTATAAATGGAGAATTTTTTTTTTTTTAATTAATATAAGTAATGCTCTTTGTACTTTTTTGTTTAAGTAAATAAATCATTTACTTAGATCATCTAATATTCTAAATAAAAATAAAGCTTATAATTTAAAATTTTTCTTTATTATATCGATTTAAACAGGCAAAAACTCTCCATATAGTTATGTGCTAGCATGAGATGGTGATCATGTAATGTTTAGTGGTTTATACCGATTTACAAATGAATTATTCCAATAGCCCTATTATTTATTTATTTATAAATAAATAATTTACATATTTGAATTTCTGATTAAAATTTTGATTTCAAAATGCTCAGCTCTGATAATATTTACTTGCATGGTCACATCTTTGTTTCATGAAAGTATGAATAGAAACATCTTTTGAAACAAATCATATAGTATTAAGAAGTTATGCCTGTTGCTTACCACCATGGCATGTCAGTAGTTCAAAGATTATTCTCATGAAAACAATTTTTGAATTAAATACCTGAAGTAATAATATAAAATTATGTTGATTCAACAACATTTTTTCCCACACCCTGAATAACTTTCAGTATAGCATATTGCATTTTACTATTGTCATTGAATATTATTAAAAATGTTAGTATTATATATTAGAAAAGTATATATCTCCTATTGGTTTCATATTGTATACATTTTTATGAGTACCAACTCATCATACTGAAGCGCCACCAAATGCAAGTCTTTGTAATCAATGGATGCAGGGTTTGTGCATAAAATCCCTATTTAGTGGCTATTCATTCAACATTCACACACTAGTTTCTAGCTTGTGCCCACCAGTAAAGAGTCTTGGATTTGAGAGCACTGCACCAGATCTTAGCACCAACCTTTTATCTGTTTGGTTAACTATAAGGCTGTGAATCCTAAATGCAAGCATGATAATGTTTACATTCCAAGCTCATTCACTTGATCTAAACCCAGTCCACTTTCTATACATTTTGGTGTCTTTGGATTTTCAAAAACCACAGTTACCATCATCCTATGGACAGGATAGGCATAAAACTATCAAAACATCACATGTGCACCATTTTATATGCTTACACATGCTGTTAATAAAAGTAACTCTCCACACAGTAGTGTCACCAAGTGTAAGACTTTGTGACCAATAGATGCAGGAATGTTTCACTTGGGGGGAACTACTGTATGGAGAGTTTGGTACTCTTATTAACAGCTTGTGTACACATATGAAATAATAATCATGTGATGTTTTGATCATTTTATACTTATCCTTCCCATAGGATAATGATGACTGTGGTTTTTGAAAAACCAAAGATAGAAAAATGTATAGATACTGAACTGAGTTCAGATCTATATGACTATACAGACAAATGAACTTAGATTTGAAACATTATGTATTTTTATCTTAGGCTTCTATCTTTATAGTTAATCAAATAGGTAAATGGTGGCTGCTGGAGGTTTGTATTGGATCCTAATATCTAAATGCAATATTCTCAAATCCAAGGCTTCTCACTGATGAAAGTCACAAGTTAGAAATGAGTCTGCACATATTGGATGAGTAGGCATTAGATAGGAATTTTATGCACAAACCTTCCTGCATCCATTGACTATGAAGGCTTGCACTTGGTGTTACTCCTGATGGAGAGTTGGTAGGAATATACAGGAGAGAGAAATTGTATTATTAAATGATGAGGAAAACAAGTGAAGATCTAGAGAAAAATTAAGAGGCAATCTTAAAAATAAATATGTAATGGCTATAGAAAAGATGTAAGAGGTCAGATATGAGGAACAGATTGATAACAAACAATAAAAGCACATAGTAATGGAAATGTTAGTTTTACAGAAAATGATTGAATGAGGCAGGGAAGAAATTGAAAAGTGGAAAGGCAAGAGATTTAGATAAATGGGCAGCAGAGATAGTAGTGAATTTGGGAAATGGGGTAAAATTAAATCTATTATCTTATTTTAATAAGAAAACACAGAAGAATTTCCAGACAGCTGGAATAATACAAGAGTAAGTCTATTATTTAAAGGAAAGGATAAGAATCATAGAAAGTTAAACAATTATAGACTGACAGTGGTAACATCAGTATTATATAAAGTTTTTGCATATATGATGTCTGGAAAAATGTCAAAATGGATTGAAGAAAATAAAAATGCAAAGTGGTTTTAAATCAGATAGATTTATAAAAGATAGTTTATTTGTAGTCATATAACTTATAGATATGAATAGGAAAATAGGTAGACAGGTATATATGATCTTTATAGATATAGAGAAGGCATATATAAATAATAGAGTAAATAGAAATAGATTATGAATGTTTAGTAAATTTGGGAATAAAGGTTGCTTTAGTGGAACTTATTAAGAGATTGTATAAAAATAATTTATATATATATATATATATATATATCAATTAGGAAATATAAAACTAGTTAGTTTTAAAAGTGAGATGGGGCTATCAGGTCTTTTATTTGCTGATGATATTTTCTTGTCCACAGAAAGTAGGGAAGATATAGAAGTTGTGCTGAAGATGTGCTCAAGAGTGGGTAAAGATGGGGATTAAATTTAGTGAAGAAAATCAAAAGTAATGGTGATAAATTCTGGAAAAAAAGAGAAAAGAGAATTTTTATTGGGAGATATAAAGTTAAATGTGATGAATAGGTATAATTATTTGGGAATCATCTTAAATAATCAGAGAAATGGCTTGGATGAATGGGAGAAAAAAATAATAAGTGAAGCAAAAAAAATAAGGGACTGATAAAGAAATAAACTATTTTTATATAATAAATATGATGTAGCAAGAACTGTATAGTAGGAAATGGCAATAGCAGAGTTAACTTATGGTAATGACGTATGATGTATTAGTACAGGAGTGCTTAGATTACCTAGCAGAAAGAGCAGTAGGAAGACATGCATTAGCTGCAAATGTGTAGGCAGCAAAGGAGGCAATTCAAGGAGAAAATGAAATGGTCATATTTTTGTAAGAGAGATGCAAAAAACAAAATGAAAAATGTTAAGTAGATTGCAATTTATGGAAAGTAAGAGAATAGGCAAAATAGTATTTGATTGGGTTATGAATAAAGGACAGGCAACAAGATGGATGAAAAAGATTTGGATAAAGACTTTATACCAATATACTTATACAAAATATGGGATGATTGCATTAGAATTGTTGAGTGTTATAGTGGCAATGAATGGAATAAAAGAATAGATGCATTAATAAAAAATAGGGAGTTAGACAAATGAAAAATAAAAAGTGTTTATATATATATATAAGTAAACAGAATAAAGTTAATTTATAATAATAGCAAGAAAAGTAGTTTACTGTTTTAGATTCAAACAGGATCATTAGCAACAATGAAATATAGACATAAATGGAAGAATATGGATGATTTGGTCTGCAAGTTATATAAGGAAGGCATGTAAAATATTAGGCATTTGTTAATTGAATGTAAATTCCTGCAAGCAGAAAGGGTACAAATAATGAAGTTGTGGGAGAATAAATTTAAACAAAGTGATTATACAGAAAATGGGTTTTTGGTTTTTGTGGTGGGTTTGGAAAAAATAAGGGGGATCTAGATATAGAGTGGCCAAAGATAATGTTGTGGAAATGGGATAAAGCAGGATAAGAGAAGAATACAGGATAAACTTAGGATGAGGGATGGAATGGGAAGGTAAGTTGATTAACAGGTTTTTTTCAGCATAGTGGCTGAAAAATTTCTGACTCTGATAAAGGAGGAGCCATATTGCATTACATCCCATACTCTTAATTATAGCATGTGCAAGCATATGAATTGGTGATCATGTGATGTTTTAATGGTTTTATATATTTTTATAATATATTGTAACAATTTGAAAAACAAGATAAATATAAATATTCAAGTAAGATGTTTAACAAAATCAAATATATTCAGTATATTACAACCAACACTTTGATGATGATGATGATTAAAATATCTTTAGAGATGATCAAACTAAATATATTCATTCCAAAATTATTTTTAAGTTTTTTGGCTAAATTTAATTTAAAATTAATCTTTAGGTACCGATCTCTCTTAAATAGAAAGATTACTTCTAGATATTTTATTCATCATTTTAATGTAATTCTGTTATCTCTATCTGTCACCCAGGGGATTGTATGGCTTCTCAGGGTTAATGATATATTAAAAGCTTATGCTTGAAATGAATTCAAACAGCAAAAATTTAAACAATATTGGTTAATAAGAAATAATTTATTTACTATAAATAAATAAAATACAAACTCACTAAGCACTCACAACTACCACAGAACAAAGAAAGTAAATAAATAAAAATACAAAATATTGAATTCACTAAACGTAATATTTAAAGCCTTATACATAAATATAAAGAAAGGCCTCACCAGATAGTAAAATGTTTTAAAATCAAGGTTTTTTTTAGAGAATTTAGCTATAATATATATGCACATCTTTAATAATAGTGTTTATCAATTCAGTCCTAATTGTGATTATCTTTTTTGGGTATTAGTGATAATTAGCAATGTAGATGAGTTTCATTAGAGACAGATATAAGGAATCTTATAACAAAGTCCTCTCTATTTCTTACAGTATGTTTTTCTTCTTAGAGCAGGTAACATTACATTCTAAGCAATTTCAACATTCATATCTGGATATAACTATATAGTTTCAGATTTTGTGACTGGGGTGTTGCTGGTTTTTTAGCCACTTATGATAAATAATCCTTTGTTAGATAATGTTGTCATTATTTCTAGGTGGATATTGGGAAAAAATATTTGAAAAAGTCAACAACATATATCTAAAACTAATCCCAGGAAATCTATTTGTACTGGCAGTTTTCCTTTTTTAAGAACTACTTCTCTATTGATATTTTCTCCTTCTTTATGGAATCAATATGCACTGCTTACTTCTCATGTTAAGAAAAGACTGCTATAATTTTTTAGATCTATTTCTATCTTTTGTTCTCACAATATGTTTTTAACACTTAAATCATAATTAAATCTATTATTTTATATCAGCTTGTTTTTTAAACATCTTCATCTAGCTTAATACCCTGATTTAATTTTTTTTTTTCACATGTTTTTTATCAATTCTTTATATATTTATTTAATTGTTTTATAATTGACTATAAAATAGTTTTTTATTACTGTCTAGAAAGAAATAGAATAAAAGTAAATCATAACCAAATTCTGAAATTCCTTCCTTCTCAATTTTATTGCTTTATAATTTTTAATAATGAATTCAGGTTTGGCATTCAATTTATTACAAGAAAAAGACAAGTTATTTCTTTAAACTTATTCTAGAAGAGAAGTCTGAATGATCACTATATATGGTATATAAACTACTCAATTCAAATACAAACATGCACTAAAATAAATTATCAAATTTGTCTTTTCTTACATTACACAGGTTATCCTTTCATTGTTATCAATTATATTTATTATATTTACTTAACCAAATATTTCATAATATGAATAGTGTAATTTTTTTTAAAAATTTTTAAATTGGTATAGTCATGCATGTATAATAATTAATATTCACACATACACACCTGGCAATCTATAAATTTTGCTAATAAATTGTTACAGTCTGATTAACCTGTCCTTACTAATTTCTTGACCATGCAGCTTTATAACTAATTTAAGCTGCAATTGAATTTGTATTGTTACACTATAAATATATATTGAAAATTAATCCAAAATATTTATGTAAATTAAACTGAAGCATGTTGTCTCTGACAACTAAGATTGTATTCTCACCTTTAAAGACATTATAATATCAACACAAAGTTTGTTTTATAAATATAAATATATTACATACTGAATATGTTTCCCTAATATATATATATATATATATATATATATTAGGGAGTTATATATATATATATATATATATATATATATATATATAGTTAACTATGATTTTAAAGTGATGTATGCCATATTTAAAATATGGCTATTAAATAAAATTGAATACTTTATTTCCAGCATAGTCAATAAATGTTTATTTAAATAGGATCATAACTGAAGTTTACATTTGTTAATACATGAGCATGATTATTCTTAGCTATCAGAGATTATTTATTTCTATTTAATTTAAAGTTTTGATGTGATGCGATGTGATGCACTGTGACCTCCTTAAACGAAGTCAGGAATCTCTCAGCAACTATGCCCAGAGAAACCTGTTAGTCACTTTACCCTCCCTTTCCATTTCCCACCCTAAGTTTTTCCATAATCTGCTCCATCCCATTTCCACAACATAATCTTTGTCAACTCTATGGCCTTTATATCTAAGTCCCTCTTATCTTTTCCCAAACCCAGCATAAAAACCAATAACCCACTTTCTGTATAATCACTTTATTCATATTTATTCTTCCATAACTTCATTATTTGTATCCATTCTTCTTTCAAGCATTTACATTCAATTAACAGATCCCTAATATTTTCTATGCATTCCTTATACAAATTTCCCATATTTTCCCATTTATGTGTATATTCTCTTGTTGCTAAAAATCCCCTTCAAGTCTTGAATAATGAATTACTATCCTTGCTATTATCATAAATTAACTCACACCCGATGTTCCATTTACTTCTATATATATTTAAATTTTTTTTACTCTCCATACTAGTTCTCCATCTCTCCAACTCCCTATTCTTTATTAATGCACCTATTCTTTTATCCCATTCCTTACCACTATAACACCCAAAAATCCATCTAACACAATCATCCCACTTTTTATACAAGTATAATGATGTAAATTATTTATTCAAATCTTTTGCATACCGCATTACCTTTCTCACCCATCTTGTTGTCTGCCCTTTACGCATAACCCAATTAAATACTATTTTGGCTATTTTTTTATTATCCATAAACTGCAACCTGCCAAACATTTTCATTTTACTTTTTGCAACTCTCATATAAAAACTTGACCATCCAATTTCTCCTTGAATTACCTCCTTTGCTGTTCATATATCTGCATTTAACGCATATCTTCCTACTTTCCTTTGTACTTTCTCTAAATGATCTAATACATGTTAACCTTGCTACTGCAACTCCCTTCCATACCATTCTAGCTGCATCATATTTATTATATGAAAATACTATTAATTTCTTTATCAATCCCTTTTTTTCTTTGCTTCATTTATCATTTTTTTCTCCCATTCATTCAAGCAATTTTTCTGATTACTTAAGATGATTCCCGAATAACTATATCTATTCACTACACTTAACTTTATATCCCCCATTTAAAAATTCTACATCTTCTCTTTCCCCAGTATTAACCATCATTATATTTGATTTTTCTCACTAAATTTAATCCCCACTTCTTTACCCACCCTTGCACATGTTCTCAGTATAGCTTCTGTATCTTCTCTTCTTTTTGCACACAAAAATACATCATCCACAAAAAAATTCAAAAAAGTACATACTCCCTTGCCACCTATTAATGGTATCTCTGTCTCTCTTTCTAGTCTTTCTATTGCTCTCTCCATTTCTCTCAAATACTACAAAAACAAAATAGGTGACATAGAGCATCTTTGCCTTAGTCCCACCCCATTTTTAACTTTAACGGATTCTATATCCCCTAATTGATATATATATTGTGACACTACAACTCTTTTCCTTCCCCTAATAACTGAATCTTAATTATTAGAATCGCTGCCAAGGGTGCCACCAAGGATTTCTCTCTTGGAACCTGGCCATGAAGCTTTACGTAAACCTGGTCTTATTTATTTTCGAACGGCGATTCACCGATTACAAATTTTGTTTATAATCTGACAGGGGTTTTCACTTAAGGACACTAACTAATTATTATAAATAATTAAAGAACTCAAATATACGTTGGGTACAAAACAAATTACTTTTCTTTATTATTATTATTATTATTATTATTATTAATAACATTATATTTCTGCCCGATCCAGAGAGAACTGACTTACAATTTCTGATTTTCAAACTGTTAACTTTCTAAGTATTCTTCCCAAATATCTACCATGGATTTACTCGCGCCGACACTAACACTGTGGATTCTAGCAGGCGTGTATACAAAGGCGACTTATAGTATATAATCTTTCCTGAAGTTTATTTTTAAACCCCACTTTATTTGGTAAATAAATAACTTGCAAAAAACTTAAAATGAATGTATAAGTGTCTTTCGTTTTCTTATACTTTCAACACTTCCCTTATTTTCTGCTAACAAGCAAGTAATGCCCTAAGGTTCTCTGTTGCTTGGCAGCGCACTTTTATACCCCACCCTGTTGTTACCCTCTAGATCGAACAGATATTAAGTAATTTAATATACAGTCATACCAATATTGCATAAAAATATTTAACGAGAATCAACATAAATAGTTTACAATATTAAATAAATTTATTTCCCTACCTCTATTGTTGAAACATTCGTAACAAATATAACAAACGAAAGATAAATCAAAAATAAAGTTCTATTATGCTTTAACTAAAGTTCCCATTAATTGAAAAGTTTATAATTACCCTGATCGATCAGAGCGAAGTGGCCTGACTTTCATAGATTCACATTCCATTTGTCGTGCCTTTGTCCTTGTATATGAGAATTCTGGTGTGTCCATGGGTGTTCCTTTGGTTGTCCGGCTAGCAATATACATTTCTTTTCATTCCTAGACTCTTTCGGTAGCTTCATTCAGATGGAGTGGTGTCCAATTCCCCAAAGGGGAAGGTTTTGATAGCTTTAGCCGCTATGCATTTGAAAAGAGTCCACAAAATAATTTTCTATAATAATTTTTGATTCGGAGCACAGCTTCTCCCTTTTTTTTTTCTTTATTGTCCTTGCTGGTCTCTCAAGTCAACTGACTTACTCTAAAAAGCGATTTTATCTCTCTTTCTCTTATCTTTTTTTTTCTTTTTAATTAGCGTAACAGCAATTATTAGCCAAATACCTTTAGTTTGTGAAAGTTTCAACAATAGAGTCTAATTACTACCAACAATCTAATTTTGTTTTCTTTCCTCCCACCCTTTATCTCTCGAGTTTTCTCCCTTTTAATTAAACACTTTTAACATTTTTGACAATAAATTATATTTTATCTTTTTTTCTTAAAAAGTTTTTTTGCTCAAATCTATAGCAAAAATAAAAGTTTAAGATTTTACCCTTCCCATTAAATTAAAATCATTTGTTAATTTTTATTTTACAACTATTTAACTTCAGAAAATATCTATGACGAAATTATAAATATGTGAGCTTATATATATATATATATATGAGATGACTTAAAATATCAGCTCATTGCCCCATTTGTCATATAAAAAAAAAAAACAAAAAAAAACTTTAATTGCCCCGAGGTGACTTGTCCCATTCTCCCTTACAAGGTTTTAAAGATCTTGCGTTATACGCTCCCTTCTTACCTTTCTTTCCTATAATCATGAATGCATTAGGACCACATTTTTGAATGATTTTGTACGGATCTTCAAATAAAGGGAAAAATTTCTTATATTGCTTCTCGCTCATTTTACTCACAGGCTGAGTTTTGACATAAACCCAATCTCCTATCTTAAAATGTACTGGACTATTCTTCCCTCTTTTCTTTCTCTGTTCAGCTTTTTTCTTTAATCGCTCTCTGGCGCAACTCCGATCCTTCGCTATGTCTACTGTTTGGCAGGCAAGCGACACTTGAGAAGGGAAGGTTCAAGATGGCCGTAATGTAATCATTCAGGAGCAAACCCAGTAGACTCGTGGTAAGTGCATTTAATAATTTTCACTATTTGAGGAAGTACTTTCACCCAATGTTTATGATTTTTCTTCAAATGTGCACGAAATAAGTTTCCCAATTCCTTCATAACCCTTTCACATGGGTTAGATTGGGGATTTCTTATAGAAGTTAGGATATGGTGTATGTTTTCCTGTTGTATCCAACTTTTCCATTGCCTCGATATAAATGGTGTCCCGTGGTCACTCAAAATTGCACGCGGCCTTCCCACCTGAACGAATTGTTTCTTCTTTAAAACAGCAATAGAATTTTTTGTATTAGCTTTGTGCAATGGGTAAGCCCATACCAGCTTCGAAAACACGTCGAACGTCACCAAGATATATTTATATCGACGAAACGAAGGTAATGGACCATAAAAATCGATGGCCAACAATTCATTTGGGTTTTGGGCTATAATAGGAGTCAATATTCCCGCATAATTTTTATTCGCCGGTTTATTTTGTCTGCATACATGACACATCTGAAGTGTATTAATAATCGACCTATACATATTTGGCCAATAATGCCACCTCTGCAAAATTTTATTCACTTTAAGTGCGCCATAGTGTCCATATGTCCTATGTACATAATTTATTAAGCACATTCTTAAGCTTTTGGGTATGACTACTCTCCAGTAATCAGTTCCTTCTTTGACCTGAAACATCAATGTTCCGTTTATTATTTTATACCGATTTATTTTATTACTATTTTTTTTTTTGCATAGGTTTGCTTGCATAGGTCAGTATCATTGTAACACTGTATTATCTTTTTGCATGTGGGATCGGATGACTGAAAAATTTTTATCCTCTTCATGTTCCTTTCCATCGACTTATCCGCATCTATTATAAGTGGAGTTAAACGTGCTCCCTCTAATGTTAAGTTTTGGCCTGTGTCTGGTACCGGATTCCGACTCAATATGCCCGGCACGATATTTTCCTTCCCTGAGCAATGAACCACTCGGTAATTAAATCTTTGTAAATATAACGCCCACCTTATAAGCCTATCATTTGTTAAGTAGCATTTATTTATAAACTCTAGACTCTTGTGATCCGTAATAATAATAATCTCGGATCCTAATAGTAAATGTTTAAGTTTATTTAATGCCCATATGATGGCCAGTGCTTCTCTTTCCATAGTTGTATAATTTCTTTCTGCAGAGTTTAAATTTCTACTTACAAAATACAAGACTTGTGGTCTTTTTTCTTTATTCTCTTGAAATAATACGGCCCCCAACCCCACTTTACTGCTATCGGTCTGGAGCATAAAAGGTTTATTAAAATCCGGGTACGCGAGTGTGACGTTTTTTTCAAAATTTTCTTTAATTTTGTTGAATGCCTCGCTTTGTTTTTTAGTCCACTCCCACCTGCTTTCTTTTCTAAGCAGTTGTAAAAGTGCTTCCATGTCTACAGAAAAATTCTCGTAAAACCTCTGATAAAAACCACATATACCTAAAAATGACCTAATTTGTTTTCTATTCTTAGGTTGAGGAAAACGACTTATAGCGTCAATCTTATCGGGATGAGGTCTCACTCCTTGAGCACAAACGAGATGCCCTAAAAACAAAATTTCTTTTTGCAATATATTACTTTTTTTTAGATTTATCATCATATTTTTCTGCTGACATTCTTGAAAAAATATATTTAAACTTTCCAAATGTTCTTGAGATGACCGTGATGCTATGACAACATCATCCATATAATATACAATAAGTTGTTTTATCCTATCGGATAACACCTGATCCAAACATCGAAGCAACCCTGATCCACTGTTAACCAACCCAAATGGCACTCGCTGAAACACATATGTATATCCCTCATATCTAAATGCGGTGTATTTTTGGTCTTCTACATGTAGTGGCATCTGCCAATAACTCGATGTTAGATCGAAAGACGAAAAATATTTCTTCTCTCGAAATTCCAATAGTAAGTCTGTGATATGCGGCAGCACATCTCTATCAGGTATCGTAATGGCGTTTAACTGACACGCGTCTAAACACACTCATTGAACCGTCTTTTTTTTTACGATCACCAGAGGATTAATATATGGGGATTGCTGTTTTTTTATGATCCCCCATTTTTCCATCTGTTGTATTTGTTTATCTACTTCACTTTTATATTTAACTGGAATGGGGTATGACCTGCCCTGGAAGTGAGTCTCTGTTTTTACTTTGATACGATGCGTATAACCCTTTATAATCCCAGGATTCGTAGCAAACACTTGTTTGTGCTGCTGCAATATCTCTCTAAGTCGGTCTTTCCATTAACTATTATTCTTTTCTAACTTGCTTACTTTATTGTCTATCTCCATATCAATATCATCTACTCTCACACATGCTATCCTATCGCTTAGTTTACTACGATCACTAAAGGGTACTTTTTCATTTTTTATTATTACTACCTTTTCATTAAAATTGATTTTTGTCCCCGTTTGATACATAAAGTCAGACCCCAGTATCATATCTTCTATTAAACCTGGCATAGATAATAGCGTATGTTGTATTATTTTTTTTTCCCACTTGTATTTCTCCATATACTTGCACGGGGTCGAGTTTGACTTTTTTTCCATTTGCCATAGTTATTTCCGATTTCTTTAATGGTAACGTATGCAGTGATCCCTTCTAACTTCTGATTTGATTGAGCATTTTGTTTGAGATTATGGAGACCTGGCTCCCTGAGTCCAACAGAGCTTGTACTTTAATCCCCTGTAATTTTACTGCAATCACAGGGCACGTTTGCTCCGCCATTGTCTGAATTCTTTCTTCTTCTTCTATAATAACGTTTAATAATTTGGGATGCATTTCTTCTCCCTCTTCTTGTTGCTGCATGTTTTCCTCATCCCTTAGTGCTTCCAAGACTTCCTCTAACCCTTTGTATATGCACGTCTTTAATCTATTCTGTATATTTCTTGGTATATTTCTGCTTATTATATTCATAATCTGGCATTCTGGAATCGGATATTCGATTACTCTTCTTAACTTCGCCATTTGTTTCAAGAAAAATTGTCTATACCCCATCCCCCTTTCTTTTGAATATTTTTCCGTTTCTATGTCCCTTTGTAATCTTTCTTGCCTTTCTACATTCCAAAATCTTCGTATCAGAGCTTTAGTGTACTGTTTAAAACTATCGGGCTTCTCATATATAGTTCTCCACCATTCTCTTGCTGTGCCTTCCAGATAGCTACTTGCTATAATTATTTTTACCTTCTCTCCTACTTTGTATATATCGAAACACTCTTCTAGACTTTCTATGTGTTCAAATAATGTTCCCTCATTTTCCCTTCGAAAATTATTATCTCCATTCCGTCTTGCATTTTTACTCGAGCTATATTTTCAATTACTTCCTGTAGTACTAACTCTCCCCCGATGGAGTACTGACCCCGTAATCCCATCTGAAATCCACCCCCTTACTCAAAAAAAATTTTTTTTTAACTCTGGTCTCTGGGCGTTTCTTTTGTTAACGAGCCCCATGTTGGGCGCCATTTTCTAACTTTCCTCCTCTTACCTCCTCTGTGACACTACAACTCTTTTCCTTCCCCTAATAACTGAATCTTAATTATTAGAATCGCTGCCGAGGGCACCACCAAGGATTTCTCTCTTGGAACCTGGCCACGAAGCTTTACGTAAACCTGGTCTTATTTATTTTCGAACGGCGATTCACCGATTACAAATTTTGTTTATAATCTGACAGGGGTTTTCACTTAAGGACACTAACTAATTATTATAAATAATTAAAGAACTCAAATATACATTGGGTACAAAAAATTACTTTCCTTTATTATTATTATTATTAATAACATTATATTTCTGCCTGATCCAGAGAGAACTGACTTACAATTTCTGATTTTCAAACTGTTAACTTTCTAAGTATTCTTCCCAAATATCTATCATGGATTTACTCATGCCGACACTAACACTGCGGATTCTAGCAGGCATGTATACAAAGGCGACTTATAGTATATAATCTTTCCTGAAGTTTATTTTTAAACCCCACTTTATTTGGTAAATAAATAACTTGCAAAAAACTTAAAATGAATGTATAAGTGTCTTTTGTTTTCTTATACTTTCAACACTTCCCTTATTTTCTGCTAACAAGCAAGTAATGCCCTAAGGTTCTCTGTTGCTTGGCAGCGCACTTTTATACCCCACCCTGTTGTTACCCTCTAGATCGAACAGATATTAAGTAATTTAATATACAGTCATACCAATATTGCATAAAAATATTTAACGAGAATCAACATAAATAGTTTACAATATTAAATAAATTTATTTCCCCACCTCTATTGTTGAAACATTTGTAACAAATATAACAAACGAAAGATAAATCAAAAATAAAGTTCTATTACACTTTAACTAAAGTTCCCATTAATTGAAAAGTTTATAATTACCCTGATCGATCAGAGCGAAGTGGCCTGACTTTCATAGATTCACATTCTATTTGTCGTGCCTTTGTCCTTGTATATGAGAATTCTGGTGTGTCCATGGGTGTTCCTTTGGTTGTCCGGCTAGCAATATACATTTCTTTTCATTCCTAGACTCTTTCGGTAGCTTCATTCAGATGGAGTGGCGTCCAATTCCCCAAAGGGGAAGGTTTTGATAGCTTTAGCCGCTATGCATTTGAAAAGAGTCCACAAAATAATTTTCTATAATAATTTTTGATTCGGAGCACAGCTTCTCCCTTTTTTTTTCTTTATTGTCCTTGCTGGTCTCTCAAGTCAACTGACTTACTCTAAAAAGCGATTTTATCTCTCTTTCTCTTATCTTTTTTTTCTTTTTAATTAGCGTAACAGCAATTATTAACCAAATACCTTTAGTTTGTGAAAGTTTCAACAATAGAGTCTAATTACTACCAACAATCTAATTTTGTTTTCTTTACCCCCACCCTTTTATCTCTCGAGTTTTCTCCCTTTTAATTAAACACTTTTAACATTTTTGACAATAAATTATATTTTATCTTTTTTTCTTTTTTTTTTTAAAATTTTTTTTGCTCAAATCTATAGCAAAAATAAAAGTTTAAGATTTTACCCTTCCCATTAAATTAAAATCATTTGTTAATTTTTATTTTACAACTATTTAACTTCGGAAAATATCTATGATGAAATTATAAATATGTGAGCTTATATATATATATGAGCTGACTTAAAATATCAGCTCAATATATAGTAATTATTTTCATATAATTTCTTAATAATATCCACTAAATCTTTATTCATTCCCAAATTTGCTAAACTTACCCATAATATATTTCTATTTACTCTATCATATGCCTTCTCTATATCTATAAAACTCATATATAACTGTCTACCTGAATTCCTACTCATATCCATAAGTTGTGTAACTATAAATAAGCTATCTCCTATATGCCTATCTGATATAAAACTTCCTTGCATTTTTCCCACTACATTATTCTCTTCCATCCATTTTGCAACTCTTCCAGCCACCATATGTGAGAAAACTTTATATAAAACTGATGTTACCACTATCGGTCTATAATTATTTAACTTTCTATGATTCTTATCTTTTCCTTTAAATAATAATGTTACTCTTGTATTATTCCAACTACCTGGAAAAACTTTCTTCTGTGCCATCTTATTAAAACAAGATAATAGTTTTACTTTTACCATATTCCCTAAATTCATTACCATCTATGATGCCCATCCATCTAAACCTCTTACCTTTCCACTTTTCAATTTCTTCTCTGCCTCATTCAGTTTATTTTTTGTAAACCTAATATTCCCATTACTATATGCTTTCATATTTCTATCACTCTGTCCTTCACATCTAACATTTTTTCTATATCCATTATATATCTATTTAAGATTTACTTTAAGTCTTCTCTAGAGCTACACCTTATTCCCTCATCATCTATTAATACTATCTCTCTCTCCTCTATATTTCTTCTTTTAATGTAATTCCAAAATTGTTTACTCACATCTCTTCCACTTTTATTAATATCCTCTAACAATTTACTATTTAATTTCATTCTTTTTCTATAATTATCTATTTTACCCAACTTTTTTTCTAAGTACTTTTCCCATTTAGCATTAATATCTTTTACACTTTCTTTGTTCTTAATAGCACACTTATATTCTCTGCATGCTTTTTCCCTCCCTTTTACTTACTTTTATTCTTCTGAATATTCTCACCTAAAACCCTATTTGCCACTTTTTCTATTTCATCACACCAGTCTTTATACTCATCCCCAATCTCTTCTATGGTTTCTTCAACTTGTATTTTATACTCTTCCAACTTATTCTTATCATTCACTCTCCATCCACATTTTTCACTATTGTTTCTACCTTTATTCCTAAACTCCATCACATTACTAATCATTTCTATTACAATGAAGTTCTGATGACTAGTACATAATCTCTCTTCATTATCAAACACCTTACTTTATTCACTTCCTCTTTCTCTACCAATACATAATTTATTGTGTGAAATATATTATTTTTAGACCATGTGCATTGTCCCTCATAAATATTTGATAAATTTCCAATGCTCAAAAACACTCTCTGACAAAATTTTTTTAAAAGCTGGCCATTCTTATTATATACACCATCAATTTCTTTAATATGTTCATTCATATCTCCTTTAACCATTATTCTCTTCCCCTCTTCTTTAAAACTCTGCATATCCTTAACTAGGCATTCATATATGCTACTGTTCCATTCCATTATAGTTTGACTATCTCCAGTGGCTATATAAACTAGAGCCACCATCCATTCTTGTCTACCCAACCTTATTTCAAGCCACAAATGTTCTTCACATTTAACAATATTTAAATATACCTCCACCCCTTTTTTCTTTTTCTTTTCTATTTATACCCTGCCGTACCAAATGTTTCAGAATAGGTTCTTCTTCTTCACTTAGATGTGTTTCCACTACTACTAATACCTCAAGCTCTTCATTTTCAATTGCTTTATTTAATTCCAGCCACTTTTCTGATCTTCTACCACCTTGCATATCCAAATATATAAATTTAACCATTTCTTCTTTCCTAACTAGTTTTTATAAATTCTTTTGATTCTTTCTTCTCCATTACATTTATAAATAGCATTCTTATCATTAACTTTACAGACCCATTCCCTCTCCATATCTATATTTATATTTAAATCAACTATCTTTTGCTTATTCTTACATCCCATCCATTCTTCTTTTTAATAAACTGCACATTTACCCCCCCCCCCCCTATAAGTTTCCCCAAAATATATTCTTTATAAATCAGACTCCCTAAAACTCACTTCCTTGTTTTCTTAAATGCAATCTGTGTGATTATTTATTAAGTACATAGGTCCCTCTATAGTCAAAAAAAGACATTGTTTGGCTATTATAAATGTTCAAAGCACATATAATAAAGATTAAAGCCTTTCTCTGAAAGTATTACTATTTAATTTATACATACATATATTTTAGAACTTTTTGTTTGTAAATTCAAAATAAATAAATCTATTGATGAATGTTGCAAATTAATTTTTAGTTGTTCTTTTAAATTTCTGAGTTCATTGATAAAGAACAGTAATAAATAAAGGAAGACCAAAGTCACAAATGATAAATTTATATACAAAAATTAAAGCTTGTATTCAGCATATCAATACTAATTATTATGAGACAAGACTTTTGTCAATAAGTTTGTTTTTAGTTATTTAAATGGTACTGTTATATTAGCTCATGCCAGCTGCTTGATGGCATTGATGCTATGCAAAAACACAGAAATATAACATTACCGGACCACTGACATAAAAAATTAATTTTTAATTTCTTTATATATTAATATATGTTAGCGTATCTACAAAATCAACAAGTTTGTTGATTTGTTATTTAGTTGATGATGTGGAATATATGTATATAAATGAGAAGTTGGATGACAAAAATTAAAATAAATTCAAAACAATTTTTTTTTCAAATTTTACTCTCACCCTGCTATGTATGGCAGAACTTATTTTTAAATAATTTAGACAATTTATTATATATGTATACTTAATCAAACCAGATATGTGTTAATTAATTTTGCATTGGAAGGCCAATAGTTATATCCACATCTGCTAATTTAATCTTTGGAATAGAGGGGTACTGTGTGATCTTTTTTATAGATTCACTAAGAATCAGATCTATGTGCATAAATAATTCAATGGCAATAGCTAATAATAATTACTCATGCTAAGAATAAAATGCTGGTATAATACCTGCATATAAATTAATTAAATGTCTTTAAGGAATAATGGGTTTTTATTCATTTCATAATGGATTGTTTTATCTTTTTTTTGTAGCATAGTAACATATGAAATGGCATACCTATATATTAAGGTTAATAAGGTTTTTTTGACTGTATTTGCAATATTGTGTAGTACTTGGTATCATGTGTCTATGTTCTTTTATTGCTTTCCGAAATACTTCATTGGCCAATCCTTAAATACTGGAGATGCCTGGAGTGAACTCCTCCTAAACTACTGAAGCATGCTTTATTCCTGAACCTGGTTCACACTAAGCCTTTCAAAATGAATGGAATTCTGGAGCCATTGAAGCAGATCTTCTTTCAAAGAGAACACTTTTGCCAACAGGAATGGGACTTGCATCTGAACTGTGAAATGGTTTTGGACATCTCCAGTCTTATCATTTTGCCACACATGCATCTCTTAATATGTAGAAGTATGTTGTTGTCCTGTAAAAAAGCCACCATACCATCTTCTGTGGATGGCAGTTGGCACAATTTGAATGGCTCAGTTTTGCTGTCAGCCATTTTATTTGTCATGGACTTGTTCTTGCACAAATGTGAGCTGGTCAAAATCTTGCTTGGACATACCCGTTCTGAATTTTTTGAAGGTTCCACATTGAGTAAGGAATAACTTGTAAACTAATTACTTTGATATGCATATTTGAAGGGTTGTGGCAGACTGAAGTCCAGACACCCTCACATGATACATTAGTGAACTTTGAACTGTGAGCATTGTAATAAAGTGTGTAACATGAGGCAGCAGGCTGGTCACCAGAACAGCATACAACAGGCATCTTTCTGTGCTTTTGCTTAGAAATAAAGCCAGCAGTGGCCACATAAGCCATATATATATATATGTTTTTGCATATAAATAATGCTATAAAGGGGCTGACATGAGCTAATAGAACAGTACCATTTAAATAATTAGTTTAAATATTAAAACAGATACAAAACATTATTAAATAATCTAAAAGCAATAGTTTTATTCAAAACATTTGATTAAATTCATATTGATTATGCTATAAATACACAAATAACTTTAAATATGTTGTTTCACAATAAAAAGGTTTTAAAAAATAAAATATTAGTCTTGCATTGGTGGTCGAGAGGTCAGCGCGACTGCCTTGCACTTGCAGGCAGTTGCCCGGTCCCGGCCGATGCTATGACACTTAAAAAAATAAAAATAAAATAAAATATTACTATAGGTTAGAAATTGGAAAATATTGTAATGTTTAATTATGACAATGTTTTATTTAGAAATAGTCATGAAGAAGATGATATCTCTTGTGCTACGCAACTATGTTGTTGCGTGCTTTTGTTATACACTTATGTTGAACTATTGTCATGCCATTTAAATTTAAGTGTACATTTAGAATTCTCTAATTAAATACAGAATAAATTAATAAATTCTGTATGAAATGTTCTTTTTAATTAAATTAATAATGAAATAGTGTTTTATTTATTGCAATTACTGATTGTAGAAATATTTCGGTTATAAACTACGCTTAGATACTATATAAATGAACAAAATTGTAAATGTTAGCCTTGATAGAACAGTATCTGCTTTGGCTGAATTGTATCTTAACTTTTAAAAATATATAATTTTAAGGAAAAATTGAATGCATAAACCAATGATGGTATAGTTATGTCTGGACAATTATCAGGGCTTCAAGCAAAGATAAGGCAACTATATTTGGAAGATCTTTTTGTTTACTATTGTGCTCATAAATCTTGTTTGTTTTTTTTTTTTAAGTTTTTACAAATTCACGAATTAAACAATGCAAAATATTTTTAAAAATTATTAATGAATTAATATTCTTTTTTCAGTAGTTTTATAAAATGTATTAATGATTTAAATAGAGAAATTTAAAAAAAAACAATCCATCTACAAGTGCAGGTAAGTAGTGCATATAATGGAGGAATTATTGAAACACTTTTTAAAAGCTGAAAAGATTTAATAACAATGTTTGAAATAAGTTTAGAAAAGAAATGGGAGAAAGATACATTAACATGTAACATAATTACTTATATTTTTAAAGGATTTTTTATGGTAGTGTTGTTGTTTTTTCACTATTCTTTTTGTTATTTTTCTTGATGTCTTATACACTTTTTACTAAGTAAAAATGTTTAAAAAACAATTATTTGTAAACATGGTGAGTTTATTGAACAAACATTTTAAAACTAAAAATATTAATGATCCAAAAAGCAATTACAGGAGATTTTTCATATAAATAAATTAGTGGTATAAAGAAGTATGATATTTACTATTTTCTAAAATGATTAAAAAAGTGCCACAAACTTATTATACTACTTTTTTTTCAGTATTAGTACTTTGCACATCTTGACCTTGTACCAGTATATCTGCATTAAGATATTTTTAACACTATTTATATATATATGTAATAAATAAAGTTTGATATCTGTATTCGTTTCACAATATATGTAATATACAAATCAATATATATATCAAAATACAGTACAATTTATATAAATTATATTCTTTTAGAAGTACTTTCGACTATACACTTTGTAGTCTTTATCAACTATATAATGTTGAATAATCAAAACGAGACAACCCTTAACAATACCCATAGTTCAATTCAGATTTCCCACAATTCTGTTATCTTAACATTTGATGACTGGCGATTCATTAACATTTGACGATTTCTTGAAATCAACATAGCCTCTTTTATTTTACGTTTATTATGACAACGTTCAATTTGAATAATTTTCATATTTTTATAATCAAATTTAAATCCATATTGACAAGATTTATTATGATCAAATATAACAGATGATGAAGGTTTATTTACATCTGTTCCATATTGATTCTCTTTTTGAATTCTATTATATAAAAGCATATGTTCTTTTATTCTCTTCTCAAATGTACACTTAGATTCACCAATGTATTGTACGCCGCATCCACATATCAATCTATATATAATAGAATTTTGATTAAACTTTGAATTTTGAATTTTAGAATTATTAAGCAATCTATTTATGTTATTTGTAGAGAAAAAAGCAATATGACACAAACCATTATAAATTTTCCTAATAAACTTGACCTGCTCATCTGATATAAATGGCATTGAAATCCATTTCATTTTGATATTTTTATTTTTAATTTTATTATAGTGTTGATTTCTTTTAAATCCTTTAATAATATTAGCAATAGCATTTTTATAATAACCAATTTTCAACAAGTCATTAACAAATAAATGTACATTTTTAATTTTATCACTAGAATATTTGCATAATTTTTCATTTCGAAATAAGAATGATTTCAATCCAGACAGCTTATGACACATAGGTACATGTGATTCATATGGAATAAAACCTCTAGTTTCAATTGGTTTAATTAACATAAGATAATCCAAACTGTAATCATTAAGAGTAACTTGAATATCCAAGAATTTTATGGAATTGTATTTCTCTTTAGTTATAACCCATTTTATATCCTTAATCTCATTTAATTCATTAAATAAATTGACTATTAATTCTTGTTTTCCACAAATAAAAACATCATCCACATATCTATGATATACTTTAATTTCTTGATATTTCAATTGTTTTAAAATTTTACTTTCATATTTTTGATATAACAAAATTACAAATTTGAGCAACAGCAGGAAGACCCATTGGCCAACCAAAATTCATTTTATAATATTCATTATTAAAATTAACATAAATATTTTTATCAATAAACTGCAATACTTTTATAATAAAATTTATAATATCAGACTTTACATTTTTTGAAATAAGAGCATTATAAATAATATTAATTGACTCTATTCTATCTATTGATCCATACATTTCATTTATATCAAAAGTACAAATTGTGTCATGTAAATCTATATTTATATTCTTAATTTTATCTACAAAATCAAACGATGATGAAATAGTATATTCTCCAAAACCTAAAATATCTTGAATTCTGCAATAGAACATTCATTTAGTGTGATTAAGTGTGATGCGAATATTTGTAATAACATTGTTAAAGAAGTTAAAAATAAAAACTTTAAATATAATAGGAATGATAAATGGTTAAGTCAAATTAATAAATTTAAAAGTTTCCTATTAAATAATGACTTAGTGTGTTTAAAGGAGGACAAGGGCCTTCGTATGTGTTTGTTTACAAGAGCGAAATATAATGAAAAAGTTATGGATCAAATGAAAAAGCTTAAATTTCAAAATAGTGAAATAATAAATATTGATACATCTCGCATGAAATTTATAAATGAAATTTTAAAAAAAGCTAAGAATAAAGCTATTGATAGTCATACATATTATAACTTATATCCATCATCTGCTATTTGCCCTAGGATATTTTCGAATATAAAGCTACATAAAGAAAATTATCCATTGAGATTGATGGTTGATTTTGGTGGTGCATATTATTATCAAACATGTAGATATATTGAATTATTACTTCAAGATATTTTAGGTTTTGGAGAATATACTATTTCATCATCGTTTGATTTTGTAGATAAAATTAAGAATATAAATATAGATTTACATGACACAATTTGTACTTTTGATATAAATGAAATGTATGGATCAATAGATAGAATAGAGTCAATTAATATTATTTATAATGCTCTTGTTTCAAAAAATGTAAAGTCTGATATTATAAATTTTATTATAAAAGTATTGCAGTTTATTGATAAAAATATTTATGTTAATTTTAATAATGAATATTATAAAATGAATTTTGGTTGGCCAATGGGTCTTCCTGCTGTTGCTCAAATTTGTAATTTTGTTATATCAACATATGAAAGTAAAATTTTAAAACAATTGAAATATCAAGAAATTAAAGTATATCATAGATATGTGGATGATGTTTTTATTTGTGGAAAACAAGAATTAATAATCAATTTATTTAATGAATTAAATGAGATTAAGGATATAAAATGGGTTATAACTAAAGAGAAATACAATTCCATAAAATTCTTGGATATTCAAGTTACTCTTAATGATTACAGTTTGGATTATCTTATGTTAATTAAACCAATTGAAACTAGAGGTTTTATTCCATATGAATCACATGTACCTATGTGTCATAAGCTGTCTGGATTGAAATCATTCTTATTTTGAAATGAAAAATTATGCAAATATTCTAGTGATAAAATTAAAAATGTACATTTATTTGTTAATGACTTGTTGAAAATTGGTTATTATAAAAATGCTATTGCTAATATTATTAAAGGATTTAAAAGAAATCAACACTATAATAAAATTAAAAATAAAAATATCAAAATGAAATGGATTTCAATGCCATTTATATCAGATGAGCAGGTCAAGTTTATTAGGAAAATTTATAATGGTTTGTGTCATATTGCTTTTTTCTCTACAAATAACATAAATAGATTGCTTAATAATTCTAAAATTCAAAATTCAAAGTTTAATCAAAATTCTATTATATATAGATTGATATGTGGATGTGGCGTACAATACATTGGTGAATCTAAGTGTACATTTGAGAAGAGAATAAAAGAACATATGCTTTTATATAATAGAATTCAAAAAGAGAATCAATATGGAACAGATGTAAATAAACCTTCATCATCTGTTATATTTGATCATAATAAATCTTGTCAATATGGATTTAAATTTGATTATAAAAATATGAAAATTATTCAAATTGAACGTTGTCATAATAAACGTAAAATAAAAGAGGCTATGTTGATTTCAAGAAATCGTCAAATGTTAATGAATCGCCAGTCATTAAATGTTAAGATAACAGAATTGTGGGAAATCTGAATTGAACTATGGGTATTGTTAAGGGTTGTCTCGTTTTGATTATTCAACGTTATATAGTTGATAAAGACTACATAGTGTATAGTCGAAAGTACTTCTAAAAGAATATAATTTATATAAATTGTACTGTATTTTGATATATATATTGATTTGTATATTATATATATATATATATATATATATATATATATATATATATATATATATAGAGAGAGAGAGAGAGAGAGAGAGACGTTTTATTTTAATAGTAAACAAACTAGTGAATTTGTTAACTTGGATAATAAACAGGTATATATATTTAAATTGCATAAATTAAATACAAATATAAGATCATAATCAGATTGAAAGAATTTTGATCTCTGCTTTTGAAAGAATAACTTGATTGTTAGGGATTGATTTTAGTCACTTTATACTTGGTCAGTTGAATTCAATATTGGTCGAATGCTACACATTTTTCTTTCTTTAAATCTTTTGATTATATATTTTCTATCAATACTTGGTTTCATATTATTATTTTTCATTTTTTTATATTATCTTTAATGCAGTTAGAGGCAATTTGAACCCAGACTTTCAAACTCCATTTAGTCATCCACTCCATCTTATGCAACTGATACATATGACCACATATATGTGAAAAAGATAAATTATCTCCAATGTAAATATTTTCTGCTGAAACAGCACTCATCAATTGATCCAGACCATCATCTCCCACACACATATTTAATCAGTGCTTGGTTTATATTAAGATAGTAAATCTTCAAACTTTAATGAGCAGGTTTCAATCTTCTCCACTCTCCAACTCTTCAGCCATTCATATATGTGTGGGAGATGATGATCCAGACCAACTGATGAGTGCTGGTTTAGCACAAAATATGTATAGTGGAAATTATTTATTTTTTTCATATGTATATGGTCATGGGTATCAATTGTATAAGATGGAGTGGTTGATTGAAGGGTGCTTGAAAAATTGGTTTCAAATCCCCTCTAATTACATCTAGCTTAAATATATATATTTGTATTTAAATATTACAGATTTAGTCTATATTCTGCCCACAAGATCCTACATATGAGGGGTCAGTAATTACTTATGGTCAACATAGGTATGACAAAAAAATTGGAAAACAAGGGCTTTTAACATGCTACCATCAGATTGTCAATGATATGTATGGCCAAAGAGTTGGGGGTGGGGATGCAGAAGATTGAAACATCTCCATTAAAATTGGAAGATTTGCTGTCTTAATATAAACTGAGCACTGATTTATATATATATATGGGAGATGATAATCCGAATCAATTGATAAGTGCTGGTTCAGTACAAAATATATATATTGGAGAACATTTATCTTTTTCACGTGTATGGGTTTATGTGTACCAGTTGAATAAGATGGAATGAATGACTGAAGGGAGCTTGAAAATCTGTGTTCAAACCCCCTTTAGTTACAGATAGCTTAAGTATATATATTATACTTGCATTTAAATATAATTTTTAATGCAAATAAAGTATATTTTTGTTTAATTAACACACAGAGCCGGATCCAATAAGTGCGGGGCCCGATTGGATTCTTTTTTTGTGGGGCCCTCTATATATTAAATATTTAAATAAAATGCAAATTCAATATTTCGAAAAATAACTTTCTGTTAATTTTGGTGGTGATGTGGGGCCCCTTCAAGTGCGGGGCCCTATTCAAGTGCGGGGCCCTATTGGGCCCATTCACTCTAATCGCCTTAAATCCGGCCCGGAGTCTGTTAATAACACACATTATATATATATAATTAACTGACCGGTATAATTGTTACTATATTGATGGATTACTACGTATTAAACCAATACTTTTGAAAATGGCTTAAAAATGTAAAAGAGTGTCCATTATGGTGGAGAGTGATTAGTATTGATATTCTGTACCATTATTTATAGTTTATATTAACAATTGTAAAATATCGAACTTATTATTATAAACTTAAATTTGAATCTTTTGCAAATTTATTTCATATTATAATTATTTTAGTGATTGATGATTGCTGATTTTTTTGATAATAATAAGTAAGTATTAATTCTTTTTCATTTACACTATATGTATACATATACTAATATTAAAAATAGCCAATACAGTTTTGTAATTGAAAAAAACAGAGTAAATAGTGTTAAAAAGATGGATGATCAAGTGTTATTACTTGCTGTAAAATTATTGTCAAGTCTATCAGCATTTAGTTAGAGAATTTAACATGCGCACAACATATTATCAGTCTCACAGAGATTCTTAACTAATGTTAAAAAAGATTAAACTGCAGGGTACAGCATAGATTTTAAATTTTAAGATATATGATTTTATATTTCAATAAAGCTTTTTTTTTTTTTTTTTAAATAAATAAATATGGGGGATTAAACCATGGATCCTTTTGTACTATCTTTTAATCATACGATTGGCTGAAGAGTTGCAATCTTTTTTTCATTTTACTTCAATTATCGTAATAAAATTTTATAAAGCATTGAATTTTGATTAATGAGCTAGTAACACAATAAAATATAAAAAATGTTAAATTTATATCTTAGTGAATTATTTTGTTAGATAAATTAACGCTTTTTTATTTATTAATTTTTTTAAAAATGATATTACTATTTTTGGGTTGTTCTTCCTCAACAGTTTTTAAAATATTAATTTATTTATGTAAAATTGGTTATGCAAAACATTTAATGATAAACTTTATGGTATATCTTTTAATCGCAGTTATATTAATCCTATTAGGAAAAAAATATAAGTAATTCTCTAATGGCCAATTTTCTAACAATTAACATTCGCATTAAAATATTTTATAGTTTATGATAATTTGTTTAAAATTGAAAAACAGTATAATTTTTAATGTTATTTTAAATAAAAATGAATAAGATTTTTAGTGCTTTTAAATTGTTCAGAATAACAGTTGTAGTTGTCTATTTTCGTTTTTTATTAATTTAAAACAGTTCATCTAAGTTGAACAGTCATTATCAAATATTAATGGCTGAATGTATTTAAGTAAACTGAAGAGAGTAGTTCAGAAAATTACTATTTTATGCTTGTTTGTGCTCCTAACATTTGAAATTTTTTTACTTTCCAATTACAAGTCTTTTTTCCAAGTAGCTAATCTATAGCTAATTTTTCAATTATAAAACAAAAATTGATATCTAACCATTCTTAGTTAATAGATAAAACAAGGATGGAAAATTCTTTCCATGCAGCAATTGTAAAATCTGATAATTAATGCTTTCTCTTCATCCTTTATCTAAAATGGGGGGGGGGGGAGCTGCTGGTAAGCCACTGTTTTATGCTGTCATTTAATTAAAGGCTATTTAAAAAAAATGGGAATAAATATAATAAAAAATAGTGATTAGTAAAACAGTTCACATTCAAAAACAGTATATGTTTTTATATTTCATAAGATATTAAGTTAGATTTTAGCTGACTTAGTTGACAATATAACACTTATGTAACGAAGTAGATTGTCATGAGTTTTACTCAGTTTTATAAATATAAAAAAAGAATAACATCTATTAAAGTGAACTTAAACTTGATAAGCAGAACATTTAGCTAATGAACTACAAATAAACGTATTAATAAATAATCAAGGAATAATAATTGTCGTTTAAATTATTTGAATTATTTTTGTGTTGTATAAAAATATTAGCTTTGTTCAAACTTTTAAAATACATCTTGTACTGAATTTAAACAGATCTAACACAGTAAACAGCATATTTTTTATGTTAAGTTTGTTAATATCTTTAATTGTATTGATTTTGTTAATAATATTACCTTTACAAATAATGGTTCTCAATAAAAACCAATAAACAGCTATTGAGAAACAAGACATAATTATAAATTATTAAAAGATCTTGAAAAGTTTTGATGATAAGCCTTTAAAAAATTCATTGTAAAATTATTTATTAAAATAGATTGTGATTTAGAAATTTTGTCTTATTTTCTTTTGTCAAACTGGACATTTCATTCACTGTTATTTATTTAAATTTACATTAACATACATTGAAATTCTTATTCGAAATGATTATTATTTTTTGTTTTTATATTGATTTATAATTATATGTTTAGTCTTTGGTGCTTACAATATGACTTCACTTAAATCACTATAGTTGATAATTTATCATAGTTTTAAGTTTACTTTTTCTTTTGGATCATATTCTTAGCTTGAGGTGTTTTGTTTTTTTTTATAAAAATAATTTTTTAAAAAAATAACAATTATTGATATCAACGTTAAATCATTTATAAACATAGCAATAGAAATCTGTTAAACACATTTAAAATAGAAAAGGCATACACTAGTTTAAAATATCTTTATTCAAACTAAGTGTTCTTGATATTTCAGCTTTATGAATTAATCTTGCCAATTTTGTTTTTATACATACTTATTTGTTGTTTGTAAAATTTACTTAAAAAGTTAAATTTCTTATTTTTATTCAAATTTTATGCAAATGTTAAGTCATTTTTTTTATAGATAAAGAGAGGCTGGATTTTTTATTTTTAGTGCATTTGTCTTTGGTTATAGTCCATGCCTCCTTAATCTTTCTCTTTTTATCATTTCTTAATATCCATATTGGAAACATCAAATTCATAGCTTGAACATAACTCATGCTCTAAAAATATTGAAGAATACTTGTTGCTTCTTTTTGCCCTGTTATATAAGTAGTTGTGTTGGTTAGTCTGGTGGATAGGTTTGCTCTTGTTTTCCCATTATGTGCATTTAATCAATTAGAATTTTTGCACTTGATTTTATAGATCACTTGATGCATAGCCTTCTTAACTAGTTTATCTTTAGAATTAATCAATAATTTGTTTAACAAGGGAAGTGACTGGAAACTTACATTCTTCTGCACTGATTTTTTTAATTTTTGAGTCATCCTTGGAATATATGGGAGACTAGTCAATTTTTCGCATTGGAGCAGGGTTGTATTGGGTTTTATTTTCTTATAGAATTTTTCTATTGTGGAATTAATTTTCTTGGTTATACTCTATGTTTTTTGGATCTTTTGTGTAAGGTCTATATTGTTTCTCCGGTCTAATTCAAATTTACACAGTTTTAAGTTTCTATAGAGAAAACCTTTAAGATCTTCATAGTACAGTAATAATGAATAATAATAGTGTAATTTAACAATGACAATGAGCCAAAACTCTAACCCAATGAACAACCAATTCTACACGATATACTCCACCATCCTAATGATGATGATCTCCTTTGGCTAAGCTCAGTGGGTTATGTGTTATAATTACATTTACTACCTAGACATGCATTAAAATAAAAGGGAAATAAAATAATGACAAAATGCATATTATCATAATAGACAAATAAATTAAGAAGAGGAGAAACCTCATTCATTCTTATACACAATTTTTAAATTAACCAAACTTCCCACATTAAAATGCATTCCCAAGTAGTACATGTACTTTGCATATCATGTAGAATACTAAAAGAAATTTCTATAATACTATTGAAAACAAATATTAATCACCAATAAAGTTTCTTGCCATGATCTGATCCGAAATAATTCTTATAAATTAGAGCTAATGTACTTTTTTTATAATACAGTGCCACACTATTGATATTTGCAACAATAAAAATAATTTGGATAATATAAAATAATATGTGATAATCTCAGGATTTTTTATCTAATAATTTTAAGTATTAATTGTTATATCATGTTGTTGAATAAATGAATGCCATCATAGTAGACTAAAGGAGTCAGACACTTTCTTATAAGTTAATATATCCCCAACATATCATAATAATAATAATAATTAATTAATTAAAGACATATTTAATTTAACTAACAAATGCCTAAAAAAATATAATTTGGAAAAATGAAAGTTCTTTACCCATGATAATATTCGAGTATCTAGAAGGAAATGGGTACCTTTTATGCCATTCTAATATTCATCAACAACATAATTTAAAATCAGCTTTTGCAATAATGTAATCTTCATTTGTAGAATGATTAAATAATATGCAGTATTCAATGAAAATAAATTCAAAGTAAATCAAAATAAATATTTTAATTTTAAATGCAATTAGAATCTTTGGAATTGTAATTCGTCTACAACTTTGCATTTTTAAGTTTGGATCTGTATCTTATGAAGATTGTTTATCTGATTCAAACCAAGATTTCTGTAACATAATTAGTAATTCAGGACTCAAGAAATCGTATATAGAAACAAAAACTAAATTTTAATAATAATAAAACACATTTATTGACAGTTAATATCAATTTCATTTTACACAACATTTAAGAGCAAATATTTTACAAACAAGAAAAGTCATCTTCAAACAAAGACACAGTTTTGTTACAAAAGATGCGCAAATAATAAACAAAAATAATTGCCTACTCACTTGCTAAATCAATCCATTAGTTATACAAATATTTGGGTGGTCTTGTTAACTCAAATTTATTAATTTTTGCCTAAACATCTAATTTGTTTAGACCCTATTTTATTTTATGATACACTTATTTTAAAGCAAGTACAATTTACTATCACATTGACTTACTTTTAAACATAATCTGCATGCCATTATATTGTTATAGAATAATCATTTACTTAAAGCTTTTAAAATATACAATAATATCTAAAATATACTTTCATGTCCAGTAGGCTACTATTGATTAGCATATGAACTAATAATACTCTATTTATAGTATTAAAAATAAAAATAAAATTAAAAACCTAATCCTTGACTGATATATGGCTAACCATTTTAGTAGATTGTCATGATAATATTAATTATCACACAAGGCAAATAAGAAAATTATTGTCTGGAATTTTGTTAACTTAACAACAATAAAATGGAAAACTTCAGAAGCCACACACATAACATATTACATTTTACCCATATCCACAACCAATCCATTGGTAATCTACTTTTGGATAGCGATGATGATAATACTGCATATGTGCATCTCTTATTATGCTATTCTCATATATTAACATTAAATTACTAACATATTTCTTGGTTTTCTTGTAAACTGCTGGCAAAACAAAACAGTACAATACATACATTACTTTACTTTACTATACACTATGAATAGAAAAGTGCCCCTGAAGTAACAACACACTTCCAAATTCTAACTTATCAATTGCCATAACTTCACCATGGTAGAATAAAAAAAATTGGTAACTTCATGAAGGGAAGATTTTTCCAAGTCACAATTACACAAATGGAAAATAAGCAATGACATATTCCAACACCTTTTTCAGGTAAATATGTGTGGACAAGGTCCTAACACATAGAAAATGCAATATACACCAAAGAAAAGTTCCCTATCTAAGGTTCCAGCTATTCTAGCTAAACATAAAAGACAATAATAAAATATCAAAATGTAATCCTCTCATGAAAACCAATTAAACACTGGGGGGAGAGCAGTGCTCACATTCTTCAATGGACAATAGTATTAGAACACAATGTTCAAAAGCCACATGCATTCCACAATTATAAAATGGGATTAGCATATATCATGGGCATAACCATGGTAAGATAAAAAAACATCACTGAAAAAACTAGAGAAATAAATTTTTATCTTTAAAATATATACACTTAATAATGCACAAAACCAACAAATAACTACAAATCAAATGATTTTAAAAATACTTTAAATAGCATAATAAATTCCTCACATAATAATAAGTACACATATCTGGATAATAGCAGCATAAAGTTCTAAAACTAAAGTGGTCATAAATAGATAATGTAAAAATTACTGAATTTAATAATGATAAATACTTTATCATATTAATATAATATAATTATATAATAATTGATATTTTTTATGAGCTTCTGATAAACCAGATATTGACTTTTTACCCATAACTAGATAAATTGTATATTAATAAAATAGCATTAGAAATGTAGAGAAATAGATATCTTTACCTGGACACACATTCAATACACATATTAGATGATGAAAATAGTCCAATGTAAAAATACAACTAGAACACCATCATCATAGACCTTCAAGAAAACACATATATACTTTACTTTAAACCAAAATAATAAAAAATGTATAAATTTTACCTTAATTAACATAATAATAAAATGCATAAATGTTATCATATCATTAAAAAACACTTTTGCACAACATTAAAAGAAATATAAAAAAATATTTTTTTTTCATGACACCTATAGTTCTTTATCTGAAATCCTCTGCAGTAAGCTACCTGATGTGGAAAATAATGTCCTTTGGTTGGCGAATCATTTTTAGAAGTAACACATCAATAATTTGTTATATTTTCAAATATTCTCTTATTCTTCACTTTCTTTGCATATCTTCATATAATCATATATATTGCTTATAACACTTCATTCATATACACTTTAATGCAACAAATTTTCTTAAAAACTTCTTTATTTTCTTACAGTTTTGACAGTCCAGCAGTCCTCATCAGAGCTCTATCTTCTTCACTGCTTATAACACTTCATTCATATACACTTTAATGTAACACATTTTCTTAAAAACTTCTTTATTTTCTTACAGTTTCGACTGTTTAAGAAAATGTGTTGCATTAAAGTGTATATGAATGAAGTGTTATAAGCAATATATATTTTCAAATAAGCATTCATGACCTTTCTGGGAATAAATGATTTACAAAATAGCAACACTTAAAACAATTCTGCACTAGATTCATATCCATTTTTATTCATATATATGACTATTTGGAGTTCACTATAGCTTATTTTATTAATTTTATCTCAGCAGCAGATATATTATAATATGTTATTTTCTTTAACATTTTCTGTGGATATATATTGCAAATTATAGTTCATTTATTCTAAAGAGCATTTCATATTATTTTTTAGATTATAATTGTATTCATTCATAGGTAATTAATGATAGCAATTGATAAATTACTTTTCATTTTTAATATGAGCAGTTTAAATAGTTTTCATGTTCCATAATATTCTTGAAATTAGAAGTTTTTCTCTCTATTTATTATTATTCTTCATTTGAATTCTGTGTGGATAAAATTTGAAACTTTGTTTCAAATTTGCATCTGGCATAGAATTTTTTTTTCAATTAGAAATTACATAGCTAACTCAGAGAATTATCCAATAAAATAATCATTTGGTAGATTACTCATAATGTCATGTGACCTTCTAGAACTCTAATGGTAGATTAAATACTAATCCAGAAAATTATCCAATAAAATAATCATTTGGTAGATTACTCATAATGTCATGTGACATTCTAGAACTCTAATGGTAGATTAAATACTAATCCAGAAAATTATCCAATAAAATAATCATTTGGTAGATTACTCATAATGTCATGTGACATTCTAGAACTCTAATGGTAGATTAAATACTAATCCAGAAAATTATCCAATAAAATAATCATTTGGTAGATTACTCATAATGTCATGTGAAATTCTAGAACTATAATGATAGATTAAATATTTTACAGGTCCATTCAGCTAATCAATGGTGTTTTTTACAAATTACATTAATCATTTAAGAATTGATCTTGCCATTCTACCACTGTGCTAATTTGCATAGGATACTATCTAATATTAATTCACAAATGCGTATTTTACTATTCTTAGCTAAAGTGTAAAATAAGAATAGTAAAATACTCAAATCTTCATTATCCAGCAATTGGAAAGTCTGTTGAATAATGTCTTCTCCAGTGTTACTTAGCAGGGAACTATTTGAAAAACTTTGCATGTAGTAAATTATTTAAAAGCCTTTTTTTATCATTTAACCTCTCTCTCCCAGTTAAAAATAGCAAATATCAATTTCCTGACAAACATTGAATGGTTTGCTAAATTGAATTGGGTTAAGTACTTAAAGAAAATCCTAAACTTGTTTGAGAATGCCTTAGCTAATTGAAAATATTTCAGGATTCACTGAGGGTTGAACTCCACATCATAGATATGACCACACTTTGTTATGTGGTACTTCATTAATTAGTAGAAAAATTATATATCATTTATTTTTATTTGCATATCATTTAAGTAATTACTATTATCAAACGAATATTTTTTTAATAATATTGAAAGCATTTATCTATTTTAAAAAGACAAATTTATTTTAGTTTTTTAATGTATAAAAAAATGTATCACAGTTGCAAATTTGCATCTGAATCTCTAATTAGGTTTTTAATTTGTTCATGATAAATTTTCATTTGTGATTAAAGCAATTAATCTCACTTTTGTAATAATTTTCTTAGATGTTTTATTCACCATTTACGTTTAATTATTATTTATTAAATGTTAGATTGTTTTTTTAATTAACATTTAATTATAAATATCATTAATAGGAAGTAAATTTTTTCACTTTTATTTTTATGATACAATCAGTAAGCTGCATTTCATTATATATACGTTAGTGCTGTAGTAGCAAATGCGAACAGCCGGAACAAATTATTTGAAGAAATGGTAAGCAAAAACCAATCACTATCACGCTTGTCTGATCATACTTTCTACCTTTCTAAAAAAATATCTACTCCTGAATTGTTTAGCACATATGATTGTTATACCATGATCCAGAGTTTGGGTGGAAATATTAATTTTTTTTTCAAGTTATAAAGGAGTTTTGTGATTTTTTTAAGATAGTCAATCCATAAACAACTCAGATATCTAGTATTGATCTATATATAATTATTATTATTGTGATAATAAAGGGTGCCGTTAATCTAGGTTGAAGTGTTTCATTGTCTGTAAAGCAAAAAAAAAATACAATTGTATTATAATACATTCTTTATCATCTGATAGAGGAAATATCATAATTCTATAGGCGCTGAACACATGATTTATCTTTTTACCATTGCACGCACAAACATCCCCCCCTCTCTCTCTATATATATATATCATATTTTTTTATTCTTTTATTTTTTTGTTTAAGGTTCTATTTTTTAAAAATTCAAATATTATTAAATTTTAATAATAATTAGGGAATAAATAACTGAATAATTCATTTTTAATTAGAATTCAATTATTATAGTTATTTATTTTAATTATTAAATATAGGTAATTAAAGATACATAATTTAAATATACGATGTAGTTAGAAATTATTAATATTCAGATACAATTATAAATAAATTATGAATAAAAATTTGCAGATTTTCTCTTTGCATCAAAGATTAATAATTCATATATTTAAACAATGCAATTTAAAATACATTCACAACCTACTGAAAATGGACATGTCTCTTAAATAAATAAAAACTGAAATAATAATTAAAATATAAAAATATGCTTGCTGTGACTTGAGATTTGAACATAATAATGCTTCAAATATTAGTTAGTCATTGAATTGTTTCATATGGCTTCATGCAGGGGATAAAAACAAAACCTGCAATGTAGTATGCCGATCATCTCATCACCTGAGAACTATTGCCTTATTTTTCACAGTTTATCTAAGAGAAATGTTGGAGACCCTTTTGCTTTATAGTAAATTTTACTTTATTCTTAATTTAACTAAATTGTAGAGAATTGAATTGAAAAAAACTCCTCCAATCAGCTGAACTTGCCCTTCAATTCGATCACATCCCATGACTTTCCAAACTACAATTTTCATAGTGGCTCTAGTTGATGTGATGTGATGCATTGTGACTTCTCCTTAAATGGAGTCAGGAATCTCTCAGCAACTATGCCCAGAAAAACCTGTTGATGTGATGTGATGTATTTGGCTTCTCCTTAAACGAAGTCAAGAATATCTCAGGAATTATGCCCAGATAAACCTGTTGGCCATTTTATTCTCCATTCCCCACTCTCAAGTCTTCCCATATTCTGCCCCATCCCATTTCCACAACATAATCTTTATCAACTCTATGGCTTTTATATCTAAATCCTCCTTATCTCTTCACAAACCCAACATAAAAACTAATAACTCACTTTCTGTATAGTCACTTTGTTCATGTCTATTCTCCCATAACTTCATCATCTGTACCCTTTCTGCTTTCAAGCATTTTCCATTTACATGTATATTCTCTTGTTGCTAAAGATCCCATTCGAGCCTTAAATAATAAACTACTTTCCTTACTATTATTATAAATTAACTCGCATCTAATATTCCATTTACTTCTATATATATTTAAACTCTTCTTACCCTCCATACTAGTTCTCCATCTCTCCAACTTCCCATTTTTTATTAATGCTTTTATTCTTTTATCCCATTTCTTACCACTATAACACTCAACAATCCTCCTAACACAATCATCCCACCTTTTATACAAGTATACTGATATAAATTCTTTATCCAAATCTTTTGCATACCGCATTATCTTTCTCACCCATCTTGTTACCTGCCCTTTACTCATAACCCAATTGAACACTATTTTTGCTATTCTTTTACTATCCATAAACTGCACCCTACCAAACATTTTTATTTTACTTTTTGCATCTCTCATATAAAAACTTGACCATCCCATTTCTCCTTGAATTGGCTCCTTTGCTGTCCACATCTCTGCATCTAATGCATGTCTTCCTACTTCCCTTTGTACTTTCTCTAAATAATCTAAAACACTTTTATTAACACAATGCATCATTACCATATGTTAACCCTGCTACTGCAACTCCCTTCCATACTATTCTAGCTACATCATATTTATTATATGAAAATACTGTTAGTTTCTTTACCAAACTCTTTCTTTTCTTTGCTTCATTTACCGATTTTTTCTCCCATTCATCCAAGCAATTTTCCTGATTACATAAGATGATTCCCAAATATCTATATCTATCCACCACATTTACCTTTAGATCCCCCAATAAAAATTCTACATCTCTTTCCCCAGTATTAACCATCATTATATTTGATTTTTCTTCACTAAATTTAATCCCCATCTCTTTACCCATCTTTGCACATGTCCTCAACATAATTTCCATATCTTCTCTTCTTTCTGCACACAAAAAGATATCATCTTCAAAAAAAAGATCCGACAAATATATACTCCCTTGCCACCTATTAATGGTATCTCTACCCCTTTTTCTAGTCTTTCTATTGCTTTCTCCATTTCACTCAAAAACAACAAAAACAAAATAGGTGACATAGGGCATCCTTGCCTTAATCCCACCCCATTTTTAACTAACTGGTAAGTATAATAATTATTTTCATATAATTTCTTAATAATATTTACTAAAGCTTCATCCATTCCCAAATTGGCTAACCTTACCCATAATCTATTTCTATTTACTCTATCATATGCTTTCTCTATATCTATAAAACTCATATATAATGATCTACCTGAATTCCTACTCATCTCCATAAGTTGTGTAACTACAAACAAACTATCTCCTATACGCCTATTTGACCTAAAACCTTCTTGCATTTCCCCCACTGCATTATTCTTTCCATCCATTTTACAACTCTTCCAGCTACCATATATGAAAAAACTTTATATAAAACTGATGTTACCACTATTGGTCTATAATTATTTAACTTTCTATGATCCTTAACCTTTCCTTTACATAATAATCTTATTCTTGTATTACTCCAACTAACCGGAAAAACTGGCTTCTGTGCCATTTTATTAAAACATGATAATAACTTTGCTTTTGCTCTATGTCCTAAATTCATTACCATCTCTGCTGCCCATCCATCTAAACCTCTCACCTTTCTACTTTTCAATCTCTTCCCTGCCTCATTCAATTCATTTTTTGTGAACCTAATATTCCCATTACTAACTGCTTTCATTTTTGTTGTCACTACTTCCTTCACATCTAACATCTTTTCTATTTCCATTACATATCTATTTAAGATTCTCTCTACCTCTTCTCTAGAGCTACACTCTATTCCCTCATCATTTATTAATACTATCTCTTTCCCCTACATTTCTTCTTTTAATGTAATTCCAACATTTTTTACTCCCATATCTTCCATTTTTATTAATATCCTCCAACAATTTACTATTTAACTTCATCCTCTCTCTATAATTATTCATTTTACCCAACTTCTTCTTTTCTAAGTACTTTCCCCATTTAGCATTAATATCATTTTCACTTTCTTTGTTCTTAATAGCACACTTATATTTTCTGCATGCTTCTTTTCTCTCTTTTACACTTTTACTAACTCTCATTTTTTTATTACTTTCATTCTTCTGCATATTCTCAACTAAAACCCTATTTGTCACTTTTTCTATTTCACCACAACAGTCCTTATACTCATCCCCATCCAACTGCTCCATGGTTTCTTCAACTTTTATTTTATATTTTTCCAACTTATTCTTATCATTCACTCTCCATCCACATCTTTCACTATTATTTCTATTTTTATTTCTATCCTCCATCACATTACTAACCATTTTTATTACAATAAAATTATGATCACTATTACATACTTTCTCTTCATTATCAAACACCTTAATTTTCCGTATTTTATTCATTACCTCTTTCTCTACCAATACATAATCTATTGTGTGAAATACATTATTCCTAGACCATGTGTATTGTCCCTCATACATATTTCATAAATTCCCAATGCTAAATTTACTCTTTGACAAAATTCCTTCAAAAACTGACCATTGTTATTATCTACATCATCAATTTCTTCAATGTGTCCATTCATATCCCCTATAACCATTATTCTCTTCCTCTTTTCTTTAAAAATTTGTATATCCTTAACTAGGCATTCATATATACTACTGGTCCACTCCATTACAGTTTGACTATCTCTAGTAGCTATATACACTACAGCCACCAGGCCTACTCAGACTAAAGCGACACTCAAAATAGTTATTTTATTATAATTTTTTATTCGATATTTTTTAAATTTCTATTGTAAATATTTTTAGCTTTAAATCATTGGTATTTATTTTTAGTCATCATTTTTAATGGTTTGGATGTAATATATATAATTAAATCGAATAGCTTTTACATTTACCAATACATTTAAAATCTTTAATTTTTCTTATTGAAAAGTTCCTAACATCAAACTAAATTCTCAAATTTATGGATAATATTTGTGAAAGCACTATTATTATATCACTAGAATTGTTTAGCAGCCAATTTGATTTAAAGATGAAATTTTTGTTTTTCCAAATGATACCACTTACTGTATTATTAATCTTTGTAGGATGATTTACTAAGGCTGATAAAAATATTAGACATTAATATATTAATGTGAAATTAGAAGTTTTTTGCCACTGAATTGCAACTATTTTAATTAATTCTTTAAGCACCAAAGATTTAGTACAACACTTAATATTTAAGTACGAGTATATAATATAATACTTTTAAACTAGATGTAATTAGAGGAAATTTAAAGTCAGACTTTCAAGTTCCCTTCAGTCACACACCCGGCCCACATGCGAAAAAGATAAATGATCTCCAATATAGCACTCATCAGTTGATTCAGATCATTATCTCACCCACATATAAATAGTCAGTGCTAGTAGAGAAGACTGAAGCCTGTTCATTAAAGTTTGAAGATTGGCCATCCTTATGTGTGGGAGATAATGATCTGGACCAACTGATGAGTGCTGATTCAGCACGAAATTCGTGCATTTGAGATCATTTATCTTTTTTGCATGTATGTGGTCATGTGTGTCGGTTGTATAACATGGAGTAGATAACAAGGGAGCTTGAAAGTCTGGGTTTAATGCCCTCTAATTACAACACTTTATATATATTGTCATATTCACGCACTGAGTTTTTAATTCTGAAATGAAGCTAAATTTTTTCAAATAGTTTGACTCTTGACAAACAAGCTAGTCATTAATATGGTCAGTAACAGAGTATCTAATTATTTTAAGTTGGAGGATAAAGTAAGAGAGGAATACTATGTAAATCTTTTCATGTGGCAGTTAATTTAATGGATAGGTTGTTTCTGCTCTATCAATACTTTTTTAAGATTCACTTTGAAGTGGACAATTTAAAGTCGTTGCTTATTTTATATACTCTATATTGTATTTTATAAAAGTAAAATTTAGGTTGCATTTTAACTTTTTTGGATTTTTATTTTTCCAATAAAGAAAATTCTCTCCAATGGTTTAATCAATATAATAAATAAAATTATCCCTTGAGTAAAAAACAAAAAAAGCTCTTTTATGCGGCTTAGTTCTTTTTGTAGACTCATCAGTTTTCATTTTTTTTTTTTTTTTACATTGCAAAGAAAAAATAAATTAAAAGAAAGGAATTTTTACAATCAAAATAGGATTAAGAATTATGACAGTTAATGTTTTTAAGTAATATATAAGAAAACAAAACAAAAATAAAACACTTATGTATATAGAAGTAATGCATATGAAAACAAATAATAAACAGTTATGTATGTAGATTTTATGGGTATTTTTTCTACCATCTAAATCCAGCTTGGCAATCTGCAGCCATGTTTTATTTATGATTGTATTTGCATTTAACATATTATATAAAAATATATGATTTTTTTAAAATTTTTTATTTTATTTTGGGCTACTTTATACTAAGTAAAAGTTTTGTAAATTTTTTCTTTTAAATAGCATGGCTTAATTTCTGTCAAACAATCTTTTATGAAGCCTTCTGCTGGAAAAAGATTTCCCATGTCTGATTTAGATTGTTTCGTAGATTTTATTACTTTTGGTGATATGTAATATTTTAAAATTAAATCTAATATCTTCAAAATGATTTTGTATTAATTAATCAATTAGATATAAGTCTTCATTAAAGTTTTTACGTAATTCTAAGCATTAAGAATTAATTGTTAAAGGATAACTAACAATCACATGATCGCCATCTCTATGCTGCTGGAGGAATGCATTAAATCATAAGATCTAGGTGCAGTGCTCTCAGATCCAAAGCTCCTCACTGATAATGGCCACAAGCCAGAAATTAGTCTGGGGATATTGGATGAGTAGGCACTAGATAGGGATTTTAAGCACAAGCCTTCTGGCATCCATTGATTACTCTGTTGGTGCAAGGTGGCACTACTGTATGGAGAGTTTTGCCTTTGTTGATAACTAACAATGGTAAATTATTATTGATCATAATCAAATGTTAGTATAATTTGGTGTATTTTTTTATGAACAAGAAGGGAAAGCCAAATGAAAATATTGCTTTCACATGCAAAAAATATGCTAGACTTTAGAAAGTTTGTTTATGATTAACTCTATTCATTCCACCAGATTTTAGGCAAATAATTTAATATTCATAATAATATATTTTATCAAATGCATTAACATATACTAATAATTTTTATAAGTCATTCATTAGACTAGAGATTATGGAATAATGAATAATATTTCTGTAGTGCAATTTTCACTACACCACTCTCACCCAAGGTAGGGACAGGTTTCTATCCACTTTTTACACGTTATGGAGAGATTTAATTATAAGCATATAACCATGATACCCAAGATGCACACCATCTTCACTTATTTTTGATCATATGTTTATGATTACATCCCTCCACAAGGTGTTAAAAGTGAATAGAAACCAGCCCTATCTTGCATAAGAGTGGTGTAGCGAAAATTATATTACAGAAATATTATTCATTATTAGATAATTTCTAGTATAATCAATGACTAATAAAAATTATTAACATACACCCATTAAGTGATTTGTGTCAAAGTTGTGAGGACAGCATTTTGATACATCAATTAAATTGTAGTAATTTGCTATCTATATATACTGAAGAATGATAAAGATATATATAAGAGATTGGACCTGGCCCAATTGATGATTGCTGGTTCAGCATGAAGGATGCATCTTGGGGATTATACATCTTTTTCTTGTCTTTTGGTTCAAATGTTTATGATTATATTCCTCCACAAGATGTTAAAAGTGAATAGAATTAAGTCTCTAATTTGCACAAGAGGGTTGTAATGAAAATTACACTATATAAATAGTATTTATTACATGTACATATAGATTTTTTTTAAAAATGGTTAAAAACAAATTTTCAATTGTAGTTTGATAAAGTCAAAAAATAAAAAAATTATATTTACTTTGATAGTTACTTTATATTAAGTAAATATTTTGTTAAATGTATATTTTTGTATATTTCTCATTCTAATTAAAATAAAAAGAATGTATAAACAATTATTAAATTGACCAATAAGTCAGTTATCATATGTATTATTTTACTATTTTGAGAAAAAAAATCCAACCAAATAACAGAGATAAAGAAAGGGTGGAAGGAAGTGAGAGAAAGAGGGAGGGAAAGAGAGGATCAATTAAGTTATGTGGTCTTCCAACTTGGATGTAACTTTGAACCAACCCCATGCATGACTGCAGGATAGTTGGAAGAATAACATTTTCATCATTATGTATTTGCCTAGCATTAAGATAACTACATCAGAAAAAAGACATTGAAACTTCATTATCCAAAGCCATGGACTATCAATTATTTGTACTGGAAAATTATTAAATTCATGTTAGCAAGTAACTCAATCAAATTAAAATTGAATTTTAAAAATTTATAGTATTAGAAATAGATATCTAGATGCACTTTGTAAAAGTGATATCTTTCAATTCAGTTAATTCTGCCTTATAATATTTATAGCTATAAGTTCTCTTAAATCTGCTAATATTTACATAGCATCCCACTGCTAGAAAGTCAATAAATATATTTTTATATGCCAAATAAAATGCATGCATTTACACATATAACTCATGGATAAAATAATTTTATTAACTCTTACTTCAAAAGCATTCTAGTTTTAATCTAATACATGTATATAAAAAAAGGATTTCACATACGTAATCAAAGATAATTATTTTAAAAAAGTAATTTATTTTCAATTACTTAAAGAAAGAAAGAAAGAAAAAAAGAGTAGTTATTCCTTATGAAATTGATATTTATTACTTAAGCAATCGAAAATTATTAATTTTATCAAAAATATAAATTGTTGTCTGTATATTTATTTGTTAACCTTTAAGTTTATGTTTCAGTCAAACAATACTCTCTTAAAAGACACACACATTTTTTTGAGGGAGTTTGAAAATAAAGATTCAGATTTAATTTTTTAGAATATTGAATTAAAGCAAATGCATTCATTTATCATATTTCTATAATTATATCTTTCAAAATTAAAAAAAAAAATTCAAAAACATTTTTATAAAAAAAATAAGTTTTAAACATTTGCTATTTGTTTATTTTTTTGTAACATAATCTTATAAATTTAAAAAATAAAAATAAAATAGTTGGTGGTATAATTATTATATATACTAAACTATTAATAAATATTAGCCATAATTTAAATTAAAAATTAACTCATGCATATCTTATTAAATTTCATGAAAATATCAGTGAAGTGAATTAAAGATGTCTGACTAATAAAAATAGTATCCACAAAAAATAAAAAAAATTAAAGTCATGATGTAAATTTTATATTTTTTAGTCACTCTATTTTTTGATTAAAAAAATATAAGTAATATTTAAAAGTTTTTTTAAAAATGATTTATAAATTAAATAAAATGTTAATAAAGACAAACAGTGTCAAAGTATAATGTCCTGTAAAATTTCATTTTAATAATTTCTCATTGTCAGTGGAATTCCCAAAGTAAAGGCTAAATAATTATATTGCAAGAATTGAAATTATTATGAATTATTACTAATCCCTGTATCATAATGTGTCATTATTAATTAAATTGACCTGTGTAATTTGGAGCAGTAATAGGATGGCAGATTCTGGAATTCAAAAGCTGTGAATCATGACCCACAATACTCACACTTCCTATAAACTTTTGAATAATAAACTATTTGATTATTTTTTAAATTACTATTTGTGAGTTCTGTTGATTATTGATTTATTAAGCAATCAATATATTATATTATCTCATTCTTTTGTTTTACTTAAGTCAGTTTTATATGTATATTACAAGGAGAATAGTTGGAGAATGGATAGACATGATGCTTCATTTAAATTAATCAAAGATGAGTGGATATTTTCCTGAAGTCTCAAATAATAACTGTTGTTTTAATATTGTTTGATTAATAATGTTCTAAATATTTTGTGCAAAACAAGCACATACATTTTATATATATATTGAGAAAAATTAGTTCTCATATTAGCTGTATCAAAATTTATCTGTTAAACAGGAATAAGATGTTTACATATATGGAATGATAATGTGGCAAAATTTAAGACATATTTAATCATAATAATATTAATATATATGTTTACCAGTCTTAGGTATAGCAATAAAAAAAAAAGATTAAAAAAAATTTCTTCTATATATTTTTAAAAAAAATTAAGAATCAAGAAGAAATGAAAAAAAAAGTTGTTTATCAATTATTTAAAGAAATAAGAGATTGAAATCTATTTCTAAAAAATGAAAGTTGTTATAAATTAGCCTATAAATGGAATTTTTATTTTTGAAGAAAAAAAGAGATAATCTTTATTATAAAAGAAAATCAATTTGTTAAGGCTAATTTCTGAGATAATCATGAGATTGGATTGAAGATTAATATCAGGATTTTTTTTAAAAGAAAACAAGGAGTGTGTGTGTAGTAGTATTCAAGTATGATGAATTCTGCAATCAGAAGTCAACCAGGAAGGCTAATGCTAGATTGATTTTACTCTTAGTTAAAAAAAGTTGTTTGCAAACTATTATAATATAAAATTTATAAAAATTATGTGCTAAATTCTCACTTTAGTTGTTTATTATTAACACAACCATGTAACCATTTTCATTAAAAAAAGATGTAGGAGACTGAAAAGACCCTATGAGAAACTTATAACAAGTCTTATTATGTATTGATCCATACAAACACATGTCTTGACTTATGTTAATCTGAAATCAAAATAATTTTAAACTGGAAACATGAATCTTGTAAAGGAAAACAAAAAAAGCTATAAATGAAAACAACAATTAAAAAATCTACAAAGAAAAAAATCAAAACCAAGACCGACTAAACTATTATTTGCAAGAGGTTACAAGAAGTTACACATCAATTAGGCAACTCCAAAAGGACTAAAAAGAAAATAATCCTTAATCAGGTAAAGTATTGTAATATGCACATCTCCATTTTGTAAATGTTACTTTTTAAAAAAATATTTACCTTTTTAATAGTTTATTGAAAATATTTTTCTTTTACTTGTTTAATTAAAGTTATATGCAGACATTCTCATTTTCAAATGAAAAAAGAAAGAAAAGTTCAAGTTAAAATTAGTTTTAGTTTTTTATTGTGAAATAATTTTATAAGATTTGATTAGTGTAAAGACATAACTCATTTAGATTAAATGTTTATTAATTCAGAAAGATCACAAGAAAATAATATTTATATGTGTTGTATGAAATTATATGTGTACTGCATGAATTTTTTTAAATATTTTAAGTATTTACCTTTATTAAAAGACATTATATATACTTATTTAGAAGGTTTTGTTGTTTTCCAATCTTTTTTTGTTTTTGGTAACTTACAATTTTTTATACATTACTTTAATAAATTATATATCCTTATATTAAGATAAGATTGATCGTTATGTATTAACTTTGGGTTTGTCCCATTATCATTTTGTAAATTTTTTATTATTTTATTTATTAGTTAATTTTGTTAAATAATTGTTTTAAAAGTAATAGTTTCTGAATTTTTTTAATGTTTTTATTCTTGTAACTACCTATTCTGTGAATTACCAGTATGTGTGATTGATATAATCATAAAATTGTATTTTAAAAGATTTGTATATATTTGATATTGTTTACAGTCTCTAGGGTCTTTTCAATTGTAAACCTAACTCAAACATAGTGTTATTTAATGAATATATCTGTGTATATGTCTATAGCCATCCAAATAGTTCTGTGTAGAATTATTTCTATGGTGCAAAGATAAAGATCATTTAAAAATCCACATGCTTTATTTATTTATGTATTTTAGGAAATCATTAGTTTATTAATGGCAAGTAAACTCATTGTACCTATTCATACAAAGCACCTATCATAATCAGCATTGATATCATGTTCCAGAATTTTTTGTTTATTATTATAGACACCTTAGCACATAAATATATGCTTGCAGATGAAATTTTAGTATACCTCAAGTTTTGGCATTGGCTTAACAATGATTAAGTCTAAAATTTTATACTATGTCATTTTTAAATCTATTCACAAGAAATGATTGTTGACTCTTGAATATTATTGTTGGTAGAACATGTTAGCACTATATTAGCTTCAGTTGTTGATTGATTGCTTATTTTTTGTATTCAGTAAAGCAGTGATAATTTTGTAGATGATTATTCATTTTTGGAGGATTATAATTTTCTATCTTTCCTATATATTCTTCCTGTCTAAAACAATACAATATATGTATTGTAATGGACGAAAACTTTCTAGAATCGCATATACTGACCACAAGGGCGCCACTAGTCCAAAAATCAGAACTAGACATTTATTTTAAGATTGGACAGGATATGCGAACCGAAATGCGCTGAACTAAACTCAGGGAGAAACAAGAGATCTTGTGGATTGTTTAGACAATTGAGAAATAAAAGTACCAAGACAAATGTCAGTCAAATAAATTTAAACAATTTGATAATTTTATTAAAAGTTGGACAATAGAGTAGAGAAATCTAGCCACAAATACAAAAATGACTTATATTAGCATACGCATTATTTACCAGAGAGTGCACAAGAGTACCGCAAATGAAGACATTAAACACTTTGGCAGCAAAATTCTCTCACCTAAAAATATAAGAAATGGATAGGATAATATCTTCCTGCTGGCAATTTATAAAATTATAAAAAAAAAAAAACAACTCTAGCCTCCTAATTCTGAGATATGAAAACAGTTACGGTCTTGTAGGAAATCAATGAAACTAGCGTGGATGATCGATCAGTAGCATTCTAACCACTGACTTTTATAATGCCGCAGGACTGCTGCATGTAATACTACTTTTAAAGCTAATGTGGTTGATCTCACATACAAGACAGCAAAAAGATATTTGATAATGATCTTATGTAATCTAGAAAGAAATCCCTACTTTCAGAAAACCAGAAGGAAGAAGCTGATAAATAACCAGCAAAAAGATTTTGTTGTTTGCAAAAAGCGCAAGCCAAACATATTTAAAATTAATTATTTTACAATAACCACTAAGGGCAGGTGAGTAAATAAAAATTACAAAAACTGCCAAAGCATTTAGCAATAGATAGTGAAATAATTAGGCATATATTAAATGTATAAAATACAATCTCACAATTCACCCTCTGGTAAACGAAAATTAAAAACAAACTTGGAATCTTAAAACTTAGATCCCAAGACACACTTTAAATATTAGAAAAAGTAAATACAGATAATAAATAATTAAAATAATTAATACAACTTTATAATATAATTATCAATAGATTGAGCAGAGATTTAATTAAATGCAATTTATTTACCCTGGCTAGAATAAGAAAAAGTTTATCTTACGATAAGGTAGAGTTCTAGTAATTTTCTGATGAGTGCACACTTTTAATAATAGTTCATCTTTCAGGTGACTTCTCTTTATGACAAAGGCAAGTGTTGAGGCAAATTGGAAATCCGGCTATGTCAGAGTTTTATGGCATCATGAAAGAACAGCTTAGAGCCTGAGGCTCATCTTTATTTGAATTAGCAATGAATCTTATGGTTTCCAGTATGTATAACAGCATTTGTTGACATCATGAAGGCAAATTTCAAAAATAGAAATCTTTTAAATGTTCAAACTGCGATTAATATGAAGTTCCACAGATTCCTCAGAATACCTCTTAGAAAACAGAAGCTGAACCAAGCACTTTTAAACACCTTCTTGCTCTAGAATAAATAGCAACCCTCCTCTTTTTTGGCGGGCTATCATTACCTCACTACATTTCCCACAAAAAACTTGCCTTAGTGTCAAATTATATGCCTCAGGCAGGACAAATATTAATTTCCTGCTCAATCCAATTTAAGAATTCCAACCAGGGATTATTGTAATCAAAATAACAAATACAAAACTAAATCTCCGCTTTTAGAATTAACTTTAAAAATGATTAAAATAAGAGACAGGAATGTAATCACACGTTTGCTTGTTTTTTTAAAATTAAATGGATTAAAAACAAGCAGTGAAAGTACACTAATTTAAAATCAATCAATTCTATAAACAAAAAATTAAAATGACCTATTTAAACATAACCAAGTATATGTTTTAAATAATAAAAAAAAATTTTAACATTAGACATTTAATGAAAATTAAGTTGTTTTTCCCTTTTTTTAAATTTTAGTAATAAAACCATTGAATCAGAATCAATCCGGTTCAGTATATATAATAATATTAATCAATGTCTGCATTTCTTTAACTTATATATATATTGAACTGGATACTTTATCCAATTCAAGGGTTCGATCATGTAAATTTAAAAAAAAAAAACCAAGTTTTATATGTGCAATAACACCCATACTTATTTATTTTGAAATCTTATATTTTTAATTCTAAGTTGATTTTAGTATAAAATATTTTTTTTATGACGCTTGTTTTCTTTTAAAATAATTAAAAGCAAACAAAGTTTAATTAGTGCTCTTATATGTATTTTATTTAAACTAAAAAAAAAAGTTTAATGTTGATGTATTTTAAAGCTGAGATTTAGTTTTGTATTTTTTTTTTTATAAAAAAATAATAATCATTTTTGTAAGATTAAGCCCTGTAAGATATTGTTTTTCTAATTAAGATTGCGCGGGAGATAACGAAGGACATAAATAGCTGGGTAATTTTTTTTTTGTTTGATTAGAGAGGAGGATTCAAAGAGACTATTCTGTTCATTCAGTTTTTATTGCTCAGCTTCTTCTTATTGAGGATCGATCCAGATTTTAGCTGTTATTGAACTGTTGCATTGTGAAAGTGACTAAATTTTTTTTTTTTGATATTGGTGCCACGGGAATCACCAAGTTGAATTTCCGTTGACCGACAATAACTCTATTTGCCACGATAATAGCAGTCATTCAGACGCCATGCCTGTAATATACGCCACGAAGAATCTCCACAACATGATGGGCTGAGCCTTTCCAAAGATGAACCTCCGGAGCTCCAAATTGTGACTTCCATCATGACCTAACTGTCAAGTCCAGAGTGGATCCCGATAATGCCTCCAGACTTCTGAACCTGTAGTAAATGACATCCGTTGTAGAGGACTCTATAAACCGAGCTTTGTGTGAACAACAGAAATTAATATTATCTCGAGGTAACTTACCTTTCCATATCAAAATCAGGGCTAAATCTCTAATTAAGTCTCTCGCAAATCTCAGCTTAATCTTAAAAAGAAATTATATTTACGATGTGTAATTTATCAATTTAAATATTAATGTATTTTTGTTTATTTTACATTACAATCTTAGTAGCAAGATTTTCAATCTTAAAATGTTGCTTGTTCGAGAGTGTAGGGCGAGTGATATTTTATATGCTTAATAATTTCTCAGTTTTATGATTAACCCTTGTTAAATGCTCAGACCGACCTTAGTAGTTTTCTTTTATTTTTGTTTGTTTGTTTGCTTCGGCGTTAAACTAAATCAAACTTGGCTTTGGCTAGCGATTTCTAGGATATATGATTTATTTATTTTTGGTAGAGATTTATTTGCTATAATTCAGATTGCGTAATTCATGTTTCTTTCTTGTGTGAGACTAACCTTGGCTCATTTCAATGTACTTGTCCATGAGCGTTTTGCAGAATTATGACATTCTTGGTTCCAACATTTCTTTTCTGGACTAAGAAAAGCTCGTCTGCGCTGTCCCGTTATTCTCCACAAACATCCATCTTACTAAATCTCTATAGGGAAAAGGGAATTGGTTGGGTGAACCGCTAGCAAGAAGATATAAGCCATTATTGTGTTATAGATAAGAAATGAACTTGTCTGCCTGGGTATTTAACGTAGTTCTGCTCGCATACACTCAATGTTAAGATCTGCTAAGTAAATGTATATCAAGTTTCATGTTTATTTTGTTATTATGTTTAATAAATTTAAAAAGTTCTTATAAGTATTTTGGCTGACGTTTGTCTCAGTGTTTTCTCAATTGTCTGAACCACATTCATTAGCTTTTGCTCTCCCTGGGTTTAGTCCGGCACATTCATGTTCGTATATCCTGCCCACCCTTAAAATAAATGTCTAGTTCCGATTTTCGGACTAGTGGCGCCCTCATGGTCAGGATATACGAAACAAAAATCTTTCGTCCGGCACATAGCTATAGTAATTTTAGCGCAACCAACGCGGGCCTTCGATTTTAAATCCCACGTGAGATTTTGTTCGGACAATTGAGGAATATTTCAGTGTTGGAGGCAAGATTCAGTAGGTAGGGATCAGTTTGTGCTAAATGGTAGAAAGCAGTTTGGAGTAGGGGGTTCATCTTTTCAATATGAATAATTAATATATATAGTTAATTAAACAGCGTTCTTTAGAGTTATTACTGAACGGACGGGTCAGACAAAAAGATATTAAGAAGTTATATATTTATTTTGTTTCTTTGTTTATTAAAAAAAAAAAATTAGCTGTTACGTTCATAAAAAAAAAAAAAAAAGCAAGCAAAGAGTTTAGGTTCGCGTTTAAAGAAAAAAGTAAACAGTTTAACTTTTGTGCTTTAAATATATATATAATAAATAGCAATTGAAGATTAAAAAAAGAAATAAATTTCATAAATAGACAGAAGTTGCATTGGGAATTTAAATAAAGTTAGAGAAGAGGCTGAAGATAGACTAGCTAGCATCATGGCCGAAATAGATTGGCAAATAAAATCTTTTACGGCTGATATTTGGGAAAGCCCATTAGAGCATTTGGAGAGCCTGCAAGAGATGTTTCGATGTCATAATTGGCAGGAGACTGAACAAGTGGCAATTGCACGCCACTATTTACAAGGAATGGCTGAGGATTGGTGGCATATCTTAAAGATCAAGCCACAGACTTTTTGGGATTACAGATGCAAATTATTGCACACTTTTTGGAGTGAAGAAAAGCAGTATCATATCTTCATCAATATATCACAAGAAAGATATATTAGGGATAATGGAGAAACTTACACCCAGTTTTTCTGCAGACAAGCAGCAAGGCTGAAGTCATTGATAGCTTTCTCTTTGTCTGAGAGGCTGATATGCCGAATTGTATTGGGCAATATGCCAAGGGATATACATCAGATCATGTTGTGTAGTAGCAACATTCACTTTGAAGAAATGATCAAACTGTTAAATGAAATTGAACATAATCAGGCCCAAGAAGAAGTGGAGAAAAGAACAATGCAGGGCGATCAGATAATTTCGATAGAAAAAGGTCAAAAGAGTCAATTATCAGCTCCAATTAAAAAAAGTAAAGAAAGCCATAGGACTGTAGCTAATGTGATGGTGGATCAAGAAGAACCAGCATGGAATGGAGCTATGCAGACTTGCCCAATTGTCAGTATAAAGACTGGAGACATCATTACAGAAGCATTGGTTGATTCAGGAAGTCAAATGTCATTGCTCTCTAGTAAGTTTTATGTGAAAATAAAGAAAGACCAGCCACGTTTGTATACACTGCCAATAAAAAGAATGCAGGTGACACTGGCCAATGGCAAGAAGGCAAATATTGAAACCAAACAGGTGTGGTTACATTTGCATCTGGGTAACATAGAGTTAGACCATGTCTTTTTGATAATGCCTGGTCTCATACAAGATGTTATAATTGGGACTGATTTTTTGTACAGGCATAAATGTGTTTTGGATTATGACAAATGTTTATTTCTTTGCCAAGAAGTTTTGATGCCATTTGAAGGGCTAAAGAGTTATAAGCCACTTCAGGTACAGTGTGTTCAGCAAGTGAGGGATACCGTGGAAATGCAAAATAAAGTGTCGCAATCCATGTTAAAAGGAATGGAAGAACAACACCCTCTAATGGAACTGTTGAGGGAGTTCTATTCAGTTTTTTCGAATAGGCCTAAGATCATTGAGGGGTATGTGCATCGCATTCAAGTTAAGGATGAAAGCCATTTCCAGAGTCGTTCATATCCCATTCCGTTTCAATATAAGGCTGAAGTAGATCTTCAAATACAGCAAATGATTGAATGGGGAGTTATTGAAAAGCACACATCTCCATATGTTAACCCATTAGTAGTGGTAAAGAAAAAAGATGGATCTGTCAGAATATGTTTGGATGCCCGGCGGTTAAATGCCATTACCGTTCCTGAAAGAAACATTCCACCTACAATAACAGAACTTCTCTCAAAATTTCAAGGGAAAACCATTTTTTCTACATTGGACTTGACATCCAGTTATTGGCAGATCCCTCTACATCCATTTGACCGCAAATATACTGCCTTCCGCTATGAAGGGCATACGTATGCGTTTAAGCGTATGCCTTTTGGATTAATCAATAGTGGTTCAGGACTTCTAAAGTGTTTGGATCAAGTGTTATCAGACAAAATCAAGAGTCTGATTGTGATATATATGGATGACATAGTCATCGCATCTAAAAATATGGAAGAACATATGGAACACTTGAAAATGTTCTTAATGGAGTGTTACCAGAAAAACATTACCATCAATTTACAAAAAAGTTGCCTGGTCCAGGAGGAGGTTACATTTTTAGGCTTTTTAATTGGGAAAGAGGGTATTAAACCTCATCCCGAGAAACTAACAGCGATACAACATTTTCCCACACCCACTAATAGGCGTCAGGTACGGTCTTTTCTGGGATTATGCAATTTTTATCATAAATTCTATGAAAATTTTGCATTAGATGCTGCAAATTTGGTTCAGTTATTGACAAAAGACCAAAAATGGGTATGGGAGTACAAACAGGAGCAGGAATTTCAACACATTAAAAACAAGTTCTTGGAACAGGTGGTTCTAGCCTACCCTGACTTTTCACAAACTTTTTATGTTCAGACCGACAGCAGTGGGCAAGGGCTTGGAGTCGTGTTATTTCAAATTGACAAACAAAAACGTCACAGAGTGTTGTATTTTTGTAGCCGCAAGCTAAAAGGGGCGGAAAATAATTACACGATGACAGAAAAGGAAGCTTTGGCCATTGTTTGGGCTTTCAGTAAATTCAAACAATTCCTGCTTGGGTCAGAGATTGTTGTAATTACGGATCATAAGAGCTTGGAATTTCTTAATAGCAGTTATTTATCGAATGATCGATTGATACGTTGGAGTCTTACGCTACAGAAATTCCAATATAAAGTTCTATATTGTAAAGGAAAGGAAAATATTGTGGCGGATATTTTGAGTCGCCATCCCGTAGATCTGACCCCACATCATCTTGAGCCCAACAATCTAAGTATTGCAGCATTCACATTGACCATAGATGAGTCCATAGAGCAACAATTACTAAGGCTATCTGAAATACAGGAGACCAGCCCAGAGTATGCACAAATCATGACATATAAGAAAGGAATAGGAACTTCAGACCCCAGTGACACAGCAACATTGGAAAAATATGAAGCCTATAGAATAAAAGATGGTGTATTGCAATACAGAGTCGCCTCAGAACAAGACTCATGGCGAATTCTTATACCCCAAACACTCAGGAACAAACTTATAGAGTATATACATTGCCTTTATGGACACTATGGACCACGTAAAGTAGAACATGTGCTCAGGGAAGTATTTTACTGGCCAAGTTTATATTCAAATGTTGTATCAGTTTTGGGAAAATGTCATGTGTGTTCACAAACTAAATATGTAAATAAGAGATTTACTGGGATCTTGCAGCCTATTTTAGCACACAACCCTAATGAAATGTTGGCCATAGATTTTTATGGGCCTTTACCTGCCTATAAACGATACCGATATTTAATCGTAATGTACGACATATTTTCTAAGTATGTAACTGCATATCCGTTAAGAAAGGCGGATACACGAAGTACTATCCGGATCTTACAGGAGCATCAGTTTCCTAAGATTGGTAGGCCCCAGATGATACTTACAGATCATGGGACACCCTTTAAATCTCACCACTGGAAAAAGTGGATTCAGCAACAGGGCATTCAGCATGTATTAACATCTATTCGTAATCCTCAATCGAATCCCTGTGAGAGAGTCATGAGGGAGTTAAACCATTTATTTCGGCTTTATGTCAGCGAAAATCACCGTGGATGGGTGAATCAGACGGGAAACATCACTAACTACATAAATTGGACACAGAATGAATCTACAGGGTTTGCCCCCATCAGATTACATTTTGGACAGAATTATCCAATGCTGATAAAGGCTCCCTTGCCTGTAGATCGGGACAAAATTGATAAAGAAATGGATAAAAGAAAGGCTCGAATAAAGTTGAAACATATGGCTGAAGTACGCATAAAGCGGGGAAATCCACGACCATGTAGATTCGAGGTAGGGGACTTGGTTTTTGTACGAAAACCTCATGTCAGCAATCCAACCCAGCATCAATATAAGAAATTTTTCCCAGTATATGAGGGACCCTTCACTATACAAAAGAAAAATGGTCCGAATGCCTTTGTATTGGAAGATGAGCGTGGGGTTTATGGATCTTATAATGCACGAAGCCTTAGGCCAGCCACCTAAAAGATAGGAGGTACACTTAAGGAATTGATCTCAGGGCAAATGTTCAGCCAGGGGGAGGGGATTTAAAAGTTTTAAATGTTGGGGTTTAAAGTTTGAAAAAAAAAAGAAATAGCAAATAGATGCTTTTATTTTTTTTTTGTTGGCATGAAGGGGCAGTTGAACTGGATACTTTATCCGATTCAAGGGTTCTATCATGTAAATTAAAAAAAAAAAACCAAGTTTTATATGTGCAATAACACACATACTTATTTATTTTGAAATCTTATATTTTTAATTCTAAGTTGATTTTAGTATAAAATATTTTTTTTATGACGCTTGTTTTCTTTTAAAATAATTAAAAGCAAACAAAGTTTAATTAGTGCTCTTATATGTATTTTATTTAAACTAAAAAAAAAATTTAATGTTGATGTATTTTAAAGCTGAGATTTAGTTTTGTATTTTTTTTTTTTATAAAAAAATAATAATCATTTTTGTAAGATTAAGCCCTGTAAGATATTGTTTTTCTAATTAAGATTGCGCAGGAGATAACAAAGGACATAAATAGCTGGGTAATTTATTTTTTTGTTTGATTAGAGAGGAGGATTCAAAGAGACTATTCTGTTCATTCAGTTTTTATTGCTCAGCTTCTTCTTATTGAGGATCGATCCAGATTTTAGCTGTTATTGAACTGTTGCATTGTGAAAGTGACTAAATTTTTTTTTTTGATATTGGTGCCACGGGAATCACCAAGTTGAATTTCCGTTGACCGACAATAACTCTATTTGCCACGATAATAGCAGTCATTCAGATGCCATGCCTGTAATATACGCCACGAAGAATCTCCACAACATGATGGGCTGAGCCTTTCCAAAGATGAACCTCCGGAGCTCCAAATTGTGACTTCCATCATGACCTAACTGTCAAGTCCAGAGTGGATCCCGATAATGCCTCCAGACTTCTGAACCTGTAGTAAATGACATCCGTTGTAGAGGACTCTATAAACCGAGCTTTGTGTGAACAACAGAAATTAATATTATCTCGAGGTAACTTACCTTTCCATATCAAAATCAGGGCTAAATCTCTAATTAAGTCTCTCGCAAATCTCAGCTTAATCTTAAAAAGAAATTATATTTACGATGTGTAATTTATCAATTTAAATATTAATGTATTTTTGTTTATTTTACATTACAATCTTAGTAGCAAGATTTTCAATCTTAAAATGTTGCTTGTTCGAGAGTGTAGGGCGAGTGATATTTTATATGCTTAATAATTTCTCAGTTTTATGATTAACCCTTGTTAAATGCTCAGACCGACCTTAGTAGTTTTCTTTTATTTTTGTTTGTTTGTTTGCTTCGGCGTTAAACTAAATCAAACTTGGCTTTGGCTAGCGATTTCTAGGATATATGATTTATTTATTTTTGGTAGAGATTTATTTGCTATAATTCAGATTGCGTAATTCATGTTTCTTTCTTGTGTGAGACTAACCTTGGCTCATTTCAATGTACTTGTCCATGAGCGTTTTGCAGAATTATGACATTCTTGGTTCCAACATTTCTTTTCTGGACTAAGAAAAGCTCGTCTGCGCTGTCCCGTTATTCTCCACAAACATCCATCTTACTAAATCTCTATAGGGAAAAGGGAATTGGTTGGGTGAACCGCTAGCAAGAAGATATAAGCCATTATTGTGTTATAGATAAGAAATGAACTTGTCTGCCTGGGTATTTAACGTAGTTCTGCTCGCATACACTCAATGTTAAGATCTGCTAAGTAAATGTATATCAAGTTTCATGTTTATTTTGTTATTATGTTTAATAAATTTAAAAAGTTCTTATAAGTATTTTGGCTGACGTTTGTCTCAGTGTTTTCTCAATTGTCTGAACCACATTCATTAGCTTTTGCTCTCCCTGGGTTTAGTCCGGCACATTCATGTTCGTATATCCTGCCCACCCTTAAAATAAATGTCTAGTTCCGATTTTCGGACTAGTGGCGCCCTCATGGTCAGGATATACGAAACAAAAATCTTTCATCCGGCACAATATAT